>CM076575.1:581908031-582477041 GCA_034641835.2 Pinus albicaulis
TGTCATTCAGCTCTAAATACTGATTCACCCCCCCTCTTAGTATTTTTCTCAACACAGGAATCTTGCCTCGGCAGCTTGGGCCATTTTCACCCCTCTACATTCGGTAGTTCATTCCAACTTCGCATGCATTGGATCTTCCACCAATAACTAGGTTGAATATGATGTTGTGATAGGTTTTTTATTCGATGCCCTTGATCGTCGCATCCTTCATCTTCGTGTTCATTTAGATTCCTTGCTACTTGTCATGCAATTGAATGGTGTTTATCATGTGCATAATCCTTTTCCTATTTAGAAAATATCTGCGAGTGAAGCTTTTGGCACATGAATTTGAATTCGTTACATTCAATCATGTTCCTAGAGCCAAAAATCACTATGTAGATTCCATTGAAAATAACATTCTCGATTGGAATTTATCACAAACAAGAAGGAAACCATAAACATTAACAAATGGTGAACCAAAATCATTACAAAATATGCATAAACATATTATGTATCTTCATATCAAAACATATAAGTGTTTGGAGTCCACTACTCTAAATACATCTGATATGCCCATAGCATGTTACATAGCCAAAAATTGGGAACCATATGTCCCTATACCTTGTCACTATCATTTGGAGGCACCCGAGCTGGAGGCACCCGAGCTAATGGCTCCATACCACTAGCTCGTAGGCCTCGAACTGACTGACCGACCATATCTATGCATCACATCATTACCTCACCATTATGAGGGAAGACCCATGCACTCGTATATATACTAATCTTCTAACTCATGCCACCTAGGCTCAGTCACCCTAATCAGTAGCACATTGAATCTACGTCGTAGGTCCTCTAGCAGAGCATCACTATCTGATCTATTTTGTGAGATCGATCCACCTTGATTTGTAGCTCTAGACGCTAGAAATCAACCTATATATCTTTTTAGTTTCACTAGTGCTATATCTGCATCACAAAAGTTTGGAAATCAATACCACATATATACAATTTCTAAATTTTAAATTCAACCAAACATATAGTAACTTTCACTTACCATCTGGACCCCATGCTCATCCCAGCGTAAGGGGAAAGTCAGGATCAACCTGATAGTTCATTCCAATATATGGATAGTCATCTATGTACAATGGAATCTGGTCCCAGTGTGCAAAAAACTCATGTTGGAACACTCGTCCGACTCCCCCTCCTCCACCTCGTCGTAGTCGCTGCCATTAGAGAACTTTTGAGGTCTAAAATGGGCCTCCTAATAATAATGTACAACCAAAATAAACTTTATAATAACCAATATGATTCAAGATGGTGACGTCAACAATGGGGGATGATTCACCATTTTTGGGTTAAAAAAGTAAAAAGATTTAAAAATAATAAAATAATCAAACTATTTTTTCAATTTATCTTCCTAAGGTTTTAATCAAATTTTGAGCTTGATTACTCCTTGGATGAGAAATCAATTTTTTCATCCAACGAGTGTTCCTGATTGAAATTTGAGTAAACCCATAGGGAGATAAGTTGAAAATACGAGTTGAAAAAGTAGTTTTTTCTTTTTTCCCTCTAAAATTTGATGATGTACTCTAATATTATTTTATTATTTCCACTATTATTTTATAATTTCCACTATTATTTTATAATTTTCTTAGGAGGCCCATTTTAGACCTCAAAATTCCCCTATTAACCCAACGGTGCATCCTGGGCTCTTATGGCTCCCCGTCATGGATCTGTACATGTGGACGGATGGTAGGGATCTTCTTAAAGAAGAAAAAGCATAAAACTGTCCAAAATGAACATTTATCATTAGTATGTCACCTTCATAATGTCGATTTTAATTTCAATGATGACAACATCATTTGGGTCCACCCATAGTAGGTCCCTGTCAACACAATCTCTACCAGCATCAGCTTTTCTCTAGTGATGTGATGAAATGAATGACTACCCAAGATCCATACCACTGCTACAGTTGTACCACGTGTCGCCAACATCTATATGTAATTGATATGAATGGTCATGCCCTTTGCAAAAACACCCGGATTACAATGATAATGCACAAACACATTGATCTTCCTCCTATGAGGCAGGCCTAGATGTATCTCCCCTACCATCCCCAAGGGGGGAAGTCCTGTTAGAAAATATATGTATTGGATCATCAGCTCAATCATATGTCCTTGTACCACAAATAATTCCTGATATGGGTCCCAGTAGCTCACTATCCTCGAAAAAAATGGCTCACTAGCTCTCATCAATGGGTTCTCCAAGAACTTAAGAATGCCATAATGAGCCAAAACCCCTCTAACTGTCGGATTCACCTGAATCTTAGCACAAAGAGTCTCTAAGTCTCGTTCTCTCCATGACACCTTCAACTCTACCATACCTACAAAATACCATTATGTTTTTCAGGTCAGAGTTAAAGGCATACCTCACAAGTCCTCAGCTTCATCTTTCCACAGGTCACCCATCCTGCTTTTCCTCCTTGCCCAAAATGAAGATTTTCCCCTCAAAATAGTGTTGAAAAAAATTTAAGGCCCTTTTTATACATTCTAGAATGTAGAACAGGCCCCCAAAAGTGTGTTACAATCGTGAGGAATAGCAGGGGTCTCCCACAGCCAGTTGAGGCCCTAATCTGAAATTCTAGACCATTGAATTTGAAGAGTAAGGTTAGGCCACCTGCATCAAACTCACAGATCCTGATTCTAATGATCAGTTTTCCCACAAAAATATCCACAATATTTAGGGCCCTCTCGTCCTCTCCAAATTCTCCAAAACCTCACTATACAAATGAATTGGATTTGGAGGTAAGAAGTCCTTTTCTAGAAAAAACCCTAGTTTTTTTTCGCCCATTGTGACAAAATCGTAGCTCGGTTTGAAAAACTGTTAGCACTGTTGGAAATCTCTCATCGAGTTTTATAATTAGTCTTAATTTTTTTTGGTAATTTAACACTTCACCCGGAAGCCATTTTTTCCACGAAGTTTCACTTTGCTACCAATTCAAACCGAATTTCTTCATATGAGTCGCTTGTACTTCGGTACTACTTTTCCTTGGCACTTGTTGTCTCATGTGTTGATTTTAGTCATAGGTAACCCTTATTTACTCATTTTTTTTTATGGTCCCCTGGGCCTATCCTCTGTGGCAGCATCATCGAGTCACTCTTGTTCAGAGCATCCAGATGAGTCGTCGTTACATTTATGGAGTCTGTTATGATTCAAATTGTGTCATGTTACAATATTTCATCTATATTTGCATCACATTCATCTCGTGTTGCTCCTTTTGGCATCCAGCTATATTTTCCATCATTGAAAAGCTCCCGTCTGAGTACTTTACCATCACCTCCGGAATCAAGTCAGTTGTTGCCAGGTCAAACATGCATTTTAAGCCTATAATATTCCAAAATTAGATTGCAACTAAACTGTAATATTAAAATTTTGTTTTGTCACTTAGATAGGTGAATAAGTGGGTAGGGAGGCCTATAAATCTCTTTATAAAGAATAAAACCACTTCTCATGTGAATTTGGATCATCATTTAAACTTAATAAAGCACCCTAAGGTGTGAACAGGGGCTAGAGCATGTGGACAGGGTCAAATTTGACCAGATCAACAACGTTCTTATGGAGATAGTGGAGGTTTATTGGAGGACATCACAACCATTTAGGAGGAGTGTATGCATGAGATTAACTCCTTTAATGAGTGGGGACTAGGGTGAGGATGTTCACCAAGCATAAAAGGAAGAGGATGGTAGCATTATAAGACATGGATTTGTATTATTGATTTTGATCTATTTAGATCTAGATTTGTCATGTGACATATCTATGCATACTTTTGTTGTTTAGTAGGGTTTGCAGTGTTTTTTATTACAAGGGTGTTCCCGAGCAGAAATCCCACTCTCATCCTCTGTGGACTTTGAGTGCTTACTAAGGAGAGGTTATCTTGAGCTGAATTACCAGTATCTGGAATTTGGCCAAGCTTCAGTCTTCCTCTAGAGCACAGTCTATTCTAGATTGGTGTTGTGTTGCAGGGTTGAAGCAATGGAGGAGAAATATCTCCAATTTTTGAGCTATTTTTCCATTGGAGGGGTCATCCTTTCATCCGAGAGGCCTGTGAGGAATTCCATGGTGCATTATTTCCATATTTGGCAGGAGCCCAAGTAGCTACCATTAGCTACATCGTAGTTTCCCTCAAGGACTACGTTATTTTAGACAACAACTACATCAGTGGGTTTATTTCCCTAGTTGGAGGAGTTGCGTTTCCTGTGTGGGGATAAACCCTTCACTTAGAAGATCTATTGGAGGAGGATCATGTTGAGATTCAACAAGATGATGATCTTAGTGAAAAGAGTCGCCTTCACTAAGTGGGCTCGCAGGCTATTTTTGTCGCAAGTCTATTTTTAGACTGTCTATTTTTAGACATGATGATCATATTTCAGAAGTTGCACGATGCTATTTTTGGATGGTTGGTCAAGTTGGAAAAATAGATGAAAATTATATTTTTAGAATATTGGGCGAAGTCTATTTATAGATCGTCAATCTAAAAATAGATGCATGTCGATTATTATTAGCTCTTAATAATAATCAAACTCTAAACAACAACTTATTCTCTTGGAGCACTTCAATTCAGTGCAAAGATGTGGCACATCAGCTGACAGAAGGAATTATGCTATTCCTAAGGGTTTACTGGAGCTATTGCATGGAGGACTCAATTAGAACTCAAGTGGCAGAGTTATGACATAGTTAGAAGAAGTAGTTATGGAGTTGTATTCAGTTTAACTCAGTTAGACTCAGTTGAGCTAGTTGTATCTAGTCTAACTGATTGATACACTAGTGAGAGTGGAGTGAATTAATTAGTTAATTAATTCATAAATAATAAATCATTAATCAACTGAAGAATACATCAGTTAACTACAGTGCATGGCAGTTTCAGTGGAGACCAGTGGAGAGATAGGTGAAAGGGCAAGATAGACTATCTGTTGTGACTATAGTGATGCATTGATTACATCACACACTCAGTGGAGATGCCAATTAGGATTACGTAGTCAATGAGAGTGGGATTACATCGAATTGGTCCTTGTAATCAGCGTGGATTGCACAGTGGAGGCAGGCTAGCAGGAGGCAAAGATTGGTGCATGGATTTGCAAGATTGGTTCTAATTAGTTTATGACGATTGTACTGTACTGAGAGCTTGTGATAAGCTTTGTATGCTTTGTATGAGATTTTCATATGATATCCATGTTACATAATATATAGTTGGGGTTTTCAGCTTCAGGCTTTCCCGGTTAAAAACTGTGTTATGTGCGATTGAATATTTTTGTTTATGCTTCACATGTGTGTGCAATTAATTTTTCCGCAAAAGATTAACAAGTGGAATAGATTTAGTATCTTGCATAAAGTTAAATAGTGTGAGATCAGGTGGATCTTGGACATATGCATGCTTAGTGCATATAATTTCTACATGGTATCGGAGCATTGTTGATTGAATATTGCAATTGTGAAGTGAGTTTGTGCTGGTGGACAATTCGAATTTGCTACAGAATATTCTTGGTGCAGAAATCGAGTATACATTGAAATGTCTTTCAACAAGTTGAGATTGGAGTATTCCCTTGATGGGAGCTTGAATTACATAGCCTGGAAGGACAGGATGAAGGCGGTGCTAGAGTATAATGGGCTGAAGGAGTTCATCAATAGCAATGTTCCTAAGCCCGATCTAGTGATGCTGCATTACTTGATGCATGGAAAAAGAAGACTGCAACGACAAGGAGAATTCTGTTGGAAGGTGTGAAGGACCACATTGTGTCTAGAATTCATGGGAAAGCCACTCCATTCTTAATGTGGAAGGCTTTGACAGACTTGTTCCAAAGAAGAAGTGACCAGAGGAAGTTGGTGCTTAAAGACAAGCTCAGAAAAATAAAAATGGAGAAAGGTGACAGTATTCCAAAATACCTCACAAAGTTTGTCCACTGCAAGGATGAGTTGGGAAGTGTGGGGGTTACTGTTGATGAAGAGGAATTGGTGAGCTTGGCTCTCCTTGGGCTTGCGAAGAGTTGGCATAGCTATGAAGACTCTGTCAATGGACAGGAGAAACTGCCAGGATGAGAGCGACTTTGTTCAGATGTTGTGCAGGAGGAGATAAGGCGAGGTACCAGTGATGGATCTTCATCGAAGAATGAAGATGAAGAGAATTGTGCTTTTTCTGCCAAAGCAAGGAAAGGGAAGGGGAAGAAAAATCCTTCTAAATCCGGTGCGAAAGGCAAGAAGCAGGACTTGTCCAAAGTGAAGTTTTTTCACTGTCACGAGCATGGAAATTTCACCACTAACTGTCCAAAGAAGAAGAAGAATAAGCAGGTTGTTGGATCTGTAACTGGAGAGGTCTTAGCCTCGCAATTTGAGCTGGATCTTTCCTTGATCGCATGCTTGGTTTCAAGTTGCATGGGATCGTTGTGGTATCTTTACAGTGGTGCGTCTTTCCATATGACGGGAGACAAAGAGTTGTTTAGTGACTTGGAGGAGAAGGACCTCCAGATGCATATAGAGATGGGCGATGATGGTCGGTATGGTGCGACTGGAATTGGGACCATTACCTTTGAGAGGAAGTCCGGTAATCCATTCTTGTTGAAGAATGTCATGCATGTTCTAGTTCTGAAGAAGAACTTGGTCTCAGTCGTGATGCTGGAAGACAAGGGTTATGATGTTGTTTTCAGTGAGGGAAAAGCCTTCCTTCGACATAAAACAATGGGTCAAACCAAGAAGATAGGGGTTTAAATTAAGAATCTCTATAATCTAGAGGTAGATGGCTACGCTGCAATGGTGGGCAAAGCAGAAGGAGTGGTGAGCCGGGATGAGGGCAAGTTATGGCACAGGATATTGGACCATCTTCACCATGGCACTTTGAAGATTTTGCAGCAAATTTCTACTGGACTTCCCAAGGGTACTCTTTCACAGTCAGATTAGTGCAAAGGATGTACAATGGGTAAGTTTGTGAAGACCACCTTTCATGAGAAGGAGAACTGTGCTTCAGTGATCCTGGAGAGAATTCACACAGACGTGTGTGGACCATTCTCGGTTGCTTCAATAGCAAGACATAGGTATTATGTGATATTTTTTTATGATTCTTCTCGTAGATGCTGGATCTTCTTCATGCAGAAGAAGAGTGAAACATTCTCAAAGTTTTGTGATTTCAAGGCATTAGTGGAGAAGGAGTTGGGGAAGTAGGTGAAAGCTCTAAGGAGCGATAATGGTGGTGAATGTCGAGGAATAAAAAGGTATCTTTTGAACACCTAATTATCTCACATTAATTATCAATCCGGGAGCGACTTTTTATTTCAAGAGTGTACTCAGTCTGAGGCAGCAATTTATCCAAAAGTAATGCTGTGAAGATGTAGTACAGAACAAATGCAAAGGTAACAAATGCTTGTAAAGAAACCTACTTACAGTGACATGAATGGAAATATTAAACTACATCAATCTTGCAGAACATCGATCAGGGATGAAGTAGCAATAACTCTTTCCCTTAGAAATCGATGCAAGATTACCAATTCTGGGGACTTGGAAGCAAAAGCCTCTATCCTCGACAGTTGGAAATCTTAAAGCAAATGAAACACAAGAAAATTCAATAAAAGCAATTTAAATGAAACGAAAGCTGGAAATGAACAGTAGCATGTAACTGTAACTCATCTATTTGCTTATCTAAAGCTATGAATCAGAAATAAACAATAAACAGAAATGGAACAGCAATATGAACAACAATCAAATAACTCTGTAATCATAATAAATCTAAATGCAACTATCACACAACATAAATAAAAGAATAGAAATACAAACAGTAGATTGCTCCACCAGGGTCGGGCCCTCAACCAATGGTGAAAGCGCCGCTGGGCTACTGCAGAGCTTGAGAAATGGAACAATAACACCTCTTTGTATTAATCAAACATGAATAGCTTTTACATCAGTTGCTCTTTGCTCACAAGAGTCAAGGAATTACAATGTTACAAAGAGAATTCAATAATCATCTATTGTTCTCCATCCTCCCATTGTTCTTTAATACACAATACATGTTCTCCTTTTATAATCAAAAGGAGGAGAAATTAAATAACAAATATAATTTTCCATAACAATATGATCAACCAGAAAATACATTTCCAACAATCTTTTAACAAGAGCAAGGCGAATTTGGCTTTGCAACTAATATTTGGAGGACGGCCGCAACAACAGAACTGAGAAAATCGTGCTCGAAGAACCCTGCGTATCTCTCAATACAAGATGAATTTGGGCAAACCATTCTTTTCTAAAGTTAATTGGGTCCGTTCTGGACAAAAAACCAGGTTTCGGAGTTTCTATATTCTTCTTCATTTGCCCATAATATTAACCGCAAAACTGTCACTTCTTATTCCAGTGGATTTCTGAGTTGGAATATTTCATAATGATTTGGAAATCAAATCTACAATCTGGCAATTATCTTGGAGGCTAAAATGGTGAATGATATTAATAAAACCATCATTGATAAAATTATGCATAATAATAATCAATTTATTAAAAATAAAGGAGAAGAATTAATATTCATCCATAAGAGCATAAATCATTATAAGATGGATTTATATGATAAATTATAATAAATGATATGATAAACAAGAGTAAAAGTGGATGAAGTAAGTGATAAAAAGTGGTCGTATTCACGGCCCAACATACCCCCAAACTGAATATATTGCATGTCCTCATGCAATCCAAAAATGAATATATTGCATGTTCTCATGCAATTCAAAGACAAAACCCATGTGTTAACCAAACAAAGAAAATTGTTCATCCCAACCCATGAAATGGATGGAACAAATGCATGTTTCCTCAAATAATGAATATTCAATTTTAGCAATCTTGATAAAGGCATAACAATTTTTACAGTTGACATTCAGATATATGTATATGAAGTTGCAGAAAAATGTAACATGAGTAACAGCAAACTTCGTTAACCATTTTCTCAAAAAGCAGATCGTCTTGATGCATAGATCATGAGATATAAACAAAATGGTTGTAGGTGATAGTGCATAATTTTCGAAATTTTATGAACTAATTTAGCGTGAAATTATCTGGGTTTGTGTATTTTAATGATACTATTTTGTTATCCAAAAATCACAAGAATTTAGTTCATAGTTTTAAAGATATATGCAAATCAATTTCTGCACTATATACAAATGAAATTGTATGCCTTAAATGAGAAAGAAAGTGGAAAACATCCATCATGTGTAGCAATTCCCTCCCCCCAAACTGAAGAATTAGCATGTCCTCATGCGATGCTAGAAACAAAGAGAGGTGGTTGCTATAATCTGTTGAAATCGATGCTTGGTGTAAAACATGGAATAAGGAAGGTGTTGAGAATGAATAAGAATATCCATGGATGATAAAGAATATGACGGACATGGTCATAAGAAAGAAATGAAATAAATCAACACTTCCCCAAACTGAAAGATGAGACGTGTCTAAAAAAATGGGAAGTGGTAAAGATATGGAATGAATAATGATAAATAATGCTCAATGGATGTTCATGAAATTCTCCTAAATTCATAATAAATCAGAAAATTATGCTATTTTATCTCAAGTGTTACCTCCGAAAAAATGTGGAATGACATGTAGTGACTGGCCTTTGTTGAAGCTGATGTAGGCTGAGCGAATACTGAAAGTGATACAAAAGGTAGAATCCATGCAAGCCCATCATGTCTGAAGAATTGTGTGCATTCGCGAGCCTTTGCTGTTTAGTTGCAATAGTGATCATGCTGCGGATAGAATTTTCCCCATACTTGTTGTTCTCCTGTAAAAAAATCACAATTCTGTATGCAATTTTCTTGAATCCACAGTTTCAGCTTGGAATGGCAATAGATAAGATGTATGCAAAAAAAGTTCAAGCAGAAAAAATTATGTAAAAATGCAGTATCAATGTTGTGGCAAATCAACAAAATAAAAGAGAAACATACTGTACAACAATTGTACAGCATGGAAAGGCATACATACTTATGATACAATCAATGAAATTATAGCATTTACTAAAATCCATGCATGTAATGAATCGTTAATAAATAGAAAATCATTTTGTAATGATGTAAATACGAGGAGAAGGAACAACATATGATAACCATAAGTATAATTGCGTTATTTACCACTTTGGATTAATATGATCGACTTATAATGATTTTCATGTATAATAGGTTCGGAGGTAAGGGATTCATATTTTCATTTGAAATTTAAATAAAGATATAGGAAAAGGGTTAAATATAACTATTGATGTGTATAAGTGTGACTCCAATACCATCAGCAGAGCTCTGCTGCCCACAGGTCTCCATAACCTTGACAGAGTTGCTTTCTTACCCACGGAACCATTGTCCTTTATGTATGTTGAGGAAGTGATTTTTAGTGAATATCATGACAGAGGCCATTGTGCTGGCTTGGTGACCAGATAAACCACAATGCCGTTCACCGGGAAGAAGTGAAAGGTGGGCAGGCTAGCTCGTGATGAGACCTCCTGTTCCAAGGACTTCTTGATTTTTTCAATTGTCTGTTGGACCATTTCCCTGGTTTGGTGGCCATAATAGGAATGCCACTTCACTGCCTTCCCTATGATCACGGTAGGCTGACTCTTGGTGAGATCCCCTATCCTCCATCTGCAAAATCATTATTAATGGAATACATAAATATTTTTTCTTCTTTTCTTTTACACACAGCACTTTTCCTCAGTTAATCATAAGGGATGGCTCAACACTCCTTAAGAGTAGGGATGGTGGAAGAAGTCTGAACATCTCAATAGAAAGAAAAAAATATGCCCTTGTTCCTACTCCATAAGTAAAAATCAAAGAAAGTTATAAAATATGGGAAAGAACCAACATGATAAATATAATCGATCATATGAATTTAGTGGTAATAAGACAACAAAATCATGTTATTAATTATGTCCCTTTTTCACTTTTCTTATCATTACTAAACAAATTTCTTAAAAAATGACGATTTCTTTTGATTTGCTGATTACAGTAAGCTCTAATTTGTATGATTGTGTATCCTTTCATAAATTGTATGTTTGTCTTTCAAAAAGTCATGAAAAATTCAAAAAAGTTCTAAAAATGTTGTTTAAAAAAACAAGAAAAATGCACTCAAAAAGTGTTGTTCCTTTGAAAAGGAACAACAAAAACAATCTGCGAAAATGATGTTCCTTTGGAAAGGAACAGCAAGAACAGTCTGCGAAAATGTTATTCCTTTGGAAAGGAACAACAAGAACATTCGGGGCTGTTCCTTTTGAAAGGAACAGCAAAAATGAACGGTGTTGTTCCTTTTGAAAGGAACATCAAAACTAAGCAGTGTTGTTCTTTTTGAAAGGAACAACAAAATGAACGATGATGTTCCCTTTGAAAGGAACAACAAAAACATGCAACAAAAATGTTGTTCTTTTTTTTTTTTTTTTTTTTTTTTAAACAACAAAACAAAAATAGAGAAAAAAGATAAAGGAAAGAACAAAGCTAATATGCAATCCATTGTCAAGCAAATCCAATCAAATAGAAAGGAAAGTTTATGTACAGGTTTCAAGAAAATTTTTCACAGAATTGCAGCTATTGAAGAATTGTCTTCTGTAACTGAAACTTGCATGGGGGGGTCTTTATTGTTCAATTACCACTAGAGCACAAATTACAATTTGAAGAGATTAAAACCTGAAACACAAAAACATAAAAGAAATTAGCAAAGAAACGACACTTTATTAAGTTACAACAGCTATGATGTTATTTCTAAGAGAATATCAAATCTATTAATGGAAAAAAAAATGATCTTTTGAAAAAAATGTTTTGGCAGCAGTAACATGAATCTTGAAATGGGAACCAATTCCTCATTTCTTCTTGTTATAAAATCGTTAGGTAATGAACTAGATGAAATGCCCTTGTTTTACTAAAATTTCTTTCAAGAATCACTCTTCCATAAATTGACCTTTTTTGTTCTCCTGAGACCTGCAAAAAACGAGTGTCTACCTGCAATAAAACATTAAATCATGGAGAAAGAGAGGTGCGCGGGCTCTCCTAATCTAATAATTATTCCAAAAACTAACAAGTAGTTACTCTATAGAACAATTCCATGGAAAAATAAAACAAATTATATTTGCTACCTGCGGGAGAGCAGTGGTTGACGATACTAACCAGCAGTGTTTTAATCATACCTTCTTTGTTTTTTGTCCAATTTGAGTGATTCCAAAGACAAATAAGAGTTAATTCAAAGGGCTATCTCCTTTAGAAACAGGTTTTAAAAATTCCATGTAATGGTATGTTAAACATGCTTAGAACAACCTGCATAATAGAGTCATTTTCGATTTTCCAGCTCTTCCACAACATCTTGTTTGCTAATCAAAATCATTTACTCAACACAATCAACTACATCATCAAGAGGCTCCACTCCCTACACAATCTCCTGCTCAACTCATTCCACATCTTCACCATAATAAACCAGTACAACATGCGTATCTCTCAATACAGGCCGAATTTGGGCAAACCGTTCTTTGATAAAGTTAATTGGGTCCGTTCTGGACAAAACCCATGTTCCGGATTTTCCAGATTCTTAACCACAAAACTGTCACTTCTTATTCCAGCGGATTTCTGAGTTGGAATATTTCATAATGATTTGGAAATCAAATCTGCAATCTGGCAATTATCTTGGAGGCTAAAATGGTGAATGATATTAATAAAACCATCATTGATAAAATTATGCATAATAATAATCAATTTATTAAAAATAAAGGAGAAGAATTAATATTCATCCATAAGAGCATAAATCATTATAAGATGGATTTATATGATAAATTATAATAAATGATATGATAAACAAGAGTAAAAGTGGATGAAGTAAGTGATAAAAAGTGGTCATATTCACGGCCCAACAGTGAATACATCTCGGGTGAAGTCAAAGACTTCTGTAGCAAATAAGGAATTCGAAGAGAAATCATAGCGCCTCATAACCCACAACAGAATGGGGTCGTGGAGAGAAAGAACTGAACGATCATGGGGGCGGCACGAGCGATGTTGCATGATCAAGGCCTATCGATGCACTTGTGGGAGGAAGCATGCAACATTGCGGTTTATGTGAAAAACCGTTGTCCTCATAGAGTACTTGGCATGAGTACACCCAAGGAAGCTTTTACTGGTAAGAAGACTGATATTTCTCAGTTGAATATTTTTGGCTCACCTATTTACATTCATGTGACGAAGGACGCTGGGAAGAAGTTGGGATATTTGTGGAGTACACAGAAACACCCCATAACTATCGTGTGTATTTGCCAGATAGTCAGATGACTATTATGTGACGGGATATAAAATTCAATGAGGTGAAAGCCATGAAGTTGTCGCTTGAGAGGGAGCTACACTTGCATGCGAAAGAGGAACTTCTTGTTCCCAAAGATGAGCCTCTAGATGTGGATCAGCCACAGGAGGAGATTCATGGAGTGGAGGAGTCCACTCATGCAGAACCAAACATCAGACAAGGCAGAAAGCGTACCACAGAAGCTGAGAGACTGAAGGTGGATGCGGCACAGAATGTAGGAGTTCCTACATCATAGCGCAGACAGAGATAGCCACCTGACCGATATACTGGATACATGGCTCTTATGAGCAAGTGTATTGTGACAAAGCCATCTTATTTTGAAGAAGCAACACAGGAGCCCACATGGGTAGATGCCATGGTGGAGGATTATGACTCCATTGTCAGAAACAGTGCTTGGGAGATTGTTCCAAGGCTAGTGGGAAAATCAGTTGTAGGATCAAGATGGATCTACAAGGTAAAGAAGGATGCTGATGGGAGTGTCGAGAATTATAAGGCAAGATTTGTTGCCCGGGTCTTCTCATAGATTGAGGGGATTGAATATGAAGAAACCTTTGCACCTGTCGCATGCTATTATTCCATACGGACCATCCTTGCTCTCTCAGTGCAGATGGGTTGGCACATTCATCAGATGGATGTGAAGACTGCGTTCCTTAATGGGATCATTGAGGAAGAGGTGTAAATTGAGCAGCTTGAAGTATTTTAGATCTTTAGCAGCAAGTCGCATGTGTGCAGGCTCAAAAGAGTGTTGTATGGGCTGAAACAAGCACCCCGTGCTTGGTACACTCGGATTGACAGCGATTTCACTGGACTTGGCTTCACCAAGAGTGAGGCGGATGCAAACTTATACTAGATTGTGGTTTAGGGTAAGATTTTGGTCATTGTACTTTATGTTGATGATTTAATACTAACAGGTGATGAGTAGTTGATACACTCATGCAAGGCTGATCTTGCAAAGGAGTTTGAGATGAAGGATTTGGGCCTCCTTCATTATTTCCTTGGATTGAAAATATGGTAGCGGGAAGGTGAACTGTTTGTGTCTCAAGGCAAGTATGCCCAGGAGATACTGGAGAAGTTTCACATGCAAGGCTGCAAGCCTATCAAAACTCCTCTTCCAAGAAATTGGAAGAAAGAGGATGCTACATTGGCAGAGGTGGTGGATGCCACTGTTTATCGACAGTTGGTGGGTTCGCTCATGTATTTAGTCAATACAAGACCGAACATATGCTATGCGGTGAACTAGCTTTCACAAGTGATGGTTAAGCCTACCAAGCTCTTTTGGAAGGCAAGCAAGCATGTCCTGAGATATCTCAAGTGCACATCCAAGTATGGTTTATGGTACAGACAGATGGATGAGGTGAAGTTGCATGTCCTCACAGATGCAGATTGGGCAGGAAGCCCAACAGACAGAAAGAGCACATCAGGAGGGATTTTTAGTATCGGATCTACGACATTTTATTAGTACAGCAGGAAACAAAGATCCATGGCACTCATTTCAGCGGAAGCAGAATACATGGTAGCAAGTTTAGCTGCATGTGAGGCTATCTAGATGAGGAATATTCTGGTTGGTTTGTTCGGTTCACATTTAGATCCCACAGTGATTCAATGTGATAATCAGAGTTGTATTAAACTCTCAATTAATCTTGTGTTTCATGATAGATCTAAAAATATTGATATTCGGTATCATCATATCAGAGATTGTGTGCAACAGAAGATCATGTTGCTTCAGTACATTCCCACGGAGGATCAGGATGCAGATATTTTGACGAAGGTGCTCACTAGGAGCAAATTCGAATACCATAGATGCAGGATCGGGGTGAAGGATAATCCCTATCTTATATAAAGGGAGTGTTGAGATTCAACAAGATGATGAGCTTAGTGAAAAGAATCGCCCTAACTAAGTGGGCCCGTAGGTTATTTTTGGTGCATGTCTATTTTTAGACATGATGATCATATTTCAGAAGTTGCAGGATGCTATTTTTGGATGGTTGGTCAAGTTGGAAAAATATATGAAAATTCTTTTTTTAGAATATTGGGAAAAGTCTATTTATATATCGTCAATCTAAAAATAGATGCATGTCGATTATTATTAGCTCTTAATAATAATCAGACTCTAAACAACAACTTATTCTCTTGGAGCACTTCAGTTCAGTGCACAGATGTGGCACATCAGCTAGCTTTATGAGGAATTACGCTATTGGCCAGTTTCTGGAGCTGTTGCATGGAAGATGGGTTCAACCCAAGTGGCAGAGTTATGACACAGTTGGAAGAAGTAGTTATGGAGTTGTATTCAGTTTAACTCAGTTAGACTCAGTTGAGCTAGTTGTATCTAGTCTAACGGATTGATACACTAGTGAGAGTGCAGTGAATTAATTAGTTCATTAATTCATAAATAATAACTCATTAATCAACTGAAGAATACATTAGTTAACTACAGTGCATGGAAGTTTCAGTGGAGACCAGTGGAGAGATAGGTGAAAGGGCAAGATAGACTATCTATTATGACTATAGTGATGCATTGATTGCATCACACACTCAGTGGAGATGCCAATGAGGATTGCGCAGTCAAGGACGGAGTAATTAGAATTCATTCATAGCTATTCTTCATCAAAGGTTGCACAGGGGAGGCAGGCTAGCAGGTGGAAAATATCAGTGCATGGATTTGCAAGATTGGGCCTGATTAGTGTATGACGATTGTACTGTACTGAGGGCTTGTGATAAGCTTTGTATGTTTGTATGATATTGTCATATGATCTCCATGTTACATAATATATAGTTGGGGTTTTCAGCTTCAGGCTTTCTCGGATAAAAATTGTGTTATGTGCGATTGATAATTTTTGTTTATGCTTCACATGTGTGTGTAATTAATTTTTCCACAAAAGATTAACAAGTGGAATAGATTTAGTATCTTGCATAAAGTTAAATAGTGTGAGATCAGGTGGATCTTGGACATATGCATGCTTAGTGCATATAATTTCTACAGATCAGCCATCTCATATACCAGATCAGCCACCTCCTATCATTGATTTAGTTGAAGTGGTTATTTAGCCCTAGGGCCATATCAGCTATTTTTGTATAGTGTGTATTTTCGGAAACCTTTTCTGGGTTGTCCTGGAAATATGTTTTGGAGCATAGATCTCTAGTATTAGCACTTTTGGAGCATTGTATCAGCATATATATATATATATATATATATATATCTTTCATTTTTTTCTATTCTTATAGATAGCGCAGTTATAGAATTCTGACATTTCATGTATTAGCAACATTTTAGATTTAGGTGTATTGTTTCATTGGGGGATTGTTTTCCCAACTTGAGTGATATTTTCCTCAATACTTTGTACCTATTTTGCTGTTATAATCATAATGGAATGGCTCTATGGTTGTCTCATGTTTTGATTCAGTGATATTTCTGCATATTTCTAGTTTAATGTCACATATTGCTGCTCTCCCAATTTTGGGATATTACATGCTATAACAAGGGAAGTCGCCAGTCCGCCTCTCAATTTATTTCCTTCCATCATTATCCTAGGTGTCATTCCATCAGTCTCTCTACTATGATCCCCCGTGACTTAGTTGCGGATTCCTCATTGCCTCAACTCTAGCGAGCCCTTTTCTATCAACTTCACCACATTCATTCCAGAAGAATGGTCTAAAGGGAAGTGTACCTTGGTTCCATATTTCATAACTGTTTGGTGCCTCAGATAAAGCAAATGGAATCATCATTCCCCTTTCACTTGGTTGTTTCTCATGTGCTCAACCCCAACTCATTATCGCACTGTTGAGAATCATACACTTGATGGTTCAGTGATCCAACAGATGGTACCATTGATTATTGGGTGTGTTTGACATGTTCCATACCTCATAAGGGGGTGGTCCTTAAGTATCCCCCCACATTCATAGATTACCTTATATTACGATCTAGCCTCAGATGCAGTTCTGCATATTTGATCAGTCTAGTTGTAGCCGCTTGTAGTGCTCACAACATGCATGTCTCCTTCAGATGATCCATCCACATCTTCAGAGCACTTTCTTGTTCAACAGGGATTATTTGGGTGTGGTACCCCCTCCCCATAACAGTTTTAGGGGAATTCTGTCTCATTTACTCATATGTTATTGTATTCAGTTCTAGTTTATGTTATTCTAGGTGCATTATGTATATGGGATTCATTATATTATTTCCCGGTCCATTGATTTCAGCGGATCATGTATTATGTACCTTGTAGCTCAGTCCCATAGTATTGGGCTCACCATTATTCTTTGTACTCAGTTTTCTCGGTGGGTATGGGTATGCCTCCCCCACCTCATTTGAGATCATGTACTCCAAAATAAAATGAGACTTATATCACTTTAGTAGGTCTTGCCACCTCCATTTTTGTCCTTCCTTGCATTGCTTTAGTCATCTCTCTCTCTCTCTCTCTCTCTCTCTCTCTCTCCCCCCTTTGGTGTCTTGTGGAAGTGTAACTTACAATGTATTTCGGTCATACAAATTTCTCCTCACGCTCGTACGTTGGGGGCAATATGTTATCACCAAAAAATTATCATTCAGTCATTTCTAACTAGGTGGATCGAAATACACCATGTGAGTTTAATTTTACCATAGAAAAATAACTTTCACTATAAGAAATAATTTAATAAACTAGTTTTATTTAGTTATTTTTTATTAAAACCCATGAGAATAATTAAATAAAATATTATTTACTTAATTTTCTCTAGGAATAATTATTAAATCATCATTTGATAATTATTCCTTGTCACATTTGACTAAATCACCTAGGAATAATTAAATAAATCATAATTTATTTATTTTTCCTTAACTCCATGCTTGGAATAATTGTTAAATCATTATTTATTAATGATTTCATTTCACACTTTCCTTATTACTCCCGAAATACTTAATACATTATTTTATTTGTTAATTATTTCTAAATAAATATATTTGACCATTTTAAATATATTTTCCCTCTCCAAAAATATAATAAAGCATTCCAAGTTGTTAGATCTAGATTTTGGTAAATAATATTTTATTATTCTCCATTTTCAAGATCAACCAAATAATTTACTATAAATAAGAGGGTTTTTCAATCATTTCTAACCATGATCATTATCATTGTTACCATTATCGTCTCATACTTTGAGCTCCCATTTTAGTTCCAGATATTGTTTGGGTTTTCACACAAAGAGAAGGAATATTTGAATACTGAAGTGACAAGGACATCAAAGAATCCATCCCACGGAGGGGGATTTAAGACCCTTTGTAAATATCCTTCACTAGGTGCTATTAATGAAATATTCATTCTTTCAAATCTTTTCCATGATTGGGTTATTACATCAAATTCATTTTTGTCTTTTGTTCTTTTAGATCGAATACATCTATCTTTCTATCGGTTTTTCTCCATATTTTTTTCCAATCTGAAGTATAAGAAGCCACAATTGTTGTTAGGGTCACTAGTCACATGTGACTTTAGTGAGATCTTTTTGGTACACCTTCCAATAAATTTCATACTAACACATGACATGTAGAAGAGGTCATGAGAAGGTGTGAAAGCTCTAAAACCAATTCATGTAGCCATTATCATGATCCAAGAATGGGCCACCAAGTACACGAACATACCAGCAGAGTTGGCCAATAAACGATACAAGAAGCAGAATTGGAGAATTTTGAGGTTAGAATGCTCATGAAAAGTAACAAGTAACTTGGTACTTTTATGGAAAAAATTGTAGCTTCCTATGCACAGTAGTATAATTGTTTGTGCTCAACCTAGTCTCCTAAATTGAGTTCATTAATTGTCAACCAGGGTCAGTAAACTGCTGAAGTGTGGTGCACTATATGTGCCTAGGTATCTATTTCCCACTACGTTGTGTTTAGTGTTTTCTGATGTTTTTGGTTTTATGGTTTTATTTTGAAAAGGAAAAGAACTAAGTGCTAACTGAAGGGAAACTATTGGTCAAAACAGAGTGAAGCCTAAACTATGATGGTAAACAAATGCAAATGCTGAAACAAAATAGAGTCTAACTATGACTAGCAACCAACAAATACAAGCTTGATAATGACTCTATTGTAAACTCACAACATGAAATTGAAATGAACCTGAGAAATGAACAAGCTAAGTGTAAATGAAGTTTTCTCCTAAATCACTAATCAAACAGATAACTTACAATGTACAACATCTTTATCCATGAATAAAGATTTATTGGAAAATATGTGGAAAAGAATATTTGTAACAAGGTAAAGTTTCTACTCTAAACTAGTTTCTACTTCTGTTCTGCAACTCAATTTTAACACTATTAAACCTATCTCAAAAGTTATAGATTTCCTTTCAAAAATAGTCTTTGAGAAAGAGGCTTGTTTTTGAAATGAAAAAGAAGCTGCAAAATACTCCAGACCTTATAATGATACTATCTTTTGTCCAGATAATTGTGTATGAGTATGAATTTTGAACAAAAGAAGTTTTATAAATAATTAAGCCTGTGAGATTGAATTTATCAACTAAGACAAAGTAAGCTACAATGGACAACAACTAAACTTGAAGTGTTAAAGCAATGAGTTAAAACTAAACTAAGATGCTATTAATCTACAATGAACAATATTAAACTAAAGAGCCATTATCATACTTGAAAAGAAAGGACAAAGTTGAACCACATGCATTCTACCTCCGGAGTATTCTATTGAAATTGACATGCCATTACTCTATGAAATTACACAGTCCATCTTGTTCATCATGAATAATATGTTGGAAAATTTTATTAGAACAATTCTGGTTGTATAACTCAATGCAATTGAAACATAAACATAAGACTGAAAGTAAATACTTATCTAAACTGTGAAAACAGAGCTAAAATACTTATCTAAATTATAAAAACAGAGCTGCACAGGAGGTAGGGGCCCTCCACCACCTGGTAGAATGCAATATAACTCAAAATTGACTCAGCTCATGTAGCAGAATGATGCTTCTTTCATTAAAGGAGAAAATGACTGAAAACAAAGTATTCACGGTTCTGAAATCTAGCAGAAAAAAGCCAAAAAAACTAACCAGCGTTGCTTGGTCTCCCAAGTCATATTTATAATTAAATTACATAACAGAACTTGAGATAATGCAGGGATTACTGTCTTTCCCATTCCTATTCGAATTAAAACTCTTATTGAAGGCTGCGTACTTTTGCTGGAGACAGCTGTAGAGTCTGTGTCCCGGTAGAACTCTACCTCTTGGTTTTGGTTTCCCACGTGCATAACCACATGTAGGATTGTGCTCAGACTTTGTAGGGAGAAAGGAATGATGTGGATGAAGTCTGGAATTTTCCCATATGCGCCTTTCTTTGAGACGACACCTGTAACCCACTCAAACTGTAAAACAGCTGCGGAATTCGGGATCAGCTACGGAATGCGCGGTCAGCTACGGAATGCCTGTATTCTGTAGCTAGTTTGCAGAAAATTGTTAAAATAGCAAAAATCATGAAAATACAATATGTTAATAAATTGCATGTAACCTTTAAGCAATCCTAATCATTCTTCATTGATTTTAGGCTTATGAAGTGATAAAAGAATGATGAAATGAAGTGAAGGTTTGTAAAAGAGAAGGCAATTCTAGGGCTCAACATACCCCCATTGCAAGACTATTGCATGTCCTCATGCAATTTCATCAAAACTTATTCCATGTGCTCTGAAACCTCTGTTAAAACATCCAACTTTATCTTTCTGCTTCTTTTGGCCCTAATCTATTTTCTAATCTCTGTTAACATTTCAGAAATTAGTTATTCATCTTCCTCTTGTAGTGGAGTGTCAAGTTTATTTTCAATAACCATGTCATTTTTTCTTCTTCTGCTCCATCAAAAGTTTTGGCAAAAGATTTTGTAATCTCCTTATGGAAGCCATCAAATTTCTCTATAAAATTTAGCCTCCCTGCTTATTGTAGTAGTTCCTTGACTTATGGATATCCTTCCAAATACTTGACTTCAACTGATTCTGTCCTGACAATTAGCCACATTCCTCCTCTATGCAGATTATCTTCCTTTCAGAATTACTTTTCTATGCTTGAAGCTAGATTGACTACAGAGTCTAATGCTTTATTTTGAAACTGTATTTCTGTGTCTGAAGATGGATTAGTTGAAGAATGATGCTTCACCCTTAGAATTACCTTTCTGCACTTAGAGATGGATTGGCTGCAAAATGTAATGGAAGTGAATGGATGGAGGTAATTAAGCTATAAGGGAAAATGAAGTGGCTATGGATCTGATGGAAAATTTATGATGAACTTGTGGTGAAATAAGTGAATGATACAATCTTAAGGAGATGTGGAATAGTAGGTTGGAATGTTGGATAAGGGATATGGCCAAGATATGTTAATCAATTAGAATGATAGGTTGTTTTAGGAAACATATGATTATACACATTGTATCTATTTCATGTTTTAACTTTTTGCTATTAAAATAATTTTCACAATTTACCTCAGAATTTTGACCTTGTTAATTGCTGTGCTTGATGCTGTTCCTTTGGTCCTCTTTTAGCTTGTTGGTCTTAAAAACAGAATCCTTCAATTTCCTGTAATCATCATCTCTTTGTAGGCTGTACAATTATGTCAGAACTGCTGAATAAGATGTGGCTGCAACATGCAATCTGTAAAAAGAAATGAAGTATTAATTATGGAAGATGGATGTGAAATGTGATGGAGTGAAAGTGGAATAGGACTTGTGAAATGAAATGAAAATGGCGTGAGATGGAGTGAAAGTGGAATGGACTTGTGAAATGAAATGAAAATGGCATGAGATGGAGTGAAAATGGAGTGAGATGGAGTGGAATTGTAGAATGAAATGAATTTTGGAATTTCTCTCAAATGGTACATCAGACTTCCCTGAAATTTTCTGAGGCTGTCACCAATATTATTATGCATTTTTCGATGAAAAATCTCTGCCATTGGTTACACGGATCTCCCGGAAAATGAGAAATGGCTGTAGGTGAAAGTGGCCAATTTCTTGAAAAATACACACTAAAATTTTCTGAAATTTTCTGTGTTTATTCACCCTACCTCAATGCATTTACCATAAAAATTTCAGGACCAACGGATGCACAGTTTGAAAGTTATGATAAAATCAATTTCTGCCCTGTTTCACCCTTCATTCTGCCCAATGTTGCAACAAAAAACTACGCCACGGACTCATTTTAAGGCCAAATTGAGTGATTACAAAGGGAAACTGTGTATTTTTACCTTCTCCACTACCACATGCTTTCAGAATTTCATTTTGATGAAGAAAAGGTGTTGCTGTGCAAAAATACTCAAATCTGTCCTATTCTGTCCATAATGCTGAAAAATGAAAATCTGCCTGAAAAACCCTTCTGAAATGCCCTTGAAAATTGCTTTTTTCCAAATTCTGTCCGTGTTTTACTCAATTTATCATATTCTGAGAAAACCCAGAAGCTCAGAATTTTTTATTTCTGCTCCAATCTCTTACAATATTTGCGCCAAAACTGCCTTCTGGAAAAAGTTGCAAAAAGACGAAAACAGGCTGCTTCAGTAATAGCTGCAGAAACTGCCACTTTCCGCAGCTGTGGTTGAATTGACAAGAAGATGAACATGCTGCTACAAGAAACTAATAAAATGTACTGCTGCAAGTTGTTGTTGATTCCATAAAACCATTAGTCTTCATCAAAGCCAACATTCATGGTACAATTCTTACCATGCGAATAGATGTGTCGGAGTCGAGCATGGGAAGAAATCATTGGATTACCGATCAATAATGAAAATCGTTAACCAATGCGAGACAACTCACCGATAATGTAAATGAGTGTCAAGGTACCTCAGTGCATCTTGACAGGGACGAATGAATGTGTCGAAGTCGAGTCGCCTACAAGATTTGACAATCAAGAGACATTGTTGTATTCCCATTGTTATCAACGAGGAGGCTTGCCATTGATGAATGCAAGCTCCAAGGCACTTCAAATAATCTCTGATCTTGATCCCAGATAAAGTGTTGAGGTCGATGGGACAAGATCTGTTGTGTTAGCGCTCAAATCTACCTCAGGCTGAAATGAAGTATAACTCAAGGCTACATCAAACCACACTCAGCCTCGTAGCTAGCCCTACGAGGACAGGAGAGGGCTCTCTCCGTAAATCTCGAGAAAATGAGCAATAGGATGCGAGATGACTTACAATAAGAACTGATTTTAGGCTAGTAAAGAGATAGGTATGTTTGATTTTTTGGTTTTTGGGTTTTCGCTGGAGAAATGGGAAAACAGATTTTTGGGTCCGGGGATAAGGTCAGACCTTTGCAGATTTCGAGTTGGGGCGAGGTAGGTGAATGTCTTGATGCTTTTGATTGAATATATGGACATATCAGACCAATGAGGAGCTGAAGAGGGCAAAGAAGAACTTGGATCCTCTCCAAACAGTCGAAAAACATATAGAACTAACTGAATTCAAAGGCAGAGCACTGTAAACAATGGATTCAACCTCATCTACTCATTCAATTTAGTTCAGAAGCATATGAAAGGATGGCATACATTTAAACATAAGAAACTTACAGTAAACAAAGAGGAAACACCATCAAGAACAGAACATCACAAGGATCCCAACAAGTGCCGCAAAACCCCTGATCTTTCCTTAGCCAAAATATGAAAAATATGTACAATGATATCAAAAGTCTCCCAAGAGTCCAACCTGTAGAATGCCTTAGAAATTACAATATATAGATCACTCTAACACCTTTCCCCACCTCTAGGGGTCGAATTCCCTCTTCAGGGATCAGTTTCAACCAATTCTAATCATGGAACTACAATCTAGGCAGCTAACAACTTGCCTCTAAAAGAGTGGGAACTGATCCATTTACATGATTTTCACTTTTTTGAGAGTGAATCTTCTAGAATAGGTAAAAATGAGCCAAAGTTACATGCCCAACATACATTTACATCATAAAAACCCAAAAATTCCATCCACAAGCAAAACTGGTCCATACTAGGCGAAAATCTGAGCTGGCAGTTGAAAATTCAGCAAAAATTTAAGTGGGTCGCATTTGAGCCGAGTGGGTCGCATTAATTTCAGCCTGAATTTGAGGTACTTCCCGGCATCCAAATTGAGCTCATGATAGCTCGTTGGAAAGCCCTGGATGTTGACTATCCAACCCAAGTGGAATTTCCAAATTTGGAGCTCATTTGACCCTCCAAAACGTCTTTCTCCCAGAAGTACTTCCTGCTGGTGTAAAAGGTGGCAGCAAGGTGGTTTTCATGGTGTTTTTGAGCTCTTTGACCATCCAGATTTTGATGAAATGCTTAGGTAATGTCTGAGGATGCATAAATAACCATGAAAAATCCAAAAATGCAAAAATTTCCTCCAGCAAGTGTCCCAAAAAAAAATGAGCATATGAGTGCGAGACCCACTTAACTGAAAAACCTGTTTTTAGACCCAAAAATTTCAAAATGACAAAATTTTCTCCGAATTTTCTCAAATTCGGAGCGGAGGTCCTCCATCATGTATCTTTCCCAGTCAACGAAGCCTCGGCCAAAATCCGAAGTGGATTAGGCCTTTTCCGCCGTTTTAGTGCTTCGCTCATCCTCCTCTTCAGAATTTTCATTCTCGCTTTGCAGACATGAATGCGAGCCCAATAATGTCCTTTCATGTGACAAAACATGTCCTTGTTTCTATCATGATCCTGTGAATGTACCTACACTGATGAAGAAGCCGAGACCCCTTCCACGCCATGTGGAGATAGTACTCGCGCTGCTGATGAAGTCAACGAGACCCCTTCCACCCCGGGTGGAGATAGTACTCGTCGTGATGCTGCAAACAAAGCTCCGTGGCCTCTCTGATATGTTACCACTACTGGCGCACTTCTATGCTCCATCTCAGTACATCAACCTCAACGATTGAGTCACTGTCCGACTCCTGCTCATACTCTGACTCTGTCTCTGACATGGCTTTGAACAAGATATTTGCAATATGTATACTGATATAGATGCAGTGAAGGCAAAGTTTCAATGCATTCTCAAAACCCAAATATATCGCATATATACCAAAGCATCATAGGAAACACACAATGGTAATAGCTCTGTTTCGGTGAATTTGGATAAAAGAACAGTCTCTGTTTTGATTACAAGTGGATCTTGACAAATGAGTACCAAGTGCAAAATGTGGGGTGCAGCCTTTAAAATACTGGATAAAATTTGTCAAAGGGAACAATGAGTAGAAGACTATGTTTGTCAATGGGAAGTGAGACACAATGCGACAATGATCACAGTGAAACAAAAAGCCATAACAGTGGTAAAATGATGATGACAACAGTGGTAGAATGAGTGTGAGGGCAATGAAATTTTGACAATATATGCAGAGGTATATATATCAACCAAACAAAGTGGGAAATCCTTCACAAAACCATCCATATGTATTTAAAACCCTAGGGAATAAATCTGCTATGCATATAGGGTTTCACCTCTCCATTCAAATAAATCAATTTTCCCACTTCAAGACATCACAACCATATTTAAAATCTACTGACCATTGATTGAAAACCTGTTTGAAAGCAGCTGGAGTCGATTCCACATGAATCTGGGCGTAAATATGACTTTTCTGGGCTCTGTTTTTAAGTGGGTCGCATCTCCCTCAAGTGGGTCGCATGCCACAAGTGGGTCGCATGCGTTCAAATTTACACTGGCCAAAACGCACAAGTGGGTCGCATCTGCCAAGTGGGTCGCATCCACTTCAAGTGGGTCGCATGCCTCTTGCCACATAGTGCATTTTGCAGGAAGCTTTGGAGGCCTTCCCGGTGTCCAAATCGGGCGTGTGATAGGTCGTTGGAAATCTCTTGGAGTCTAATTTCCAACACAAGTGGAATTATGCAATTTAGATTTCATTTACCCTGTCAAAAATCAAATCTCCCAACACTAGTCAAAATGAGCAGAATGAGGCTGCCTCAAGGCAGAGTGCTGTTGCAGTCAACTTTTGAAGGTCTTACTCAACTCCAAATTGAGCTCATGATAGCTCATTGGAAAGGTATTTTTGTCTAGTTATCCTTTGATTCATCAAGAAAGTAATTTAGCCAACCATGCTAGGAGAAATATTGATTTTCCCAAGGTCACTTCAGAGGTGCATTCAATTCTCCTGAGGCAACGATATTTTTGATATTTCTCTAAAACCATGATACCTGTGTAAAAAGTGAAAGAGGTTTTTCTTCCTTGGCATGTTGTGAACAAAAAAATATCTCAGTTTTCCAAAATTCATCTTTGATTTCTCTGAAACATCTTTTGAGTGAAACTTACCCCGATGTGTGAAACAAGGAAGTTTGTCGAAATGAAGCGAAATGAAGGGGATAAGGGGCTTCTAAATTCTTGGGGAAATTTTGGGAAGTAGGGAGGGATGTTAGGAAGTAGGGGAAAGTGGAATCATAGAGATTGAGTGAGGGGAAGGAGTCCAAAAGGGAAAAACACAGGCCTAGCCTAGAAAATTGCCAAGTTGTGGCTAGAAACTAGGGTTTGTGTAAAAATGAGGAATTTGAGGGATCTCAGTGATGGGAAGTGTTTAATAAGGTATATTAAGGATAGGGGAAGGTGTTTGAACATCAGGATACAAGTTTTTCCGATGATTTGACCATCCAAGAGAAATTACCTCCAAAACCCTAGGAGAGGGAAATGGACCTTACCTAGACGCAACTGAAGCATGAACAAGATGTAAAATGATCCAATGGAACTTGACATGATGATGAAAACCCTGTGAATGATGGTACACTCAGCTGAATGGTGACATGGACCGACACTTGGACAACTTTGGAAGGAGTGAAAACAAACCCTAGACCTAATGCCTAGTGACCAAATTTTGCTTGAAGACTCATTGAAATGACAAAATTTGACCTTGACACTTTAAAATGACTTTGAAAGAGCATGTTTGATCACTGGAGGAAGGCTGCAAATACTGACTCTAACATGTTGGAAGGTGGACCTTAAGGAATTCCATATCATCCAACTCGAGCATAGAACCAAAAATGATTTGAAGAACCATGGAAGATTGAAACCATCAAGAAATTGCAGAACTTATTGTGAAATTTTCTCGCCAGTTGCCTGGTTTTCAAGCTAAGCTCATGTCCAATTGCGCCAACAAGCTGGTTTTCACAATAGGACTTATTTTTCTCTTTAGGATTTTTTTTTTTTTTTTTTTTTTTTTAATGTCCTACTCTACTTGAAAAAGAAAATCTTGTTCAAGTATATGAGTACTTCCAATGGAACCATGTCTGTAACAAGATGATAGATAAACTCATATGTAGGTTTGAAAGACACTCTTTGATATGTACCTGTATATGAGATGCCAACTGTCTTGATTTAGATGATGTTAGAAGATATTGAATAATTGAGAATTTGGAATCCAATGACTGAATTGAACCAAGATTCAATGTAATCTTGTCTTCCTTGTCTTTCCTCTATCATGAAATGCAAGTCTTCGGAGATATGATCTTCATTCATAGGATCTGGTGATAGGCATGCATGAGACTTTTCAATCTCTGGTTCCAATATCTTCTCTTCATCAATAGACATCCAAGATTCTTGGACCTCATCTGAGTCTTCTTCTTCTTCTGGTTGTTGTTCTTCAATGACAGCTGGTGAATCATTTTGCAATACCTCAGATTTGTAAGTTGATTGAGGTGTTTTATTGTTGAGGATATGAAATGGTTGTGGAGGTAGTGGAGTGGGGAATCTTTGGGGTGCTTGTGTGGATGATAATGGGAAAGGTTGAATTGAGGTAAAATAAGGGTGATATTGATGTTGTAGTGGAGGTAAATGGTATGGATAACATTGATGATGGTATTGGGGATAGAGAGGGAAAGATTGAGGATATGGTGGATTTCCTTTATAGGGCCTTTGCCAACTTTGTTGCCAAGATTGGTTTTGAGGTTGAGATTGAGATGGCCAAGGTTTCCAAGGTTGATTTTGAGGTTGGGATTGATATGGCCAAGGTTTCCAAGGTTGATTTTGAGGTTGGGATTGATATGGCCAAAGTTTCCAAGGTTGATTTTGAGGTTGGGATTGAGATGGCCAAGGTTGCCAAGGCAAGGGTGTTTTCCAATTACCTTGAGGTTGTTGTGCATAACCTTGAAACTGTGCATAAGGATATTGCATCATATTGGGTTGATGAGGCTGCAATAGTCCTCTTGGAGCTACATAACAAAGTTGCTCTTGTGCTTGATTTGCTCCATTATTCTTCTGGTAAATTTCCTTCAACCCTGGTAATGATGGGAAATCTTCAGTAGTATGTGATCCTGCACAAATTTTACACTTTTTAATGTGATTAAGTGGACATTCATGCAAAACATGTTTCTTTCTACATTTAGGGCAAAATATAAATGAAGCAACTTTTTGCTTGTTTTGAATTCTTAGCATGTCAGTTTGTTCATTTAAATTACCAAGAATGTTTATCAAATTGTTAGGTTCAGTTTGACTTACCAATATTGATGCTGACTTACTTACTTTTGCCACAAATGGATCTTGAGGGGACCTTACACACTTTGCTTTTCCTCTTGATATTTTCTTGCATAGTTCACAAATTTCTTGAAATGACAATCAATAAACATCTCCTTTTCCCACAAGATTAAGAAGATCAATCCATTCATCCTTTATAGCATCTAGTAGGAGAGTTTTTAATGCATCTGATCCTAAATTATGCAATTTAGATCTTTTGATATTATAAGTAAATCTCTCTACTAAATCTTCTAGGCTTTCATCCTCTTTTTGGTTCATGTTAAAGACTTCATTTCTAAGGTCATGGTGCATGCAATAACCTTTATATTTTTCCAAAAATACTCTTTTCATATTATCCCATGTCCTTATAGAATTTGTTCCTAAAGTCATAAACCATCTAAGAGCTCTATCCTTCAATGTTGCCGGAAACAAATTCAATTTTTGCATGTGCAATGAGTAGCCATAAGATCTACAAATTATTTCAAATTCAAAAAGAAAGGTTTCCAGGTCTTCTGATCTCATACCTTTGAAGTTAGGAAGTACAGATGGATGGATTTTCTTCATTTGAATGTTGATATCAGTTTCTTGAATGGGAAATCCAAAAGGATCTTCCTCATTTTCATCATCTCCATCCATTTCTTCAACCTGCTTTTTCACCTCTTCTTCTACCTGCAAAAATATGAATTCATGATGTGGATGTGTGGCTCTTACTGCACCACATGATATAGTGGGTGTGGTAGGTGATTGAAGTTTTTGTTTTTGTTTTGTTTTTTTTTTTTTTTTTTGGATGTAGGAAATTAGGATACCTAGTTACACTTCCCCGGCAACGGCACCAAAATGTTTGGTCTCAATCTAGTCTCCTAAACTGAGCTCATTTAATTGTCAACCAGGGTCAGTAAACTGCTGAAGTGAAGTACACCATATGTGCCTAAGTAACCTTTTCCTACTTCGTTGTGTTTAGTGTTTTCTGATGTTTTTGGTTTTATGGTTTTATTTTGAAAAGGAAAAAAACTAAGTGCTAAATGAAGGGAAACTATTGGTCAAAACAGAGTGAAGCCTAAACTATGATGGTAAACAAATGCAAATGCTGAAACAAAATAGAGTCTAACTATGACTAGCAACCAACAAATACAAGCTTGATAATGACTCTATTGTAAACTCACAACATGAAATTGAAATGAACCTGAGAAATGAACAAGCTAAGTGTAAATGAAGTTTTCTCCTAAATCACTAATCAAACAGATAACTTACAATGTACAACATCTTTACCCATGGATAAATATTTATTGGAAAATATGTGGAAAAGAATATTTGTAACAAGGTAAAGTTTCTACTCTAAACTAGTTTCTACTTCTGTTTTGCAACTCAATTTAACACCATTAAACCTTTCTCAAAAGTTATAGATTTCCTTTCAAAAATAGTCTTTGAGAAAGAGGCTTGTTTGTGAAATGAAAAAGAGGCTGCAAAATACTCCAGACCTTATAATGATACTATCTTCTGTCCAGATAATTGTGTATGAGTATGAATTTTGAACAAAAGAAGTTTTGTAAATAATTAAGCCCGTGAGATTGAATTTATCAACTAAGACAAAGTAAACTACAATGGACAACGGCTAAACTTGAAGTGTTAAAGCAATGAGTTAAAACTAAACTAAGATGCTATTAATCTACAATGAACAGTATTAAACTAAAGAGCCATTATCATACTTGAAAAGAAAAGACAAAGCTGAACCACATGCATTCTACCTCCGGAGTATTTATTGAAATTGACATGCCATTAATCTATGAAATTACACAATCCATCTTGTTCATCATGAATAATATTCTGGAAGAGTTGATTAGAACAAGGCTATATGTGATATTTTAATGAAATCAATGATGATCCTAAACCGTAGAAACTTGTCTGGATTATAAATGAAAACGCAATTAAAATACTCATCTAAACTGTGAAAAAAGAGCTAAAATACTTATCTAAATTATAAAACAGAGCTGCCCAGGAGGTAGGGGCCCTCCACCACCTGGTAGCACACAATCTAACTCAAAATTGACTCAGATCATGCAGCAGAATGATGCTTCTTTCATTAAAGGAGAAAATCTTCAAAAACAGCGTATTACAGTCTTTGACAGCTTAACAACCAAACAGCCACCAACTAACCGCATCTTGGTCTCTCAAGTTATTTTTATAATGAAATTACATAACTACTCTATGAGAAAAACATGGATAAGTGTCTTTCCCACTTCTAATCGAATTAAAACTCTTATTGGAGGTTGCGTACTTTGCTGCAGACAGCTGTAGAGTTTGTGTCCCGGTAGAACTCTACCTCTTGGTTTTGGTTTCCCATGTGCATAACCACATGTAGAATTGTGCTCAGAATTTGTAGGGAGCAAGGAATGATGTGGATGAAGTCTAGAATTTTCCCATATGTGCCTTTCTTTGAGACGACACCTGTAACCCACTCAAACTGTAAAACAGTTGCGGAATGCGGGATCAGCTACGGAATGCGCGGTCAGCTACGGAATGCCTGTATTCTGTAGCTATTTTGCAGAAAATTGTTAAAATAGAAAAAATCATGAAAATACAATATGTTAATCAATTGCATGTAACCTTTAAGCAATCCTAATCATTCTTCATTGATTTTAGTCTTATGAAGTGATAAAAGAATGATGAAATGAAGTGAAGGTTTGTAAAAGAGAAGGCAATTCTAGGGCTCAACAATAATGGCATAGACTCCTTGGTCAGAGCACACAATATCCCTTCGGTTGGACAATTTGCAGAGACAAAGGGTAGAAATATCACTAGATAGGCAATCCAAGAACACTTGGATAGTCTAAAGTAGGTCCCTATTAGAAGACTTGGAAATCACTAGACAAAACATGCAGAAGTATGTATATAGACGTGCTAAGGTTAATATGAAACTATTATTATTAAAAAATGAGGCGCAAACTAGTTCCAAAACCATTTATCCATATGTTATGGAGGTCGGAGTCAAATATCAGCCAAACCTTCCTACAAAGTTTGAGGAGATAGTTGCACAATATAAAGCTTGGCATCAATATGTTACTACAAAATTACAAGTTGAAGTTGTCGAGCTAGATTTTCCTTAAAATCAAGCTTAATGTATTAAGTTTTGTCTTTTTAGACTCTAGCTATTTTTGTCTTATAATGTAAGTGGAAGTCCAAGATTCAAATGTGGAATGTGAAAAGTCATTAGTTAGATTAAAGACAAAATAATTCCAAGAGTCACGAGGGAATCTCAAAGGTGAAAAACAGAAATGAAGAGTCATCTCATTTGTTATAAATAAACCATCATAACTCAAATAAAGGGATTGGAACCTAAGATTTAGAGCCTTGGCTTCTAGACTAGTCTAGCATAGGAAGAGTATCATTATTTGGAGAAGAAAGTGGTGGTTTCATGTTCCACTATTGGGGCTAGTGTCATATCATTGTAATTTTATGCTTGGATCTTTCTCTTAATGATTAGAAGCTCTCAAATCCTACACACTGTCATGCATATATCACGAATTTCTTAAAACTACTCTTTATATATTTGCAGTGTATGTTATTTCATTTACGCTAATATTAATGAACTACTTCATTTAATTTAGTATGTATCTTGTTGAATGTCTGTTGTTTATGCTATCATGATCATTTTTATCTTGTGAACTATTTTGAAAGTTAACTATCGATTCTTTTATATGTGCTCATGTGTATCTTTAAAGATAGTGCTATTACGTTATTTCAAGGGACTCACTAATTTCCATTTGGTGTGAAATAACCTTTTAGATTGATATCTCACAAAGATCTCATGCTTTATATCACCAAATCTATGTGTACATCATCTTATGTATCCATTACATCCAAGGCACATCTTTGAAATCACCTATTTGGAAACCAGTCATGTTTCGATTGGGGCTCCTACTCCAAAAGGTGTGGGATCTATTTGGGACTTCAAAACAAGGAGAATACCTTCCTTATTATCGACACCCAACACCAGAAACACTTATGATATAATATTAGCACTTGATAATGATTTAATCTCGCCCATTGAGAAGGAGAATAGGGTTGAGATAAAAATTACAAGAGGATATAAAGAGAGTTGGTGACGATTCATTTAAGAAAAAACACTATGTTAGATAAATGAAGGAAGAGTTGAGGGTTCTTGTAGATTGCGGTGACTCGACATCTGAGCAGAAGAAATCGAGTGAGGGCTAAGATCTTAGAGCCCCAACATAGTCTTTCTATTCTCATGTGTGCAAAAAATAGGATACTTTCACTCACACATGTGGGCATATTAGTTAATATGCACAAAGGTTTTGCATCCAGTGCACAGGGAAGGGGATTGATATATTTGGTCGGTGATAAAGTGATTTTCTATGTTAGAAGGGATTTTCTCCCTTGTTGTAAGTCTTGAATAAAATTCCTCTGTTGAAGAAGAAAACAAAGGACACAATTGTACAATTGTAATGTAAATTTTAAATTGCTCATGTAATGTACTAAAACATAAGACTCAAATCTACTCTACTCATTTGCGGAAGAAAATTGACGATCGAGAACACATATAAAAAACATGCATCATAATTTAACACACATACACAAATATTTATCTAGGGGAAAGAAACTGATCAAAAACCCTTCCTATATGTATTTCATTAATCAAAGAATATGGATAAATACAATATTCTTGCAAAATTTTGAGCACAATTGCACAAGTATCCTCTATCCTCTGCCTGATTGACTGATTTTGTCCAACACACGTCCAGAACTTATCCACTTTCAAGCCTTCCCAAGATGCTATTTCCTTGTCATGTTTGATGATGAATTATCCCCTATTAACTAGGGAAATTTCTCATTGAGAATTACACAATTCCTTTAGGCCCTTCTTTGACTGCATGCACCACCTGTACAACTCAGAAAATTAGATAACTGATAGTACACTGCCCTTGAACTCCAATATCAATTGGGTAACTAGAATTTCATGTATGCATGAGCTAATTTAGGTTTATTTATAAGTTAACTGAATAAACACTGAATTTACACCCTAATGCTAGACCTCAAACAGTTGGAACTAGTTTAACTGACCATAAATCAATTTAACTGAATTAAATTGTTACAACTAAAATTAACTCAACCTAGGCTCCTAAAACTTAGGAATCACTGTACACAACTCAAGTTCATGGCCCCAAATCGAATTAACTAAGATAACTAAGTGATAAAAACTATTTCAACTTGTTTAAATCCTTCAAGTTTTCTAGTGATACAGAATTTCAATTTTCTCCAAATTTAATTCAAGGGAAAATTAAATTAGAAATTTATTGTTGTATTTTCAACACTCCCTCGCAGAAAGAAATGGATTATCAGATACCCCAATATTTCCTCTACATAACTGTAGTTTCACTCTTGAAAAATCATTTGGCACAATATTTTCATCGTGTTCGTCTGTAGCAATGTATTCCAACAACATGATCTTCCTTTGCACACAATCTCGTAGATGGTGATACCAGATGTCGATATGGTTGGATTGATCATGAAAAACTAGATTATCAGAGAGTTTGATACAAATCTGATTGTCACAGTAAATCACATTAATATCCATCATCTGACCAAATAACCCAACAAGAATCTTCCTCATCCAGATAGCCTCACATGTTTCTTGATTGACATCCATGTACTCTATTTCTGCTGAGCTAAGTGCAATTGATCTCAGCTTCCTATTGTACCAAGAAATTGTTGTTGACCCAACACTTAAAATTCCTCCTGAATTTTTCTTCTAATATGATGAAATTCCCTCCCAATATACATTTGTGAAGCCTTGCAGCTTCACTCCCTTTATTCGTTTGTACCAAATTCCAAACTGAGTAGTGCCTTTGAGGTATCTTGACACATGTTTTTCCACCTTCCAATACAGTTTGGTTGCCTTAACAATTTCTTGACTAATTTTGTTAGCTTCATAACATATTTATGGTCATGTGTTGACCAAATACATAAGTGAACCCATAACTGCTTGTAAATAGTATCCTCAACTTCGTCATCTGAAGTGGCATCCTCCTTCCTCCAACTACCTACTAGAAGAGTTTCCATGGTTTTTCTACTCTCCATGTAGAACTTCTTCAATATCTCATTGGCATACTTTCCCTGAGAGAAAAATAGTTCCCCATCTCCTTTCTATACTTCCAAACCGATTAAATAATGCATGAGTCCTATGTCCTTCATCTTGAATTCTCTTGCAAGATCCTCTTTGCAAGAACTAATCCATTTCTCATCATCGGTTAAAATCAAATCATCGACATATAATACTATTATAAAAAATTTACCTTCAAAAAAAATATCGTAAAGGTTTGCATCTTCTTCACTTTTAGTGAATCCCAACTTGGTGAAATAACAATCGATCCCGGTGTACCAAGCACGGGGTGCTTGCTTCAGCCCATACAATGCTTGCTTGATTCAACACACATGTGACTCTCTATCAAAGGTCTCAAATCCTCTAGCCTATTCAATGTACACCTCCTCCACAGTAACTACATTGAGGAATGCTGTCCTCACATCCATTTGATAGATATTCCATCCCATTTACGTTGCAAGTGCTAGAATCGATATGATAGAAGAATACCTTAATACTGGAGAAAACGTCTCCTCATAGTCAATTCCATCCACTTGACAGTTACCCTTGGCCACAAATCTGGACTTGTGTTTATCGATGCTTTTGTCAGCTGCTTGCTTCACCTTGTAGATCCACCTCGAACCCACGACTGATTTGTCCTCTGGTCTTGGGACCACTTCCGAAACACTGTTTCTAAAAATGGAATCATATTCCTCTACCATGGCATCAACCCATACTAGTCATTGCAATGCTTCCTCAAATGATCATGGTTTTGTCTCTACTAGCTCACTCATCATAGCCATGTAGCTTTTGTACAGATATGGTGACCTCCTTTTCTTCTGTATGATGTGGGTGCTCCCATATTCTCTCTAGTATCATGCAATAATCCATAAGCTTCCCTTGTTTTCTTCCTTACTTCTTTGGATTTCTCTTTTTAACTGGATGTATCCACACTATGCTCCTCTACCTGTGGTTTCTCTACAACATCCTAAGGTTCTTCCTATGGAGCCAAAATCTCCTCATATAAATGCAATTGAAGCTCCATCAAAAGGGAAAACCTCATTGCCTTCTCCTCATCAAACTTCACATCTCTACAAACAATTGTCATCTTGAGAGATGGTAGGTACACTCAATAGTAGTGAGGTGTATCAGTGTACCCCACAAATATTCCCAACTCTGCAGTCGGCTCTAAATTTTTCCTTGATTCCTTGGAAACAGGACAATAAACTTATGAACCAAAGATCTTGAAGTGTGACACGTATGTTTTCTTCCCTAAAAAATCTTCTTCTTGTGTACTCATCTGAAGAATCTGATGATGACTCCTATTCTGCAAATAGACTATTGTTTTTCATGCTTCACCCTGTAATCGTAGTGGTAGGCATTTGTCATACAACATCACCCATGTAGCTCCCATAATAATTTTATTCTTCCTCTCATCCACCCCATTATATTGTGGGTTGTGGGGTGTTGCAACTCTTGTAGAATGCCTTCCTTTTCACAGAAAATTTTAAACTCATTCGACACATATTAACCACTGTTATCGCTCCTGAGAGCCTTCACTTTCCTGTGAGTTTCTTTCTCAACAATTGCTTTAAATTCAACAAATTTGGAGAATGTATTGTCTTTTTTCTACATGAATAAAATACAACACTTACGTGATAAATAATATATAAATAAAACATAATACATGTTCCTGGTCTTGGATTTTGTCGAAAAAGGTCCACGGACATCAGGGTGGATCCTTTCAAGGATTTCATGTGCCTTTCTATCATGATCATTCAAGGTGGATTTTGTGTACTTCCACAAGGTACAACCTTTGCATGTATTTTTCTGCTCTAGTACTCCATTTGGGAGTCTTGTGGTGATATGATGCATTATATTCAAATATACATGGTGAAAATTCCAAGTCTTCTATGCCATAATTCACCGAAATCTCAGGTTTGCACCTTCTCTGCCTTTGTGCTCAAAGTAGCACAGTCTTACAAATTCAACTTGTAGAGGTTCTTCACCCGAACCTCGATCTTCTTCACTTGTCCCGTGGAGATGCACCTCAAGAATGCCTTCCCTTGCTAAATATCACATTGTATCCATAGTATTCCAACATTGTTGTTAACACTAGAAAATTGTACATCAGAAGATGGCATTAATTAATGTCAGGCCAAAGGATTTTCAGGGCTGGAAGACATTACAGAATCTAGAAAGTATTTAAAAATCTCTAAGGTCTGAGGAAAAGCAAATTTGAACTAGTCATAAACGCTTTTGTGCGCAAAATCCTTCGATAAGTGTACAATTTGTGCGCTTTTTGACCCGAAATGGGCGCAATCCTGAGAGTGGCGAAATGTCACTTTCTAGGACCACACAAAGCATAGGAAAGTGATTTCACAGACTTGAATTCACCCAAGGATAGCCACCAACACCTCCTTAGACATCAAGTGAGCACACAATGGAATATTTGGAGTACACAAAAGAATCATACCCTCTCTTGGGTCACCATCCACAATGTACCAAGAAAGGGAAGGAAGGATTTGGAATCTCCTATATAAGACCACCATGAGATGAAGAATGGGTGATCACATTGTTATGATGGCCATAATTTCCCAAGAAATACCATCAGTGTGTGACCTGGAGCTGAAGTTAGAGGGGACTCAATTATTGGCCACCCAACAAGTTTAGTCTACACAGTAGAGAGAGGGAGACTGCACCGAGGCAAGCTTGGGATAAAAACATCCTTGCATCGGGACCTAGAACCATTGTCTAGGGGCCCTTTGGCAAGAGGGTAAAGTTTCACTCTTCTTACTACCATCGCTCAATAAGAGGGGCCCAGAGCCATCGTTTGCGTTATTGTTGTCGTTTGACTCGTTCGGAGCTTCTGTTTATTTATATTTAGTTTTAGTTTAGTTTTTAGTTTACATTTGCATGCTTTTTCCTCTATATAGTATGCTTATTGACTCCACTTATTTATGCATGTTACAAATAGCTTAATGGGGTAAACCACACCCCTTAAGCTGGTGTGATTTCATACATTTGTGCACCAAACGCACTACAACAGGATTGGAAACTCCACTAACATTTTATTACCAAGTTTATTTGGTTGTGCCTTCTTTTGCAAGAGAACTCTGTCTATGCTGTCACGGAGTGGAGTTTAATGTCCCCTGATTTCTCTTGCAGTCCCTAGTTCATCCCAAGTGACATACTGAAGAAGAGAAACTCCTAATATTTTTTACTTATAGGATTTTGCATGCGTTTTTTTCTCATAGATGCGTAGGGCGCGCGTTCAGAGCTAACCCGCGCGCAGAGATCACACCTGTTTCAACCTTATGTGGGCAAATTACAAAATGAGAAATTCCTCCCTAGTTTCTGTATTTTCCTGCTTGTAAGGTGCTTGGCAGCCCCTAATACACCTACCATCACTGGTTGTGGTACCCCGCAGCTTATTAAAGCTCATTTTTAGCCGCTTTTTGTAGGCTTAGTGTCAGTTTTACTTCAAGTTGATTTTTGCAAAGTTCACACATAGTTTAAGTAAGCGGGAAAAATAACTTGCATTCCGAAAAAATTTATGTTTTGAAAATTTTGGTACTTACACACCTAGATAAATAACCCAAGTAAGTTTCCCAAGACCACACATGCATAGCTAGTTTTCTTTTTTCTAGTGTAGAATTTTTTAGTTCAGTTCAATTTTTGCACTAGGAAATTCGGGACTAGGATTGAATTGTTTATAGAAGAGCAAGTAATCTCTGCTACCTTTACACCCTCTAGTGATCTTAGGTAAGCATATGAACGCTCCATATTCACAATTCACCATCTCCCTATAGTTAATCACATAGATTAACTAGGAAAATTTGAAAGCGGCCCATTATCCGCACATGTTTTCCATTTTAGCCAAGAACAATAGAACATAGTTGAAATAGGGGATTTTTTAAAGGATCATTGATATCCACACGTTCAAACTATGTGCTTGTCCACTTTTTTCTCACACACACTCACCCACTAAGCAAAGCAAAGACACCTAAAACTAACTTAACCAAACTCACTAAATTCTCCCCGCAAGGGCCACAAAAGAATTTATAGCTTAAGTTAGGATAAAGGGGATAGGCATCCAATAAGCCGCCTTGATCATACTTCATATTGAAACATAGAAGTTGTGTATTAGGGAGCTTCAAATCCACCTATCAGCCCATGAAAAAGAAAACCCGAGCGCGATAGAGACCCATTTCAAAGGGGGTTAGGCTTAGGCGCAGTGCGTTCGGTATCAGTTGGGGCTACCTGACCCGGCTGATACTCGGTATTGTTAGCTGACTACTAAGAAGCCCAAGAATCAAACGCTTATGTGGGACGGTGGTTCTTAGTGGCCAAAAACTAGGGCAACCTTTACCCTATAGGTGATGGTGCAGGCAAGTGCCAGACCCTCTACCCTTACCTTGGTGGATTCTCTTCGGCTGACTGGGGGTATCACCAGCTTTTACAGGACGTTGTGCCAACACTCGCAAGAAATATTCTCAAGGCCCAGTTACCTTTGAGTGTGTGAGGACACATAGGTCTTCTTTGATTTTGAGTATCATATGCAAATGAACAAAAACCACTTTTTTGATTTCTTGATCATATAGATTAATTAAAATGGAAATTTATTTTATTTTTCGCTTTGTTTTATATATATGACAAGAAGTTTTCTTTGATCATAGACTCTATCCTCTCAAATTTTTCCAAAAACCAAACTTGGGTGACACCTGAGAAGTCCCAACAAAACCTCGTCGATCCAGGCATCTTTTGGACCTCCCCACATTATCGGGAGGGGTTCCAGGTCTTTTGCTATTCAGGTGTAAAAGACAGAACATTGCCACCATTATTAGTTCATCCTTTATCTAGGCAGCCATAGTTGGGAACCCTAGTCAGTCCCCTAACACCTCACCACATACCAATCCTCCCACGACCCCTAGGGGGCAGAGGAGTGCGTCCCATTCAGGAATCTTGCTAAATACACAGTAGGGTATGTCGCAAACTAACCCTCGTTATAACCAGAACTTTGTGTTTTCACACATTGCAATGGTGTCAACCTCTGAGTCACCCTTCTTAGCTTCGTTGAATATGCCCGATTTAACCAAGTTGATGAATGACCCCATCGCACACGATCCTACATGGCCTCTCATACCCATGAAGCTCCCTTCGGATATACCAAAGTTCGAAGGCAAGCAAGCGGAAGACCCAAGTAATCATGTCATGACCTTTCACCTATGGTGCTCATTGAACAATATCATTGATGACACTATCCGATTGAGATTATTTCAACGCACCCTTATAGGAGTAGGCACGAAGTGGTACATGGAGAAACCCTTAGCTTCACATGGAACCTTTAGCACCCTTTCTACCACGTTCATAACATATTTTCAATTGCCAATTCACCATGATTCCCTAATGGAATTACTGAACCATCTTGGACCATCTCCTGAATCGAGGTGACGTCGCAGTTTATGTAAAGACAAACTCGACGACCGGGTGCTCTTACATTTTTTCTTGAAAACTCTTATGGCAGAGATTTCAAAGGATGTGGCACACTAGAATCCCACATCCAAAGAGGATACAATCAGTAAATCCCATAAGCTTGAGTTGATTTATAAGCAGTCATCATACATTTACAACATCCCACCTAACGCCCTGCGCCTGCAAAATTATCAAGAATTGTGAGGCGTGTCGAACTCTGTAGACAGACTAATTGGGTCATTGACCCAAGATTACCTAGGCAGCAACAGTCAAAACCTCGATTACACATACAGCTCTACCTAGAACGTGCCTCAACCCAGTTTTCAAAGTCATCATATGCCTCAGCAAAATTTGACCAATAGGGCACCAGCGTATCACTAGGGAGGACCCTATCCTCCGGCTCAAGGGAATAAATACACAAAAAGAAACACTGACGGAAGAACTCCCCTCCAACAGTCAGGTGCAAACCAGGGACTGCATTACGCTCAGTCCCCAGCACACAACCCACCTATGAAAAACAATGCACAGGTGAATTTTGTGTAGCCGTCCCAAAACCAACCACACCAATATAACTAGGAGAACTACCCTCCTAACGTGGTAAAGAAAAAATCTGAAAAACAAGCCAAAAGGGAACCTTGGACAGGGGGGCAACAACCAACAATTCCCACCACGATCCTAGGCTGGAGGCAACTCCAACCAAAATCAGAACCAAAAGCCGAGTAATGCCCAACGGCATAGCAAAAGGCCACCTCTTAGAACAAACCATTCTTGTTCGATATGTGGTGAGTACGGTCACTATACTCACCAATGTCCTTATCTCCCTGAGCTGAAGAAGCAATAGAGTAACCGAGGACAAGGAGGATCTTCCCAGCAACCAGTCGTGATGCAAGAACCTTTCCCCAACCAAGGGACGGTGAGCACTCACCAGCAAAATACAGACGATTATGGGAAAAGAAGCTATGAAATCTACATGACTGGAGAATAAATTATTTTCCAAACATGGAATCACAATTACGACACCCCACCAGACACTAATACGTTAGGGGAAAGTACTAGTGCACCAACTACACCTTTGACCATTTCAAAGATGCCCATAGAACCATTGCTAAAAATGGCAAAGGGATCTAATAGGCGAGCAAGAAACTACTCCAAAGTGGCCCATAATTATAGTACCTTGGATGATTTAGCACAATCTCCCGCTGTTATGTCAGCTTTGGAAGTATTGCAGTCATGCCAAAAATAGGGGAAAGCCCTCCTTTCCGCATTAGGAGCTATCGACCCTGCTGATACGTGCCTAATGCCTTTTGACTTAGACAAAGCCACCCTTCGGCTTCCTTCCATGGTCGCCTTCCAGATACCAGTGTCGGTGTAGAATATCACTATCCACCGATGTGTCATAGATGAGGGTGCATCCACATGCATCATGTCCAAAAATGTTTGGTAGAAGTTAGGTTCTCCAAAACTAAAACCCTCAGTCATCACGCTTTGAGCATAAGACGATCGTCCCTCGACCCCCGTCGGCCTCTACCAAAAAGTCTCGGTCTGCTTAGCCAAAAAGACAGTCCACATAGACATTAAAGTCTTGGATGCTCACCTGGACTACAATATACTCCTTGGGCGGAGTTATATTTACGCCATGTCTGCCATATCCTCCTCTGTCTTCCGCATCATGATGTTCCCCCACGAGGACTGCATCATTACTGTAGACCAACTGACGCACAGCGAGAAGCGACCCCCAAAAAACATGGATGTAATTCTACCCTATGTAGATACAGTCTTGGATGCTCTCTCATGGTACCAAGAATATGGCCCTGGCCAATTCAAACCATCATCCGTTCTAGGATCATTCCTAGGAGATCCTCCCATAATCCCTGAGTCATCCCCCGATGTCATAGGGGCTTCGGTGTGCATGATGTCCACATCAAGCACTGAAAATAGTCAAGACATGGACACAACTAGTAATGACACTAAGGCATCGACCACGGGAGCCTCTCTAGCCTACGCCACCTCCCAAACCCCTTTCCTTTACCCCCCAGCTGGCTTCGTCTCCCAGCAAGTTTTGGCAACGCTGGTGTTACCCAACATATCGTTGGCATTCCCAGTTTGGTACCTCATTCCCCCTTCAGGAACAGGAGCCACCCACGTTACTACCACAGGTTTGAAGCCCCTCAATCTCGAGGAGCCCCCAGCAGTCCAAGAAACAGTTGAGACCACCCCTGCAAAGGAAATTCCCATCGCAAAACTAGTGATCATAGCTAGAAAAACCGAGAAGAGATGAAAGAAGATGGTGAACCCTGATATACAACGGTAATCACCAGTATACACTATATGCGACGTAATCAGACACCCTACCCATATCTGTCTGGCACTGGATCAATTAAAACCACTCCTTGGATCTGAGACAGAAATTTCAACACTGCGTTCCCGTAAAAAGGAACCTATCACCAAAGTTAAAGGCAAAGCGCTGCGTACCAATCACACATGTGCTCTCTGTAGCAACTATGGGCATTATACCCACCATTTCCCTAAGATCTTGTGGTATAGGGATGCCTCACACGCCATCGAGCGATCCTATCAAGAGGATCCCTCCACCCAGGCATTTGGAAGTGAACCTCGTACCATCCTGTACCTACAAGAGGAATGAAGGTCACTAGAGTGACAAACATTTGTCCATCCTCCCCACAAGCCACCATACACAAACCAGGGATAGGGGAACCTGGTTGCCTCATCCTCTTGAGTTATCACATGCGTCAATTACTGCAGACAGTTTGATCGAGTCTTTGACCCAAGGTCACCTAGGTAGCAGTAATCTGTATTTGGGGAGTTACCAAGTGTGTCATCTACTGCAGACGGTTTGATACGAGTCATTTACCCAAGATCACCTAGGCAACAATAGCACCCATGATACTCAGAGAGTTACCATATAGGTAGATTCTGCAGACGGTTTGATGAGGTCTTTGATCCTAGATCTCCTAGGCAGTAGTAACACCCAAGTAGGCAGATTCTGTAGATGGCTTGATTGGATCTTTGACCCAAGATCATCTAGGCAGCAGTATTACCATGCACATCGATTATGCAGATGGTTTGATTAGGTATTTTTTCCAATATCACCTAGGCAGCAATAGTACCATGCATGTTGATTTTGCAGATGGTTTGATTGGGTATTTGGCCCAAGGACACCGAGGCATCAGTAATCAATAAGCTGGATACTCATACGATTCTACTCAGAACGTATCACAACGTAGCTATCATGAAATTCACCCCGACACTCAACCAGGGACAAGGGAACTGATATCCCCCATTCCCCACACAGAATGGACCACTGGCACACCGTAATGCACTAGTCGATCTTGTGCAACTCATCCTAGGCTCATCAGCAACCATAAAACCAGGAGAATTATGAAAATCCTCCAAATGCTACAAAAAGAAGCCAAGGAACAAACAAAAGGGGAGATCCTGGACAGCGGGCAGTAACCAGCAACTCCCCCTGTGATCTCAGTCTAGGGGCAACCCCAACTAAAATCAAAGCTAGGAGCCAAGTAACAAATCCCAAGGGAAAACCAGATCTCAGAGTCTCTGATCACCAGACCGAGTCTCTGATCACCAGATCAGCACTCCATAACAAAAAAAGACGATGCCACACATTCGCATTCCAGAAAAAAATAAATTTTCAGCAGTGGCAGGTATGCCCTCTCTCATATTCTTTTTTAAAGCCCACGAATTTCAATAAATATTTGATAAATAATATTCTTTCACTTGAGGTAGTTGTTTTTGTAGGAAAAGATTGCAAACCATCGACAACGTTATCTCCTGAAAGTTCCAGAGTAGGTATCATTCTACCCCCAGCATGATAGAGTCCCAGAAAACTCTGCATATGCTGACATCATTTCTCGATTAGAAATAAACAATAGGGTCCTCATATCTGACTGTGTTTATCATCACCTCACCCTACACATGATAAACATATGCGTTGGTCAGTAGCGCATCCCCTCCCATGGCGCCCATCGCCCACACTAGACCATATATCACAACATAAGTGATTCCATGGCCGTACCACTTCAGTCCAGGAAGCACCTCGTGCCCATCCATTCATCATGCATAAGGTCAAGTTTACCATACAAACTGAATCCCCCTTCATGGACGACTAGGTTGTACAAACAGATAAAGAGCACACCATCGTGCCTTGCATTTGGCCCACCATACCTCCACCAACATAATCCCATCTGCGATACTTTTTCATCCATTTCATCAATCCCACACATGATACCAACCAATGGGACCCCCACTCTCAGCAAAACACCTTCCTCACACCATCAGTGAGCGAACACTTTCATATTTTGGGGTACCCATATTTGTGTTTTGTACAAACAAAACCCCATTATTTTATTCTTTTGGTAAGTGTACAAAGACCGCAAATGGTGCACTTCGTCCCTTCACCCTCTCATTTCATCTTTTCTCCCATGGTAGCAGTCCCTGAACACCCTTGGTCGGAGTATTTCACCCCCATGCACAAACTATCATGACATTCATAGCCAGTTTACACCCGCCCTGGAAGTCCTACCGACTCCAAGGATTTCCCCTTTAGAAATAACTATGACTGCCGCCAAGTTGCTTAAGTATACTCCAAACTCGGGCCACTGAATCCCCATCATCAGTTTTTAGTCACCCCTTACCAACATGCCAGTGTTAAACCCATCACATCCAGGTCCCCGACCCCTCGTTCGGTTGAGGCTTCCTTTTTTTCGACTTCAACACCTACATTCCAAAAAGGAAGTGGTACCTTGGATCACCCCTCTCCATACAAAGGGGCATCCTCAGGTGGCATTGTGGGAGACATCATTGTCCACAGATGTCATCCATCCTCCTGACATTCGACTACGAAATTTTTTTTCATGTCAAGATGGTAATGTACCTTACAACCTTTGCAATTTGATCAAAACCATTGAATACCTGTGCCTCCATCAGTGTCTCTGTCAACAATGCTTACACGGGAAGGTCCGAGCGAGTACCTAGCGTACCATGTACAACTATATGCCATACCAAGTTTACACATATGGGTAGCACATTCCACCTACTGTCAAATAAAAAACGCCCCTGAGGGCATCAATAGTCGTCGTCAACAACCTCCAACGTCACTACCATATCAGTGATACAAACAGAACATATATTTCTCAATTTTTTTTAACTAGCCACAGCATCATGAGCATGGGCCATGCCCACCTCGTTGAAAATTTGTATATGTATTGTAAATTCTATTTTCTTACACGGATCCCTTAGGTCGTGGTCATTCTTGGAAAAGGTGCAGGGTGTTTTCAATTCCAAAGCTTCACGTAGGTCTCTCTCTCTCTCTCTATGTGTGATACAGAAAATAAACTATAATGTATTTTAGCTATACATTTCTTCCTAGACCTCACACATTAGGGGGCAACTGTTGACACTGGAAAATCGTACAGTAGAGGATGGCATCAATTAATGTCAGGCCAAAGGATTTGCAGGGCTAGAAGACATTACAGAATCTAGAAAGTATTTAAAAATCTCTAAGTTCTTCAGAAAATCAAATTTGAACTAGTCATAAATTCTTTTGTGCGTAAAATCCCTCGATAAGTGCGCAATTTATGCGAAAAATCCTTCAATATGCGCATAATTTGTGGGCTTTTTGACCTGAAATGCGCGCAACCCTGGGAGTGGCGAAATGTCACTTTTTGGGAGCACACAAAGCATAGGACAATGATTTCGCACACTTGAAGCCAACCAAGGATAGCCACCAACGCTTCCTTAGACATCAAGTGAGCACACAATGGAATATATGGAGCACACAAAGGAATCATACCCTCTCTTGGGTCACCATCCACAATGTACCAAGAGAGGGAAGGGAGGATTCGAAATATTCTATGTAAGGCCACCATGAGATGAATAATGGGTGATCACATTGTTATGCTCGCCATAATTCCCTAAGAAATACCAGCAGTGTGTGACCCGGAGTTGAAGATAGAGGGGACTCAATTTTTGGCCACCCAACAAGTTCAGTACACACAGTAGAGAGAGAGGGAGACTGCACCAAGGTAAGCTTGGGATAAAAAATCCTTGCATCATGACCTAGAACCATTATGTAGGGGCCCTTTGGCAAGAGGGTAAAGTTTCACTCTTCTTACTACCAACGCTCAATAAGAGGAGCCTAGAGCCACTGTTTGCATTATTGTTGTCGTTTGACTCGTTCAGAGCTTATGTTTATTTATGTTTACTTTTAGTTTAGTTTTTAGTTTACATTTGCATGATTTTTCCTCTATATAGTATTATTATTGACTCTACTTCTTTCTGCATGTTACCAATATCTTAACGGGGTAAACCACACCCCTTAAGCTGGTGTTATTTTGTACATCCGTGCACCAAAAACACTAGAACAATCGCGACGGAAACCAAATTCTTCTTTGGACCCAGAACAAAAATTACATCCATGATCCCGAGAGGGGAGCCAGAATTCCTTTGAAAATTAACTGTACCAATACTGGTCACACTATACCTCCGATCATCTCCCATATCGATGTGCATTTGGAGTTATTTATCCTCCAAGTCACACAAAAATTCTCAGTTTCTCATCATATGGAATGAGGCACCACTATCCAGATACCACACACTACCCATAATTGTGCTTGACATGCATGCAATGAGGGTAAAATCAAGCTCAAATTTTGAAGCTATAGCTTCACCCACTGCTCCTCCTGAGGGATTATTGCTTGCCTTCTCCTATGGACACTTTGTGGCATAGTGTCCCAGTTCATGATAATGAAAGCACTTGATTTGGGACAAGTATTTCTTCTTTCCCCCTTGACTAGAATCTCATTTGGATTGGGATTTATTCCCTTTCCCTTTATTTTCCTTTCTATTCAAGGCACGGCTTTATTATTCCTCACACTTGGATGAGGTCTCGTCTCTAGTGTTTCACCTAAACTCCTCCTGCACCAAATCAGACCACAATATTTCCCAATTTGGAAGCTTCTCCCTCCCATTTTCTGAATCCTAGTAATTCTTCCATCTCTTAGGAAGTCCTAGAAGTGCTATACTTACCAGATCATCTTCTACAATCGTAATGCCAACACTCCTACTCAAGTAATATGGTATTGTGTCACCCTTTTGCATCTTGATATTCCAAAGATTGTCCTTGAGTGCCAATGTCCTATGATCACTATTGTTCTGGAACAAATTTGTCAATTCTTTCCATATTTCATATGAAGTCTCTTTCTCGTAGATATTAGAGACAATATGGTCTCATACTCCCTCCAATATGAACCTCCTCCACTTGGCTACACTCTTCTTCCAATTATCTAGATTCTAAGCATAAGTTGCTACCAGTCTTGGGATATCATTATCAATTAATTCCTTCAACCCATTATCTTCTAGGACTGTCTCCATGTGGTCCTTCCACGAAATATAATTTTAGCTACCCTCAAGGGCATACTCAAGCCTTAGACCATAGAATTCCATCTTGCTAGCTCTGAAGAATTTATCTTGCAAATTCTATCCTCCTACAAAGACAACATCGAATTATCTTCTCTACTATGAATCATGCTTAGGATCCCATGTAGAATTGTAATGTAGATTCAAAACTTCTCATGTAATGTACTAAAACATAAGACTCGAATCTAATTTACTCATATGCAGAAGCAAAATCACGATCGAGAACACTTATAAAAAGCATGCACATCATGATTTAACACACATACACAGAGATTTATCTATGGGAAAAATACTACTCAAAACCCCTTCCTATATGTGTTGCATTAATCAAATAATTAGGATGAATACAATATGCTTTCTCAAGCTTGAGCACAGCCTGCACAAGTATCTTTTATCCTCTTCCTAACTGACTGACTTGGCCAACACCTAGCCAATTTCAAGCCTTCCCAAGATCATATTTCAGTTCGTTTTTTGATGAGAAATTATCCCTTATTAATTAGGGAAATTTCTCATTGATGATTGCGTTATTACTTTAGGCCCTTATTTTACTGCATGCACCACCTGTATAACTCAGAAAATTATACAACTGATATTACACAGCCCTTGAACTCCAATATAAACTAGGTAACTCGAATTTCATGCATGCATGAGTTAATTTAGGTTGATTGATCAATTAATTGGTTAAAAATTTAAGTTACAACCCACTGCTAGACCTCCAACTAGTTCCTCCAACAATTGGAACTAGTTTAACTGACCATAGATAAACTTAACTAAGCTAAATTGTTACAATTTAAATTAACTCAAACTAGGATCCAAAAATTCAGGAATCATTGTACACTGCTAAGCACACACATTGTGTGGGGAGAAGAATAAACACACACACAACAAGAAACTCAACACACAATGAAGGATACGCATGCATCTTTATTATTTTTCCATTATACATGATGTACATTTATAGTACAATGGTGTGACTCTTGGTTTCACATTCCTGCATGTCTACTTGACTTATTGTGATTTTTTTATTCTTAACACCCCTACCTCATGGAGGATTAGGTGTTCCTGAACAATCTCTAATCCTAAGGGTATGCATAGTCCCAAAGGCTGAGTGAGGCCAACATGTACCACAAAGTATGCGGCATGGCATCACTGTGGCCTTAATCAACTTTCCGAAATGTTACAAAAAGGAGGTGGTTTTAGGATGACCACAAACACTAGAACACAATACATGTTGCAGTTCCCGGAACTCTTCCAAAACTGGCAAGAAGCTGAAGGCTTCTGCTAGAGGAATTGTCCCTCATAAAAAAGGGAGACCTTCAACCTAAAAGAAGGGAGGTCTACTACCTGTGATGGTTTAAGGTTGTTAAGGATGACTCAGAACAAGAACATTGGAATGTTTAAGCATTTCCCTGAACTCAACCAAGCTGCACAGGGCATTTTAAGGCTGCGGAGGAAGTGTCCCTCATATATGAAAAAGGGAGACATTCAACTCATGCAAGAAGGGAGGGTTCACAACCTGAGTGCATGGTTTTTCCACCAACCAAAGGGCATGATCATGGGAATTTCAGTGTCTCTGCTACAACTCCTAATGGGAATGAATGGGTTTGTGTTCACTTAACACCGTCGTGTCTCTGCTACAACTCAACATGGAATGAGGTGATTGTGTCAAAGCCTCGTGCTGATCCTGACATGCTAGCTTTGTAGATGACCAACACTTCCTCCATCTGCAGACGGTAAGTTTATGGATGATGGTGAAAACTCTCAACTGCAAGTTTACCTAATATTCTCAGAACATGTACTGACACACAGATTTCAAACATCTTTCGTCACTGATGTCTATTGGTTAAGAATTGATCCATCCAAGATGAATCTCGGTTCTTGCAGGAGGCTTGTGTCTGAAGCATCTGCGTGAAGAATGGTTGTGCCGACCACAGTGCTTGCATGGATGAAGATCAAAACAATGATTTTTCATATGGCCAACTCGATCACAATGTTGGCATTTCACAATCTGTTGTTGTTGTTGTGGAGCAGGATTTGGAACAGCTGCAGGTGAACTGTCATACATGAATCCCACACTCTGAAATATGATGGGAAGCCAGGTAGGTCTCGGAATATGAAAGGACACATCCTTTTCATATCCAAGACTCTGTTATGTGCTTGTTAGACAAGTTTCTTCCTGTCCGATTTAGATGGGCTTGAGGAAGTGGTGTTTGAACTCATTCGCATCTTCATCTAAATCGTCTTTCTGCTGGGCGGAACTCTGAATTGCGTGAATCAACTCGTTATAACTTTTCTACTTTAACTTTCTGTTGATGGGAGTCCTTCTCAATCTTCTGAATAGAAAAAAGTTCAGAATGGTGACTCTTTTTTTGAAGTTAATCTTGCTAAAGCTGAGATTCCAACTGCAAAAACTCAATCTTTTCTTGTGCATCTTGCAAACAACTTTGAATGTTACAAAGAGAATTCTTGCTCATTATTATCATATCATAAACATTTGAATGAATGAGGTTACTCAACAACTCTAATGCCTCATTGATTTTAGCCATTTCAACAACTTAGGCTCAAGAAATAAAGGGTGTCGACTTCAACCGAAAATGCACCCGTTTACAATGTGATTCAACTTTCTTTCAAAAAATAAAAATGACTCCAAAGAACTTCCAACTATGGAAATCTCAAACTTGTACAAAATCTGCTCCTCAAATGATGGAGGACCTCAAGGTATAGACTTGATTATCTAACCGACAAGCAACAATGACTTACATCAACAATTTTTCCAACAATTTAAATTTACACTTCAATTATTGATTGCAACTATGAATGAAGATGTAAATTCCACTCAATATACAATGTAAGTTCAATACAACATCTCTGGAAAATATTTTGTAAATGTGCAGCTGAAAACGTTGTGCAAGAATCCTTTAAGGCAGCTGATTTGTTTTCCTTCAAAGAGCTGTTTTAAAAATGATGGCAAACTTGTCTTCACATTGTCAACCTCTTTCAGAAAATCACAATGCAAATTTCACTTTTATCCTCTATGTGTATTTACTCATATGCCATTTCCTCTTTCACGCCGTTCATTTCCTCTTCCTCTCTCTCTACTGTTTCCTTTCTTCCTCTCTCTGCTGTTTTTTTTTTTTTAATTAATTTTTTTGGATTAATTAAAAAAAATTCAAAGGAGGGATAAAAAATTTAAATATTAAAAAAGGCAAAATTTTTACAAAATTTTGGTGGGTATTATATGGGGGGATGGGCGGATTTTAAATGGGAGAGGTATTTTTTTGTAAAAAAGATTTACAAAAAAAATTAAAGGGTGTAGAGGCCGAGTAGAGCCGTGTTAAGGGGGCTGGGTAGAGCGTAAGGGCTGAGCGACCGTGTGAAGGGGGAGAGGGGTAGAAGGTTTAGGGGGATGGGGTATCGACGTAGGGAGGGTGTGAGGGAGCGGACGGGGAGGGATGTAAGTGTAGGGTCGATGGAAAGGGTAGGGGAAGTGGCAGGTGGGGAGATGGCTGCGGGTAGAAGGGGAGAGGGGAAGGGGGCCGAAAGGCCAAGAGGGAGGAGTGTGAGCGGTTGTGAGCGGGCCTGTGAGGGAGGGAGGACGAGGAGTGAGGAGAGCATAGGTTGTGAGGGATGAGAGGTGAGGAGCCCACATGGGAAGGCAGTAAGGCTGAAAGGCCGAGAGGTCAGGTGGCAGTATGGAGTGTGGAGCGGGGGGCGTGCACTGTGAGAGGGGTAAGGGTTGTGTTGGAGTGGCGTTCAGGGATAACTGATTGATAAAAACCATTTCAACTCGGTTAACTCATTCAAGTTGTATAGTTGAGGGAATTAACTAAGATAATTGATTGATAAAAACCATTTCAACTCGGTTAAGTCATTCAAGTTGTATAGTTTTGTGGAATTTTTATTTTCTCCTAATTTAATTCAAGGGAAAATTAAATTAGGAATTTCTTGTTGCATTTTCAACAAGAATAATGTGGGTTTTCCCTAGAGTTGGGGTTTCCTAGGCATATCTTGTGTTCTATATGTTGATGTGTTTATCTTCTAATTTGTTTTCCATTGTGCATGCTAAGTTATAAAACTCAGTGTAGTTGTGGTTTATGTTTCCATAACACAGTTATTTGTATTTTTGGTTTTTACACTTAGAAAATAATTGGTTTATTGGCTTCTAAGGAAATCTAACATGGCATCAAAGCTCAATTTTTTATTGAAGACAAAACACATATTTTACCTTTAGGAGAATATTATATGATTTAGGGGGAGTGACTTTACCATATTGATTTGGATGTTAGGGTTTATGGAAAATGCACATTGTTTCTGGTAGTGTGATTTGTCTTCAAAATATTTATTTTTCAAGATGGCATATTAGGGTCTCATATTTGAAGATAAATTGGATGGTGCATCCAACTTTTGTTCATGGTGTGAAATGTAGTAGTGGATGCTATAGGAACAAGGGGTTTTGGATTTTGTTGATAATATCTCAACCATGCACATTCATATCCTCAACAGTTGGCTCAACATAGTATGATGGATGTCATGACAAGAAGGATCATCCTAGGAGTCAAAGACCACATTATCCTTCACATGATTGGGAAGAATAAAGTTGAAGAAATGTGGAAAACCATGATTGGTCTCTATCAGGGTTTGAGCAAGGCCAAAAGTTGGTGTTTAAGGACAAACTCAAAAGCATTAAAATTTCCATGTCATATTTAGTAGTGTTTTATCTCACCAAATTTTGCAAAGTAAAGGAATAGTTGGTTGGTGTGGGTAAGGAAATTCTAGATAGGGATCTGATAAAATTTCTTATTGGGTTTCACCAAGTCATGGAAAGATTTTATGGATGGGATATTTTCTTGAGAAAACATTCAATATTGGGAGAATTTATGGAGTGAATACGTCCAAGAGGAGATTCATAGACAAGCTCAAGCTAGATCTCATGTTAAGAACAAGGAAGATGAATAATTTTTTTTTCTCTAGCTAGTAACGGGACCAAGTCCAAGGTTGAAAATATCAATTGTGGTGGTGAGCCAAGTTATAATGGTAAGAAGAATGAAAAGGATCTTAGCAAGATCAATTGTTTTTCATGCCACCAGTTTGGGCATTATGCTACTAAATTCCCTAATAGGAAGGAAGGGTATAAGAAGAACAAAGTAGTAGCCTCTATAGAGGAAGATGAGTTTTCTTCTCATTTTTAGAAGGATTTTTCACCCATTGCATGTATGGAAAGTTTAGTGGATACCAGTTTATGGTATGTGGATAATGGTGCATCTTGTCATATGACAAGAAACAAGAATGATTTCATCTAACTTTTAGAAAATGGCATGAAGTTTGACATTGAGATGGGAGATGATGGAAAGTATTGGGTCAAGGGTAATAGTACAGTTTATTTTGAGAGAAGAGTGTAAACCTTCTATATCTCAGATATTTTCTTTACATATCAAAACTCAAGAAGAACCTCATTTTAGTTTCAACTTTGGAGGATAGTGGTATGAGGTGAACTTTAGACATGGTAACATTTTTATAAAACCCTTAGACTCCAAGGAGTTAAAGAGAATTGGGGTCTACATGAATATATTTGAACCACTCCCACGCAAGGTAAGTCTCTTGCATGAATATTTTGAATGGACTCACATTGTTGACTATGAACACATTCCCTTCAAATGTAGGAAATTTCATCAACATGGGCATCTATTAAGAGATTTCCACATGAATAAGAAGGAAACAATGGAAAAGGGCGAGGAACAAGAAAATGAGGGATTCACAAAGGTAGAAAGTAAAAAAAGACATAACAAACGAGCTACCCCATAGCAGAACAAAAAAGCACCAACTACCAGCAATAGCTTCGCAACCCTTAATCAGCTCATCGAAAATGAAACAACTCCTGGCAAGGAGGTTGGAAGCACCTTCACTGCGCAGACATAATCAGCAATGGCACAGCAAAATAAGCTTTCACCGGAGACCTTCTTAAAAGTTCCCAAGGCCAACACAGGGATGGACTACAACTAGCTCAAAGGAAAATAACCAATAATGGAAATGATACTAGAGGCGATGGAAGAAGACCCATAAAGCATAGATCTAGAAGGATTGGATGTCACAGGGCTAGAAGAAGCATGTACCAAAAAGGACTATACCTCAATCACAGAGCAGCAAATTGAAAAAATGGAGGAAATACTAGCCATGGCACAGCAGTTACCCTCACTAGGAATATAGTGAGGAATGATAATCAACACCCAATACTTCGCAAAAGAATCCCGAAAAAGAGGAAGGAAAACATCCCTACAACGAACTATTGAAGTAGGGAAAGAAATGGTGGAATCTAGACAGTTCCCCAAGTTAACCAGATTCTATGCCCTCACCTCCCAATATATCCAATGAAGCTCATCTCGTGGAACATCTAAGGGCTCAATATCCCCACGAAGCACGGGATCTTAAGAAAAATGATTATGGAGGAACACCCTGCAATTTTATACATGCAAGAAACCAAATGCACCAGTTCCACCTTGGAAACCATCTTCAAAAAGATATGGAAAAGTAGCAACATTATAACAGTCGATGCAAATGGGGTGTCTGGAGGACTTGCCATCATCTGGAGCCCTCAAATCATTAATCTAGAGAATATGCAAGCTAACAGAAACTTCATCCAGGGTAACTTCCACCTGATAGGTACTAATATCCACGGACTGCTCACCAATGTCTACGCACCCCAAAACGCGCAGGAAAAACTGATGCTCCTGTGCAATCTTGAGGAACTCAACATTCAACAAACCCATTCACTCTAGCTTCTGGGAGGAGACTTCAATATGATGAAAAACCTCTAAGAAAAGAAAGGTGGGAGACAACACCTTGAATCTGACAGTAATGGATTCAAAGAATTCATCCAAAGAAATAATCTCATAGATCTCCAAACCTCCAACGAGATATTCACTTGGAACAAAAAAGGAGGAGGTACTTAACAGATAGCCTCTCGGTTGGACAGATTCCTCATCACCGATGATTTCATCCACCTAGGAGGGAATTTGGACACTACCATCATCCCAGCAACGGGATCTGATCACTGGCCAATACAACTTCACTGGCTCCACCCAGGTAAGCATGCTCTGAAACCCTTATGTTTTGAACATTGCTGGTTTAGACACCCTGGGTTTAAGGATCTTGTATCCCACTAGTGGTCTTATACAGTACCCCCTCGAGGCACCAAAATGCTTCAATTCCAAAAAAAGCTGAAACTTCTCAAAAGACATCTGAAAGTCTGGAATAAAACTACATTTGGTAATATATTCATAGAGCATAAATACCTATAGGACAAAATGAAATTTTTTCAAAAGACTATCATCCAATATGGATGCACAGATGAGACATCACATCAGGAGAAATGCCTAAACGCCCAGTTGGAGGAGAGAAGGAACCAGGAAGAAGCCTTATGGAGGTAGAAATCTAGAATCAACTAGCTCAAAAAAGGAGAAAAAAATACTAAATTCTTCCACCATATAACACCGAATGCACAATAGAATCAATGTCATCAATAATCAAGCTGGGGAAAGGCTAGAAACGCAAGAAGCCATTACAGAGGAGATGAGAAATCACTTCAGGGACATCCTCCAGGAACCCAACAATCATAGGTAGGAATTCATCAGAAAAATTACTCAACCAATCCCCAAGATGATAACAGAGGATCACAACAGGATGCTACTAGGTGTGACCACTATTGCTGAGGTGGAACAGACAGTCTTGCAATTGAAAGCTAGGAAAGCTCCAGGGCCTAATGGATTCACCACGAACTTCTTTCACTTCTTCTAGGATATCGTCCAAACCCAAGTTTGGGAAGTAATGGAGGAATCTAGGTCTACTCACTGGCTATTACCAACTCTAAATGCCACCTTCATCACTCAGATCCCCAAATATGACAGAGTTGCCTCGCCCAGTAAGTTCAGAACTATAGCCCTCTGTAATGTTATTTAAAAAATCATCTCCAAGGTCATCGCTAGCAGGTTGAAGATGCTTCTACCTCTCATCATCTCCCCGGAGAAGACAGGGAATGTGGAAGGCAGGCAGATCCTGGATAGCATCATCTTAACCCATGAAGTCATACACTCCCTTAAAACTACCAAAAAACCAGGTATGCTTCTCAAAATTGATCTTTCCAAAGCTTTTGATAAACTAAGTTGGGATTACATAAAAAATATCCTTGTAGCTTTTGGTTTCAGTCACACCTGGATCCGATGGATCATGAGTCTCATCACCTCCCCCTTTCATTCCATCCTGGTTAATGGCATCCCCTCATCCACTTTCAATCCATAAAGAGGCCTGATAAAAAAGTCCATTCAGATAGGAGCACTGTTGGGATTACCTCTCCACAACCTTCCTCCAGCCTTTCATCAAGAATTTGTGGATGAAAATTTTATAGTGGACTATCCCTCTGTCCAGGAAGCCCATACCCTCAAATCCATCCTTGACTCCTTCTCTAAAGCTTCTGAAACCGAGATCACCTAGGACAAATCTAAGATCTTTTTCTTCCACGCCCCCGCTCTGACCCAACGTAACATTTCCCGCATCCTTGGCTTCACCATTTCCTCCCTACCCGCAAACTACTTGGGAGCTCCACTCACTGGCTTGGCCATCAACAACTCCTCCTAGAAAGCTCTGCTTGACAAAATGGAAACTAGTCTCTCCACTTGGACTCACCACACTCTTAACATTGCAAGTCATCTAGTCCTCATCAAATCCATCTTGCAATCTCTTCCCATTTACCTTTTCTCTGTTCTTGCAGCCCCCAAATGGGTCCTCAAAGCAATGAGCACCCTACAAAGGAGATTCCTTTGGGGACGCACTAAGGGAAAAAACAAATGGGCCTTAGTCAACTAGAAAGATGTGTGCACCCCTAAGCATCAGGGAGGTTTAGGTCTCCAGGACCCTGAACATAGCAACAATAAAAAGGGAGCGAGCATCTACTGGAAATGGGTTTCCAATCCTAATACGCATTAGGCCAACATATGGACGGCCAAGTATGTGCAACACTGGTCGAAGGATGATTTCAATAGATACAACTTAGATTTTCCAGGCTCCCAAATCTAGAAAGAATCCAGTCTTCAAAAGGGCATTATCCAAAACCATAGCTTCTGGGAGCTTCGAGAAGGTAACCAATCCAGATTCTGGGAGGATTCCTAGCAACAAATTCCAAGCCTCTCCTCCATCTTCTGCAGACCTTTATGGAAGGCGACGCTCCAAAATAGGCAACATCAAAAGACTCGTGACTTCTGGACGGAAGATACCTCTCAAGGATATAGGAAATGGATACATACCAGCAAATGGAAAAACAAGTGGAATAATGAAAGACACACTGACATCTGGGAGGAGATATGCACCAAAAGGAAAATCTAAATCAAAACTGGGCTGAACATACTCCACTGGGGACACATGTCGATTGGCACCTACTCAACCAAGGAAGCATACCATCTCCTCCATTAGAAAGATCCCAAACCTGTCAATATCATCTGGAAAAAGATCTGGAAGGAAAACTTATGGCCCAAAATAGCCTTGTTCTTGTGCTTGCTCAGTAAACTCCACATACTCACATGGGAGAATCTTTTGAAATGTGGGTTTGAGGGGTCCTCCAGATGTCCTCTCTGTTGGGGAAACATGGAAACCATCGACCACCTGCTTGACCTTTTTCCGCAGGCCAGCTCCCTATGGGACAGAATGGTTGTCCTCTACCGAAGGTCCAACCGTGCAAGGGGAAACATCATTCAAACCATCAAAAATTTTCAGGATAGTCCTTTCCACAACAATCTGTTGAATAGATTATGGAAAATCACCTCTGGCATCCTCATTTGGAACATATGGAAGGAGTGAAATAGTCGCATTTTCAAGGACAAAGCTTCTACACCTAAACAACTTTGGTACAGGATTCACAAAAATCTCACAGAAACTTTGGCCTTAGATGTGTGGAGTCAGGAGGACCTACTCACTGAATAAGCTGAAGGTCACATTTGGAACAACTAGAAAATAAGTATTAACACTCCCATGGAAATCACTCCCAGAAGCATAGGAAGATCTCTGGCCCCAGACATTTTGAAGCCCCCTACGCTTCTTCAAAAGAAATTTTGATGGGGCCTCTAAAGGTAACCCTGGAACAACATGCTTTGGATGAGCCATCAGGAACACCAAGGGATATCCTCTCAGAATCTACTATGAGAATATTGGTTGGGACAACAATAACTCAGCTGAACTGGAAGGAATGATATAGGGTATTCAAATCTCCATAGACTTCCACTAATTCCCTCAGGAAATGGAAGGGTACTCGCAAATAATAACCATGGCAGCCATCCGAATCCTCCATGGCACTACTTCCTCAAAAGTATCCAACAGCTAGAGACTTGCGCACAAGCTCAAAGCACTAGAACTCCTGCTGCACAATCACAGAGCCATCACCTTCAGTCATGTGCGCAGAAAAGCCAATGTGGTGGCAGACCTAATTGCTAACAAAGGGGTGGAAATCCAATGTGCTCTGCATCACACCACTCTTGAGAAGAATGAAGATGATGCAATGAAACAGAATTGTCTCATCCTCATTCAAAATGTAAGCTTCTCCTAGATGTGGGTGACACACTTGACATGGGTGGATAGCATAGCGCAATTCATGTGGACTACAGATATCCTCATGGCAATCCCCCATTAGCTGCAGATCCAATCACAGTTATTGCCTCGCACGATCCTCGCAGAAAAAACGATCACACAGAATGGATAGGCCTGGTTTCACCTGATACAGACCATCACCTCACCCTTACCTCCATTAATGACCATGCTGCATAATCAATATTGTAACCTCGCTCACCCCTCTGGTATGGCCATCAGCTGGAGCCTCACACGTAGATCACTCATAGCCTCTCTGACATGCCTCATCCATATTCCTATATATCCTCCCAATCTCAGCCCCTTCCATTCATTATCTGCTCTCCTCTGCAGTTTTCCCCTTTGATTTGGAAGCTCGTTGAAACCACTCAACTGCGAAGTCCAAATCCTGGAGTGAATTTGCGCAGATCCTCTTTTCCTGGTGCATTTCATCCTCCACACCTGCCTCCCAACCTCTACAGTTTTTCTAACCCCTTGTGCTCCCCCTGCCACCCCTCCCAAGTGTGCGATGGCTCCCAGGTTGCACCAATGCACTATCCGTGGTGGTCAATGAGGGGCTCTCCCAGGCTGCTACCATTGCAGCATGGAAAATCAGCTCGAATGGCTTGAGGGCTCCTCGACAAATCCCCTTGCTAGCCATCCTTCTGGTCCGGAGCAGTACACAGACTCTTCCAAGAACCTGGTGATAAGAGGAAGATTTGGTTCGAGGAGATCCACCTCCACCTCCAGGGCTCCCTCTCCGTAGAGCATCCCAACACCTCCAAACAACACGACATATACAGATGAAGACTCATATATTTGGATCATGGATTCTAACGGTGTCTAGACGAAGGTTTCAGAAGGAGTAGATCCAGAATCCCCCATCCTCTACACAATGTCTAGTCTCCCCATTCACACTACTGCTGAAGTGGAAGCTGCCAAGGAACTGGCCATTGCGCAGGCCCTTGCCTATGCCATCCTCGAGGAAGCTCCCCACCATAGTGATGATGAGGGCTTGTAATTTTTGTGTTGATGTTTGTTTATTTTTTGTTTTTTGTCATGCGTGCCCTCAGGGCCACACTGTTATGTCCTCCACTCATGCTCCTAAATGTATCAGCGCTTTTGTGCACAAAGTATTTTTTGCTCACAAGTTTTGTCTGGGCCAACCCTCTCCCATGCAGTAGCCCAAAATGAGTGTAACAAAGGTATGGATTGGTTAAGCACAACTTACCAACCTTACCTGTAAACTATGTACTTATATGTTTCCGAATTAATAGATTAGCAAAACTTACCAAAAAAAAAGAGGATTGGGGTTAGGCATAAGAGCTTGTACATATTATATTTTGATACAACCAAAAATTTTTCTAGAAGAGGAGATCTTGACTCAGGAACCAATCTTGGAGTGTCGTGGCATAGGCACATAGGACACTAAATATTCTTAAGGAGATAGCGACAGGCTTGCCATATTGTAGCGTGGATCAACATGAGGTGTGCAAGGGTTGCAATACACTTGAAAATTATGCTAAGTTATCTTTTCATAGATGAGACAATAGGGCCAAGGGAATCTTTGACCTTTTTCATTCATATGGTTGTGGTCATTTTCCTATAGTATCCCTTAGTGGGTACAATTATTATTTCACCTTTATAGATGATCATTCAAGGAATACTGAGATATTCTTCATGAAAAAGAAGGATGAGGTATTCTCGCAGTTTCTATATTTTAAGGCCATGGTTGAGGACCAAAATGGTCAGAAAAACAAGATGCTAATGTCTAATAATGGTGGGGATTACACATCAAACAAATCTAAGGATTCGTATAGAAAATATGGCATCAAGAGGGAGTTGAATACATGATATAATACTTAGTAGGAAAAGGGGGTTGGCAGAGAAAAATAAAATGGCCATAGTTGGAGTAGAAACAACCTTGTTTCTTTCATAGGTTTCCCATGTTTCTTTAGGTTGAGGCATGAATCACAATGGTCTTTGTGTAGAATATAATCCCACACAGAGCGTTGAGGCAAGTTACACCATAGGAGGCATTTATAGTAAAGAAACTGATGTGTCACATTTTTGGATATTTAGTAACCTTATGTACTACCATGTACCATAGGAAAAAAGGAAAATATTTTATCCCACAGTAGAGAAGGGAAACTTTGTGGGCTACAATGAGACATTCAAGGTGTACAGGGTGTATATTCTATCACAAAGAAAAACAATCATCGGAAGAGATGTGATGTTTGATGAGGATAGGGCTTTGACAACGTCCTTAGAGCATGAGGAGGATACAATTTAGGAGGAGCAGTAGTCTCCTAAGAATGAGGCTCAACCAATGCCTCATACTACAAATTTACATGTTGATGGGTAGGTTGAGCAGGAAAAGGACGACGGGGACACACAATTTGAGGAAAGAGTGGAGGCCACTCAGATAGTGACTCCCAACACTAGGAGAAGGAGAGTGAGATGCTAAAGTTAGTTGATACAAGAGGTATAGGAGAAAGATAGTACTCCAAGTACATTATTTAGAAAGAGTATAAATCCATAGAGTTACCCTAGATATATGGCACTTATGACAGTGTTGTTGGATGTCAAGCCTTATAGTTATCAGAAGGAAACCAATTAGTACGTGTGGATAGATGCAAAGTTGGAGAATTATGCCTCCATAATAAAGAATGATGTCTAGGAAGTGGTTCCAAGGCCATAGGGAAAATATTTGGTAGGATATCGTTGGGTCTACAAGATCAAGCATGGAGCTTATGGGAGTATTGAGAAGTATAAGACGATATTCATGGAAAAGGGGTTCTCGCAGGAAGAGTGGATTGACTATGATGAAACCTCTACCCTAGTTGCTAGATATTCATTTTTCAGGTTTGTTGTAGCTATTACATCATATATGGGGTGTAAGATCCACCAGATGGACGTGAATACAACATTACTCAATAGGTCTATTGAGAAAGATATTTATATTGAGTAACCAGAGGTATTTCCGACATGAAGTAGTGAGTTAAACGTATGCATACTCGAGAGAGACTTGTATGGGATCAAATAGGCTCCAAAATCATGGTATGCTTGAATATATAGTTACTTTCAGGGATTGGGCTTCACCAAGAGTGAAGTGGACACCATCCTCTACTACATTATTTTTGGAGGTGAGACACTTATTCTAGTGCTATATGTGGATGATATGATATTGACAGGTGTAGATAAGCCCATCCAAGAGTGCAAGAGATAAAATTTAGGATAGTTTGAGATGAAGGATATGGGGCTAATGCACTATTTCATTGGGATATAGTTTTCGCAGGATCATGGGTAGATCTTCGTGGGACAGGACAAGTATGCCTTGAAAATTCTATGTAGATTTCACATGTAAGAATGTAGGTCATGTTAGGGTCCTATAATTTATAAGATCTCAAGGTGATTGAGTATTTTATCTTAGTGATATTATATTGTAAATAATTTTCAATATGAAAATGATTTCCAAATATATATATATATATATATATATATATATATATATATCTATATATATATATATATATATATATATATATATATAAGAAAATTAAATAGGCTATATCTAAAAAAATGAAAAAGAGAAAAAGAAATAAGGAGAAAAAGAAAGGTAAATTGAAAAAGAATAAAATGAAATCAGAACCCCACAAAAGAAAATAACACTAAAAGTGCTGCAAATTCAAATGCCACTAATAATAGATAATTTTATTTATGTAAAATGAAATAAGATTGTGTGTAGCTTGTTTAAAATGCCACAATGACTAGCTATTTGTTTAAATAATACAACTTAATCATGGTTAAACAATTTTGATTTTTTGTAAATTAGTTTAGAGAATAAATATTTTCCAAACAGTCTAATCTTGGTAAATCAATAGTTAGGTAGAAAATGACATTGATTCAACTGTTGAATCTGAATCAATAGGGGAATTAAGTGATAGGATAGAATATATTTTTCATTTAAAAAAAGGGGAATACGGGTTGCTAGTCTAAATGCACCCCTAGAAGAAATAAAAAAATGTTATTTTAACAAAATAATTTAAGTGTGAAAGGGTAGGTAGAACTATTTTGGCTTTGAAAAGGATTAAAATGATATGTCCTAAGCTTTAATTTCATTATGCATCACAAGCATGAAGGGGTATATGATATAAAATTCTTTATCCTAATTTTTTGATGGTCATTAACCATTGGCGCATAAAGGAATAAATATGGTTTATTCAAGTTTTATCCTAAGTTTTCAACCCAAAGTCAAAATCACAACCCGACAGAATGTTTTGTCGCATATGGTTAAATTTCTTGCAGTTTTTTGCCTCACGAACTGCCTTCTCCCCGAATCAACAACGCTTGTTAGCTTTCGACCCCCCTCTCCATTCTCACTTTACCGCCAAGGAGGGGTCCTAAAAAAGTTGTTTCTCCACCTGGTTCCACTACCATGTGGCCTTCCCTCTGCTCTTCGCACCCCCCTGCCTAAACCACTAACCACATACTACCCCCACCCCGAAAACCACTCCCCCCTCATTCTATTACTGTCATCCCTACTCGACACCTCCACCACTACCATTTTGCCACGTTTTCTAACCGTTATCAATCAAGTCGCTTCCCGAGGTGTTATTTGTTAAACGTTCAATTGCCATTGGATGACTGTTAATCCAATAGACCCGCTCCATTTACAACGAAAAACAAAAATTCGTTATATAAACCATGCAATTGATCTGTTTCAATCTTTACTGTTATTTTTCCTTTGCAAGCTGAATTCTTTCACAGGTTTTTACACTGCCCCTAGCTTTTGTCAGTTGATCAATTTGCAATCGAGTGTTTGAACCTTCCTTTTCTCCTTCAACCAATCACACAACTACTATGTTTTCCTGGTAACTTTATTCCTCCCAATTCCAATAAAATTCTTCACAATTAATCATGCCTCCTAAAAATAAGAACCGGGAGGATCCTCCAATTCGAATCTAGTCCATTCTTCCACTGACTTAGACCACATTCCTCTAGTAGATATATATTATAAGATAAATGAAACAAAGTCAGAATTTGAACTATATTGATGGTTGGAATACAAATATATTGATAAATCAGATGAGATTGGACTCTGTGATTCCACTCTCCCTCACTACATCTTTCCTCACACCTTCATGCCCCCAAATTCATCAAAAAGTGCCAAGGTTGTTACATTCCCAATCAAAGAGCTATAATTGCCCCTACTGGTGAAATCATTTTCACCGTCACTGCCCAGTTAATAGACAAAATGATGCAAGCTCCCTCTGTGGAAAATAACACCCCTTTCTCCTTAGAAGCCCTTAATGAATTGTACCAAAAGCTCGATTTTGCTAAAAGAGATAATATATTTGACATATTTCTACCTGAAAACACTCAATTTCCAAAGAAAAACCCTCCATACCCTTCCTTCATCTTCCTTGATAGAGCTAAATAGATAATAACATTAATTTCATGCATCCTTAGTTATTATTATGATCAATGGGTAGATGAACTATTTTATGCTTCCTTTCTATATTTTCCATGGATAGAAAACCATCTATTATTTTTCAATTTAAGCCAATTCCTGGCTGACAACATCCATGAGTAGTTTCTTAAGTTTCAGATTGAAGAAGTGTTTAAATACTCTTCCATTTTGGTATATATATTTTTATATTATCACGCAAATAGGTTCAAATTTTCCATGCACAGGCTTGATGAACAAGGCAACCAACAATAATTGATATTACGAACATCTTTAGTGATGAAAGAACATAAATAATTCTATTACAAAGAATTCATTGAGCAGTTTTTTCATTCAGCTATGAGTGTTCTAAGAAGTACAATAGAACCCATGATAAGTGAAGACATCAAAAGAATTCTATATCTGACATATCATGCTAAGACAAGAGACCGGTACTTGAGTCTTGTACCAGAATTACACAAAGATCATACTCTATCAATGTGATCTTGCACCTTATAAGCTTCCAAAATCCCCCCCAATGAGGATTTTTTCTCTGGAATATATCAGACAGATGTTGAATGCATATGAGATTCACTTTGTATCAGCCAAGAAGAAGTTTTGGTTCGTAATCAAGACACAAATTGGGTCTTTTATTTGTAATAGAAGGTCAACAGGGGAGAAGGCAGATAAAATTTTGAAAGAAATGAAGTTCAACGTGAGTTTCACTTGGTCCTATGACCCTCTGGGAATCATTTCAAAGCTAAGAGTAGAAAAAAAACTACTCCCTACATTCATACCCAAAGGCCTAAGGTAGAAAGATATATGAACTAGTCAGTGTGGGCTAAAAATACATTATAGGAAGTTGAGAAGTAGTTGGTATCTACGTAAACATCACAGACTCCTGTCCCACATGAAAAAGTAGTTAAGAGACAAATGGAAGAAGAGTCACCTTCAGTTACTGATAGTGCAGGTAAACAATTTAAGATTATGTACATGAAAAGAACAAAGATAAATCCCAAGGTTGATGCAGATAAAAAATCAGAGAAAGAAGTAGCTATGGTGATTAAAGAAACACCATCCTCCTCTCAAATAGGTTGTCAATATATTGCTTCTCCTGCAACATCTTCAGTATCTCATGACTAGCAAAAAAATGTCCAAAAAACTAAGGTTGTCAAAGGTGAGAAGGAGAAGACAATATTTGACAGGTTCAAGGAGATAAAGCTTAAGAATGAGATACTTAAGAACATCACCTATGCCCAATTCTGGAAGCATACTTCCAGCTCTCAAAGCAGGTTATTCTCAGTGTTTGATTTAGAGAAGGGTAGGATGCAGATGGCCTTCCTTGAGGCCCAAATTCCACAACCAATTACAAGAAAAAAAAATTGAATTCGACATAAAGGATATTTATCCCATTGATCAAATGGAGATGCATAAGCAGACAGGTGAAATGATTTCCTCAACTCTGGCTAATCCTAACATGAATCTTTCTAAATTGTAGGTTTCCTTATCAAATATCTAGTCACAGTTTAAAATGGAAAATATTTCTTCTCTTGCCAAGGAAATAAGGATTAAATCCTTAGAATATTTAGTGGTCAAGATGGGATATGACCCTGCAAACATGAAGGTTGTAGAGGAAATAATCAAGAAGAATAATGATGACAAAACAACATTGAGAAAGAAGTTGAAGTTGCCAGCCACTGAAGATCCCCTTACCAAGGATATTGAAGAGACAGAGACCCAGAAGACTAACATGATGAATCTCATCATGGAAAAGAATGCACAAATAAGGTAGATGGAGAATGAGATGGAGAAGATGATCAAAGAAAGAGAGTAGAATGTGAAGTTGTCTATCATTCCATTAGATGTTGTGCCTCTTACAACCATTCCTACAACAACAACTACAACTTCTACTCCACATACTATATAGACAACAGATGGTGTTGAACAGTTAACTAAGACAATTGAAAATTTTTCCATTCAGAAAGAAGAAATCAAGAAATTGCAGGACTAGGTCAAAGGTTTACAGGACCAGAAACAAGGAGTGAGGCTTCTCACTCAGCAGAATCACAGAGATCTCAGAAATTGATTGAAAGATTGCAGAAGTCTAAAAGAGAGTCACCAATAGGAAAGACCTTGGCCCAAGCCAAGGAAATCATCTAGAAAAACATCATGAACTCAATTTTTGAAATCTCGTCTTCCATTCATATTATCTTTGAGCAGAAAGAGTTGATCAAAAGAGCAACAAAGGCTATAACAGAAATCAAACAAGAATTAGAAGAAATGGCTGCAACAACAACAAACATTATCAAGTCCTTGAACTCTAAGAATAGATATGAACTTGATGATTTATGAGTTGATGATAGGACAGATCCATTCTAGAGGTGACAAGGATTCTTACCAAAAAGAACCTGGTTGGTCCGCTAGAAGAGAAGTGTCATAATTTGGAGGTAGCAGTCAACAGATTTTTTGCCAAAATTGAGCCTTTAACTCAAAAGGGGTTACCTTATTTATTTGCAATCAATGATAATTTAATTACTTATGAATATTATGTTAGGAAGCTGAAAGAGATAGCCATGGATAGCTCCAGCATGACAGGTAGAGCATTTTTGGAAGCTATGGGTAATGATTTCTTCATCAAGCATGAAGTAAATCATATTTTTGTTGTAAAACCCACTTTTTCCAAATATACAATGGTTGATGAGATCTACCGGAAGGTAATTAAATTAATCATTCTAGATTAAGATAGGTGGGATAAACTCTGCGAGTTACAAGACTGAAGCAATAATTCAGAAAACGTTGACACAGACCATCACATCAGCCAGCGCAACATAGAATAGGCTTATTCAGAAAATTTTTCCTCCAAAACAGAGCTAGCTTTCCAGATTATTGTACACCTTGCCTATTATTTTTTTAAAGATCGTTTTATTGTTTACGATAATGCCAATTATACATTTTCGGTTGAGACAACGATTTTGTAAATCATTTTGTAATTTAGTATAAATACTTCATAGTTTGAAGTATTAAGGGTTGATTGTTGACTATAATTTCTACTAAGCATTATAATTTTTCTCATCGCTGGAAACATCAATAATACAAGGAAATTATTCACAGGATTCATGTGGTGTATGAATTAGTGATGTTTTTCTTTTGTTAATGTGTTATTCATTGTTTTTGTTTCACTATAATTTATGAAAAGCTTAATTACATAACAGAAACTGCAACGAATAGGATATGTTATAAAGAGCACCCTATTCTAGTTGTTTGTAATTTACATGTTTTTTGTTGAAGTCAAATTGAGGAATACTTCATTGCTCCTTAATTTCTACTGAAATCTACATTTCTTCCATTTTCATAATCCATTTAAAATCTTGAAAGATCTAGTTCGTGCAACCTAGCTTGCCCTGTGAAACTCCTTCAAATATTGATGTAGAGCTAGTTAATATTTAGACTCCATAGCCCAATGGAATTATAACAATTTACTACAACCAAAAAATCCAATTCAAACAAACAATCAATACAATAATAACTAGCCTAAAATTCACACAAAACATAGCTAAATTTTACAGAGAGATCCCTCTTTGAAGCTGGCAGGGCTAAGTCCTAGCTTCCAAATTGGTTTTGATGTTTTCATCCATGTTTATTCTCACAATATCGTAAACTAGCAATTGCACCTAATGTTGCAAAGGAAACGCCGTAAGGAATATGGTAGAATGAGATTAGCTGTAATTATTTTGATATATATATGTCATTGGATATATGTATACAAAAAATATGATGTTTGAAATAGACATTGCATTTTCATTGTTGAAAAGAAAGTTATATTATAATGTCATTGGAGATATGTATATAGAATGTATAATGTTTGAAATGGAGATTGCATTTTAATGGTTGAAAACAAATATGGCAATTTATTTCTATTACGTGAAATTTGTAGAATGTACAATGTTTTAAATGTAATTTTGAAGAGTTTGCAATTGTAGAAATGCACATTGCATGTTAGTATTTTGCAATGAAATTGTATTTTTTGTAAAAGACTACAAGTATATCATGAAGAGGATGATTGATGCTGAGGTTGGTGAAGAGGCAGGAGATACGCTGATGTAGTAACGAACCTGCAAAGAAATTTTATTTTTTTTTGAAAATTAGAGGAATATATATTTATTTGAAAATGTAGAATAACTTGTTCAAGTTGACTTCAATGAGGTTTTGTGTGAATTCTATTGTGGAGAAATTATAATCATTGAAAATGAAGTTACCTGTAATATATGAATGGAAACGTTCAGTCGTAGATGCAGGTCGATCGATGGCAGACTGAACACCATTGGAGATTTATTCGGAATTGCAGATGCCTATTTCTTGATTGCCATTCTGCTCTTGCTTTTCTCAATTTATCTCATTCGTGTATGTGGATTATACGTTTGATACTGGATTTTATTTTAATTAATAAATCCATCGTTGGTCGCAGTCTGTATAGTGGGACATTTGGATTTCTGACTGGCAGAAATCTTTTCTGTATCTCCTGCAATGAATGAATTGTTGCATCTATTTCTGTGATGTAGTTATTTAATTGCGATATGAGGGAGTCCATCTGTTCTATTTCAAAACAAAGAAATTGTTAGATGCAAATAGGTAAGCATCATATCAAGAATGTATATTTTAAATCATTTATTAACAATTAGTAAATTAGGTTAATGTTAGTAGGTAGAAATGTTGTGTTTTTAAAAGTTTATAGAGTTGATAATATTTGAAAACCTTTTAGAGATGCTATATATGGAATGCAGTGGTTTTGTAGCTGTGATATCTTTGAGTCGATATGTTCTGTGTGAAAACAGAGAAAATGTTAGAAGCAAATAGTTAAGAAATATGAAACAGATGTAATAATGTAAAATATGTATTGATAATGAGTGAATTAAGTTTTGGTAATAGGTAGAAATGATACGCTATGAAAGAAATATGGAGCTGATGATATGGAAACCTTTTGGAGATGTTAACATATGGAATGGAGTTGGTCGTCTGTAGGAGACATTGAACGGAGACGTTCTTCTGCTTGTTTTCTACGAGCAATATTTTTGTTGTCTTTCAATTTCATGAAATGGTCGAAACTGAAAGCAGGGCAAATTCGGAGATTCTGTAGTGAAGGGACTCTTGAGATTGTTGTAAATGTGAGGCCTTGTCGTTCAGTTTTTCCAATGTCTATCGTTGCTTGTGGCAGAGTCATACCTTGAGATTTATGTATAGTTAAAGCCCAAGCAATTTTGAGTGGAATTTGTGTGCGACCATTTCTTTTTATTGCAGGAATCGGCAAGTGAGTGGGGTTTGTTTCATCCCAAGCAGGGCCGATGTATTTTGGAAATTCAACGACTACAAATGTTGGAAGCTGTGGAGGTGAAGTTGCTTCTTTGTAGAATATGGATATGATTTCCCCGAGGGAACCATTAACAAGCCCTGCTGAAACCCAAAGGTTGGAAGTCAACATTACTTTTTGTCCTTTGCAAAGGTATACAATTTGCTGTAATTGCTCTTCTTCTGAAGAGAATGTAGAGTATGTGTTGTCGTCCTTTGCGATTGATCTTGCAACTGGAGTGTTTAAAGATTTGATCATTTGCTTGTTGTGGTCCAATGTTTGAGCGTTTGTTGGAAATAGATGTATAGAATCATGGAAGGACTGTATTTCAGCTGCAGACAAGAAAGAGTATGTTCGCGTCATAAGGATGTTGTAGTCCTCAATTGTTGGATTTGCATTTCTAATGTTTTGGAGGACGTTTCTGAAAAGAACCTGAGCACTGCTTTGACCTTGTTGACGAAATATTTTGTCCAATGTGATGACTGTTGTGAATGTGTTCCACAATGCGGTTCCATGACTTGTCCCTGCATATAATGGTATGTCTTGGACGGGTGGTAACTGGCCGAGATCACCAACTAATATGATCGAGCAACCGCCGAACGGTAAGTTTCTTTTTGATGGAAATGCCTCACGAAGCCGTTGATCAACCTGGTGAAGAAGCTTAGGTCCGATGAAGCTCATTTCATCGATTAATATGTACCTAATATGCTTAAGCTCTTCTTGAAATTTTGCAAGGGCACTGCCTTGTAATGGTGTAAGATCTTTTATTGGAAGATGGAGAGCAGAATGGATTGTCGATGCTTGTATGTTGAATGCTGCAACCCCTGTAGGGGCTAGGAGCATGATTGGTGAAGGTTCTGAGCCAGCAAGTGCTATGAGCATTTCTCTGATGCAATTTATAAGAAGGGATTTCCCAGTTCCAGCAGTGCCTTGTATTATCATTCGCAGAGCAGGTAAGATATCCTTCTTAATGGAGTGAGCACGAATAATATCGAGAGATTTTTTTTGCATTGAAGATAATGAGTTGAGGGACAGTAGAGTATCTGTATTTTTTTGAATAATGCGATGGACAGAGCGAGTATTCTCAATGAATTGTGAGCCTATTTCTTGGAGATGTAATGGAATAGTTGTATCATTCCAGTTATGGCTATCATCCAAATCACGAAGACCAAGCATTTGAATGTCATTTATGAGTAGTTCATCTGTAGGGTACAACTGAGAGAGTAATTCCCATTCGTTTAGGTCCATCGTTTCTGGAGGATGGAATTCTTCAGTAGTTGTGTTGTCATTTGTAGGAAGATCGATATCAGATAGTGTCCGGTGTTGATGCCACGGTTTGTAAAATGGATGAAATACTTCCCAATTTCTGATAAATTCTTCAGCAGAATTTCCTATGTCACTCGCGATATGGCGAAATGGTTTGTAAAGCATAAGTTCAACTCTACAGAAGTCAGCATAAGAAGAGTTGGTCGTTGATGGAATTGAGGAATAGCGTGGTATGATACGAAGAATTGCTTGTTGGGGTCTTTGTTTCCATTTGTTTGTCTTACGACGGGGATCGTATGACCATGATCTTGCTATTTCTATAAGTGATGTGGATTCTAAGGGAGATGGTCGATGGATGTATGTATCTATGAAGTGTGGTGATGGAGGAGCGGTGGTGTTATTCTCTGGGAGGCGCATATAGATTTGTTGGCTTACATTTAAAGGGAAGAAGGAGTGACTGCACAATGTTAGTGGTAATTTCTGTATCATATGACAGGTTTCTTGTGCTCGTATGTCACGATCAACTAGAGTTTCTGCAAGGAATTTTCGGAATGCAGATGTTACTGGGTCAAGATTGGGTGAAGCGAGTACAATTCTACGTAGCATGTCATGGAATGTTTCGGATTTTTTTTCTGCTTTGGATGCATATTTCGCAATATATTTCTGAACAGCGTGGATTGAGAGTACTGGTTGGAAATCAATGTTCGCCCGCCAGATAGATAGGATGGTAGGGTTATGGGTATTTAGTCGATCATCATTGCGAGCAGGAGTGTATGTTTTTTGGCCATTGGAGTCAATGAACAAGGAGGAATGGGCATGTAATTCCCAAGGTGCTTTATATCGGCATTCGAATGAGGAGCCTTTTTTCCTCAAGCATGTGTTTTCGGTGCATTTTGTGTGCCTTTCAATGCAATTGATAAGTTGGACATAATCATTGAAAGGATTGTTTCTAAGAATATCTGACGTAGACAATAAGAAAGGGTCTTCTACATTTGTTTGAGAAAATGATTGGCTGGAAATTGTAGAAAGCCGAGGGTTCCAACCTGATATGTATTTGTCGAAGAATTGTTTAGCACAATCAACTGCTTCTATGTTATCCCAATTAAGAGTCTCCATATCAGGTGCATTTTGTATCCAGAGGAAGCCATGGATGTGCGCTGATCCTCTATGTTGCCATTCATACCTGCGAAGGATGTTTTTTTTTTAGAAAATTTTGAAATAGAAAGAGCTTGATGTATAGGGAACTATGGAAGTCATGTGGTAGAGTAGATACCTGTACCAGTAGTCTTTTGTTTGCAAGTGTTTCTCCAATATAACTTCACGAAATATTGTGAATCTGTGGTGCATATATAGCGATGTTAAGTGGGGGTTAGAGATAATGTTATCATTTCTCCATTTGTGTTGTACTGGAACATCAGGAGGTGGAATCCCAAGCATGATTGCATGAAGATCAGGCCATTTTGTATCAGCTGCACTTAATGTGAAGAAGAACGTTGGGCAACCGAGTTGAGATATCATGTCTGTCAGTTCATTTTTAGCTTTGTGCCAAAGAGATCTTGTGCCACGTAGAGAGCTACCGAAGCGCATCACTTGTTCTGCCAATTTGTCGTCTGGAAATTGTTGTAATCGAATGTTCAATTCTTGGATTGATGTTGGGAATCCATCTCCAATGTTTTTTTTTACAAAGAAGGATGCTGTTGCTTGACTGCGATGACGCATCATCAGATTGTATATGTAGTAGCGGAAGCGAGGGTGCTTGTCGAATCTGTTATCGTGGTAATGCAGTAGATGAAGTGCGTATTCATGTAATTGCACTGTCTTTATTCTTGGTTGATTAGGTAGTGCAATTCCTGTGGGGAATAGTGTTGGGAAATCCATAGAGAGTAGACCTTCTGTGTTGTATTCATTTATTGGAGATAAGCTTATTGGTGGCCATTGGATTGTAGTAGCAGAATGGTGGTTGTATGATTGTAAATAATGTCGTATTTCTTGGATTTCTGTATTTCTATTAGGTATAGTTGGAATGAATGATGATGTATGATGTGGGTATTGCTCTATGGAATCATCAGTAAGGGAAATTTGTGTTTCGATTGACAGTTGGGAAGTTGGATCTGTGGTATTGGAATGGTGAAGGGAGGAGGAGATATCGGTTGGGAGTTCTGGTAAGGATGATAGTGCATTGTTATCAATGCAAGCATTCCTATAGTAAGGATTATTTTCCAATTTGTATTGTAATGCGGCGAGAACTCGATGTCTACTTACAATGCAGTCATAAGCTTGACGGTCATTACTTTGACGAGTAACGATTAAAATATCCAAGTCTTCAACACGGCGTGGCAACATGCATGCTATTTCTGTAACGTCTTGCGGAAAGCAAATTGTGTGGCCAGTGTATTTATACTGGCCACCACGTGCATGTGTTACTTGGAGGATAGGGTTAACCCTAGCAATAAGCATTTCTTCTATTTGTGAAAGAGCAGCCAGGACAGGTGGTTGAGGACCAGGGTCCATGTTGTTTGCTAATGAGAAACGGTGAATTTTTTTTTCAGCCATGCATCTATAGCAACAATATATTTGGTTTGACATGCGGATATGGATTCCAGGATAGGATTCAAGACAAATGGATCATGTTGATTTTTGTGCAAGCCTATCAATTCTTGCACGGAATTCACGTTGCGTAGCAATATTATGAATGTTGTTGAAAGCATGTGCAATGGATGGAGGGGTTGAATGAGGTATGGATGAATTCGTTTGAACATCATTATCATGAGCGTCGTTGAAAGCATGTGTAATGGAGGCTGGTGGCAAATGAGGTTTGGATGAATTTGGTGGAGTGGTTTGTTGAGAAGATGGTCGATTTGTAAAATGGGAAAGAGAATTGCTTTCGGAGTGAGAATGGTTTGATGGTAATTGTGAATTTCCATCGTATGTTGTTGATGATAAATTTTGACTTTTCTTTTGCCTTTTGTTTGTTTCAGAATCTTTGAGGGCTTTCTTAGCATGGTAAGCTGCACGTCAGCGTGCATTTATTTGTTCTTTATTTGCTGCATAGTATCTTCGCGCACGTTCATCATTAGAAGTAGTAGACATTCCGATAAGTTAATGCACCTACAGGAAAGAGAGATGGAGTGACGATGTTAGTTGGCAAGACAATAACCATGCTATTTTATGGAAGGGGAAAAAAGAAATTGAAGTTTGAAATGAAGTTTTAGTAATTTCTAGCTGTAGAGGGAGATAATAAGATGTGTAACGAGTTGATAACAATATGTTTCAGATTATATTTAAGTATTTTAAAGATGCATATCAATGTAATTGGACATGTAATGTGTAAAGTTGGTTGATTTGTTAATAGGGAAGAAGTTAAAGTATGGTGAATTACCTTAAATGAAATGATATACAATTAGATGTTTTGTTCGAAGATATATGAGTAAACAGTAAGAGATCTGTTTGGAAAGGCGTATGAAAGAATATTCTTTATAAACGTATTCTTAGAAAAACATAATACAAATTATAAATAAGGCAACAGTACTTGTAATCATATTTATCTATGATATTGAGATTTTATTGATTGCTTGAATGATGTTTTTGCATTCTGTTGAGAATTGCAAGCTCTCTTCTTTGATGATAATACATTTCAAGCGTGGTATGTCTCTAAATGTTTCTGTCTTCACTGATAGTGTGAAGATGTGGTCTGTCCACATTGCTTTGGAGACAATTTCCTTTATCACATCAGGATCCTTAGATAACAAGTAGAAGTCCTTTGCATTAACTCCAAGAATTGTAGATGCTGCCTCTTCAAAAGCAACTGTTGAAAGCAACTGACCAGTGTGATCTTGTACATCTATCTTTAGTAAGTATCTGTAATCATAGTCAGTTACTTCGGTGTTGCATTTAGGGCAATACCATGTCTTTGCATTCTTTGGAATAAGTTTCTTCATGCATTTTTTCTTATCAACAATAGATGGGCATGATAGGTAGTACAAATTGTCCATGTATACTTTTGTTATTGTCCCCTTGAGTTGGTAGAATGCAGGTATATCTGAGGGGATGATATTGTGAATATCCGCAATTGTTATTTTCTTCGGTTGATGGCCAAAATAGGGTGAATATTTTTTTGTCAGTGGTGTAGAAATTGTAGTGGAACCTTCTTTTCTAAACCATGACTTTAGGATATTAGCCTCTTCGATGTCAGGATCTACAAGAATAATTGATCTTGTTGTAGTACCGACATTTTTGCCATTGAATTCAGCAACACGAGCGGACTTGATTACTATGATGGGATTATTTCCTGTAGCACATAAGTTGGTAATTTCTTTTGATACTCCATCAAAATTATCTCCCCAAAATATTGCATCCATGTTATATCCAGACATGTCTTCAAGATTTACTGTTTGTTTCGTAACTTCTGAGCCGTCTTTTCTATGTATGGTGCATGGATTGGAAATGCTAGTAACAATACCAAGAACATCAACAATTGAGTTGACGTTTGTTGTTCTGATATCATTGATTGATTTTATATTGAAATGCACCATTGGCTTGGATCTTCTTTCATTCGCAACATGATCAAATGTAGATGTAGCATTTAACAAAATTTCCCACTCATTGTTTAAGTGGTTGTATTGTTTATTAGCCATTTTCACATTGCCTTTTGAGACAATGTACATATTTCCAACTTGGATCTTATCAAAGAAAGAATCAGCAACATTGTTGAAACATGTAATGTGTATTTCCCCACCTTCTGCATCGTAGAGGTCGAAGCCAAACACTTTACCAGGACCATATTGATTTTGGAATTGTCGAAGAGCTGTCTTTCTCTGAACATATCCTTTTATGCACCAATTTGAATGGTAAGGGTTTATTGCTTTGATTGCAATTTAGACTGGTGTAATGGATGCAGTAGGAATGTCTGAAACGGTGCAGTGCCTTTTCGACGAAGGTTGTTGTTTCGATGACGACGGATCTTCTTCTTCAGAAGTGATGGGGATACTCAGATTTTTTGGAATACCAAATAAAGGTGCAGATGTAGTACAAATTTCAAAGTCTAGTAGCGTTATAGACCTACATGGTAAATGATAGTAATAAGAGGAATTGTTAGAGTGAAAATTAATACGAAGGAAATATGTAAAGTTTAATTAAAAATTTTGTAATAAACTTACATTGATGGACCAATAGTTGATGTAGTCCAATTTTTGACATGTATGATTGAACCTTTCTGAAGCAAGCTTCTTTCAACGAGGTCATTGTAAGTTATCGGAAGCATAAGGCGCTTCATATGTGTGCCATCAGAGATGGAAGTGCGGTATCGTACTGTTGAACTTTGCATTGATGCAATACGTTCAAGTTCAACGATTTGTAAAAATGGTTGAATATCAGTTTTCCCCGAGAGCATGGAGGAAATAGCATTTTCAGTAAGATTCGTTGCCATTTTCTGAAAATGAATATAAAAGAATAATTAAAATTGTTTATATGTTGTTTTTAGTTAGATGTATAATTACGATTCCTATAGAACTACATGAGAAGTTAAAGAGAGCCGAAGTGGACCATTATTAGGTAGATGTAAGTTAAAAATTAATAATGTATGTGATTTAAGAAAATATGCCTATATGTAAAACTAATGTTTTTCCTAGAAATCATGGATGAAGCTATAGTTATTGCTTGAAAAGTTAGTTTCTGTAAATTAATCTAAATTTTAATATATAAAAATTATGGATAATTTGTATATAAATATTAGTTAAATAAAAACTAATGATTATGTTGAATATAAAAACTAAATCATAAAAATGTTGATGGTGTTAGAAAGAATGTTGTACAATACATAGGTAATTAGTATTTCTTCAGTTTATTAATATGAAACTGTAATTATTATTGAAACTGTCAAAATAAAATTTAGATTAAGTAATTCAACTAATGATGGACCTTAAGGATAATCTAAAACTTAATCCAAATCTTAAGCTGTAATAAAGATAATGATTGTGTTAGAAAGAATGTTGTACAATACATAGGAAAATTGTAAATATTATTCAAAGTCTCAAAAAAAAATTTAGATTAAGTAATTCAACTAACAATGCACCTTAAGGATAACCGAAAACTTAATCCAAATCTTAAGCTGTAATAAAGATAATGTTAAAGCTATATTTTAAAATGATAGCTTATTTTCTGAATTTGGCATATAAAATGTTGAAACAATGAAAACAAAAGTTAGGTTTTTGACATTATAAAAATGTATGAAATTGATGTTTTGTCATCAATACATGTAATACTGAAATGTCAGACCAACTATGATGTCTATATATAAAATTGAAATTTTGACCAAACTATCATAATCTTTCTCTGAAATATAGTATTCTCTCTAATGTAGTAATGGTTATTTAAGGATGGCTGTAGGCAGCCAATTTTTCTTCAATTTATTAATATGAAACTGTAAATATTATTCAAAGTCTCAAAAAAAATATAGTTGTCAGAGGTGGACAGTAAGGATGCCTCTGTAAATGGTATCTATGTAAACTTACCATTAATGAAAGTTGGCCCTGCATTGGAAAAATATTCTAACACTCCCCCTTGAGTGAAATGTAAGAGTAAATAAAGAAGACAAAATGGGTCTCCAAAGTCAAATTCTTATCACAAATGATCAAAGAAACAAAGAAAGTATTTAGAATTCGAATGAGAAGATCAATGCACTACATTTTGGTTGTTTTGAAGTATTTGACAAGGTGGGTGATTACTTCTATATATGTGCATTCACTTAGTAGTGAATGTGGAAAATCTAAAACTCTATGATCCTTCCATGGTGGTTCAATAAACTGATGAGTTGATGCAATGTACCATAGAATAATTAGCACAATAAGCTTAGTAAAGTTGGAAAAATATATGGTTTTGTAGAAAATTCCAAAACTATTGGATAGGAGTGGCATGAACTCTAGTAGGTTGGGTTGAAAGGGAAGCTTCCAAGAAATGTGAAATGGTACTATAGGGAGAAGGTAGAGGAAAACAAATTCTTGGTGTCATTTAGTAAAATATTTTGGATACTCAAAAGTTCTCTAAATATAGAGTTATGATCTAGAATGGATCATTATATATGTCATCAACTAACTTGATATTTTATGAGTGGAATAAATTGGAGCATGTTCCAATTTGGTGATTTTTGGGAATCTAGAAAATTAGAGAGCTAGTTTGGCACATAAAAAAACACATTTTAAGGTCAAAGGTTTGTGAGCATACACCTCAATGCCTCAATGCTACATTAAAGCACTATTATACACACTAAAAGCTTTTCAATAATACAAAAATCACTTCAATTGGAGTTTTTTTAATGTAAAAATCGTACCTCTTATAAATTCACCTACCTAATACAAAGATAGCATCCATTGAATACCACATCATTATTTTAACATTTTAATTAATAAAAATACTAATTTCACATTATTATTTTAATATTTTAATTAGTAGAAATACTAATTTTTATTATTATTTATACTTTGGTTCTTCACCAATATGAACGTTGGACATCAATGGTGCAAGAATAAGCAGGAATGGGGCTAAATATTATCGAAATCCTTAATTATAAACATTTTGAAATATCCGCCCAAAATATTACACGTTTTAAAATTTTAAGATAATTTATGTAAAAAGTTCAAACAACATTATGAGTGAATGACGGTGAAAATGATATATTCAATTCATATTACGTATTTTAATCATAAACTTATTTTCATATAATATGGTATATACTTCATTCTTTTGCTCGTTTTTCGAGGTGTATGTGATGTTTTGACCTTTTACGTTTAGAGCTAAACAATTATTGATAATGCAAAATTCCAATGAAGTGAAAATCTAATTAAATTTGTATTCATTATGAGGTACTAGCTACGTTAAAATAAATTTTCCTTCAGTCAAACATTTACTAATATGGCATGCTCCATTATTGCTTATATATTGACAAAAAAGAATATAGAAATCCAAAAAGTGAGGTGTAATGCATGTTCCAAAATTTTGTTGGCCAGCCAAAAATAATATCTGCAAATGGTTTTGACTTAAAATGTGTCGGCCCTGACCCCAGGGATGGACTAAATAAAAAAAGAGATAATTCATGGAAACCCTCTGCATAGCTTCTAAAACGCCATGTTGTATTCACTTGCTTGATTCTAAAGGGATCACTGTGAACCCAACTGACAAGGAGCATCATGATCAAAAGTTTTAGATATGGAAGCAAAACATGTTTGTGAAGGGATAATCTTGAACCCGAGAGGAAGAGGAGGAGCAGCATCATAAATATATTTTCAAATTTAAAAATGATATTTGCATCAACTTTCTGCTGGCACTGCCAGATTACCAGCTGGTAATAGGAGATAAGAGTAGGACAATGCTTTGGAACCAAGCTCCATTTCTCAGAGAATGGATCATGTACCATGGCTATCTAGGTGTCCAGATGTGGTTTCTTTATGATAACAACTGTGATGACAACATAGATGAATTTCTGAATCCTATAGAATACATTCAGAATGAGACCATGCCAACAGATTCTACTCAAACAGGCGTTATAGTCATGGAAAGGCTAATCAATAATGCAACATCTGCATATTCAGGCTTAGTTAAAATAGGAGAAATTAGAGTAATCGCTTTTTAATTGGAGTTGTGGCATGTGAGAGACAGAGTAAAGAGTACAATAAAATTTGTTAAAAACAGTTCCAGCAGCTAAGCTGTCATTTACATAAAGACTGTATTTGCCTCCTTAATGTCACTACCTATCTGTTTAGGGTTATTCTCAAGAATATCCTATGGGCTGCTATGCCAAATGAATGAGAATTGTCAGTACCCGAACAAAAGTAGTAGAGATCCCAACAAGAAATGTAGCAGCTGCCCAGAAAAAGGCTCCAACGGCAATTACATGGGCACGATTGCGATGAATAGCCAGATAAGTTGCCAGTGGATAACAAACTGCCCGAGGGACATATCTGAACAGAGTTAAAGACCCCAACTGTGTTGGTGAAAAATGTTAACCTATGAACATGCGCAGACAACAGAGATGCTACAGGTGGAAAAGGAGGAGTAATTATTGGCAGTGCTTATGGAAAGGCATGATTAAATCAGTAAGTTGCAGAAGCATATAAAAGAGTTGGAGGAATCTAAAGCCATACCTAGCAGCGGTGACCACCAGTAGAGAGAAACTGCAGCAGTCGAAAGCACTCACAGTCACAGGCAACGCAGCAGTCAGCAGCACTCAAAGGCAAGGCAGCAGCAGTCGCTCAGCAGAAAATTTCTTCACTTCAATTCTTCACTGTAACAGAGAAATCAGATAGATAACAATGAATAAACTAAAAATATTTAAAAGACAATCTGAAAACTACCAGAAGTTGGTTCTTACAACTGCAGCTGCAGCGCTCCCTCCCCATTCTTCCAGCTGCCCCTTCTCTGCAGCAAATGCGGCTCTGCAGCGAATGAGTGACTGACTAAGGTTTTGGGTTATGTTTGTTTTTTTAACTGTTTTTATCAACGGCTCACCTTCCTTCAATCGTCTAACAACAGATCTCACGATCACCAATTGTACACATAGGCAGGTAGCAAATTTCATTTCAAATAAATACGCCTTACGGCGTAATTACAGAACGATAACATAGTGGTGACCATACTGGGGACAAACTAAAAATATTGTAATTGTCTTCGAATTCATTATCCTGGTTAAGAAAGTGTATGATAGGAAAACTTCGAGAGATTGTTTCCTTTTAATTTTTTGTAAAAAATAATTGTGTGTGCGCCTTAGATTTTAATTCTAGGTCCTAAAAGTGCTTACACTAGATCTCATCCTAATCCAAAACCTGCAGTTATTGTTGATGATCCCGATAAACTGCTGAGAAGAAAAAGTATAGTAGACAGACAAGGAAGTAGCAGTCCTCCCCATAATGCAGATTCTCTTCCAAAAGATTTTGCTACCCTACAAGACATTGAATGTTATGAAACTAGCTCCAAAAATAGAAGAAAAGAGAGATCAATTCCTTAGAAATAAGCCACTTCGAGGGGGAAACCTCCTTTACATTACATAAAATGAACAATTATTGGGTGATACAAATGAAAAAACCTCCTTCTATATATTGGAGTCCATGGGGTCACAATGTAATCCTACCCGACCTAACAATAATAATGTAAGGGCACAATAATAACAATATTGGGGTTATAGGGGTACACCAATAACAATAAGGGGGTTATACTAACAACAATAAGGGACTATACTAGTAATATAGGGACCTAACATGCCCCTCTCCTTCAAAAAAGTTTTTTCCTCAATGTTTGAGTAGCTTTGGATGCTTCTGTATAAATTTCTCATCCTCCCATGTAGAATCTTCAGTGGGTAAGTTCTTCCACTTGATGAGATACTCTGAAATTGATCGATTTCGTAGCTGTCGAGTTCTTGTTTCTGTGTTTGCTTCCGGTTCCAATATGATTTTCCTTCCTCATCAAGTTCTAGAAATATTGTTTGAACTGGAATTTTTTCCCCTATAACCTTCTTTAATCATGAAACATGGAAAACTAGATGTACTCGCCAAGAAGCAGGAAGCTCCAATTTGTATGCCATAGTACCAATCTTTTGCAACACCTTGTATGGACCATAGTACTTTGGAGATAATTTATTATCCTTCTTAGCTTTCTTGAGGGACATTTTTTTGTATGATTGTAGCCATAAAAATACCCAGTCTCCTACATCAAAACTTCTCTCACTGCGATGTTGATATGCCTTTTGTTTCATTCAATTTTCTGCCAAATTTAGGTAATCCTTTAAGAGTTGGAGAACTTCTTGTTGATGCTCGAGGTGATCTTCCACTGCTTGAACCTGAGAATTTTCTCTTAAATAGATGTGATGGACGATGGATGATATCTATAAAGTGCCATAAATGGGGTCATTTTTGCTGCAATATGGAAGGAAGTGTTATAACACCATTTAGCAAGAGGTAACCACTTGACCCATTCTATTTACTTATTAGATACAAAACAACGAACATATCCTTCCAAACATTTATTCGCTCTCTCAGTTTGACCATTGAATTGAGGATGTTAGGTCCCTATATTACTAGTATAGTCCCTTATTGTTGTTATTGTAACCCACTTATTGTTGTTATTCCACCCTTGTAACCCCCATATTGTTATTATTGTTCCCTTAAATTATTATTATTAGGTTGGCTAGGATTACATTGTGGCCCCATGGACTCCTATATATAGAAAGGAGGTTTTGTAATTTGAATCATTCAAGAATTTTTCATTCATGTAATGTATTGGAGGTTTCCCTCTCGAAGTGGCTTATTTCAAAGGCGTTGATATCTCTTTTCTTCTCTTTTTGGAGCTAGTTTCACAACATTTGGTATCAGAGCTTCAAGATTCTAGAGTTTCGCTGCTCCAAACAGGTCATCGTGGCATTTTCGCTATAACTTTTTTTCTATGAAGGTTCAAAATCTAAAATTTGTAGAGTGAGAAGCCAAAATCCTGAGGAACATCATCACAAAATTTTAGAGCTTGGTTCACAATATTTTCGGAGATATGATCTGTGCAAGTTAGGTCATTTTGCAGGCTCCTGGATTTAACCTAAACAGGTCATCATGGTATTTTCGTAATAACGTTTTTTCTACAAAGGTTCATAAGCTAAAAATTTTAGAGTGAGAAGCCGCAATCCTGAGTAACATCTTCACAAAATTTTAGATATTGGTTCGCAATGTTTTCAGCGATATGATCTATGGAATTTAGGGATTTTTGAGGCTTTTGAATTTCATCTCAAAGAGGTGATCGTGGGAAAATATTCATAGCTCTCTCTCTCTGAGCATTGAATTGGAATGTTGTAAAACGTGGCTGCAATTACATGGATTGTAGTTTTTGGTCTATCAATTTCAGAGCCAAAGGAGGAAACAATGACATGTGGCAAGTCGTACAAGTTCGCGCTACTGAACTAGTCCAAAATTGGGTCAGTGTGGGAGATTGGACATAAATTTGCCTTGAAGAATCCAAATCAAATCAGACCTGTGGAATTTGAAAGAAGCTTTAGAGGGCTACTACAGGGCTGAATTTTAGATATCGACGATCCGAAATTATAGAGATAATTCAATTTCAATATCGAGCTCCTCAAAAGAAAGTAAAAGGTGTGTATTTTTTTTCCGAATTGCATAAGTCTTGTTTGAAGAATCAAGTTGAATTGATTCCAAGGGCATATTGTAGAATGAATGCCGGTATTGGATTAAAAATGGCCCCTAAAAATAATTCAACACCCATTAAGCCTTTAGAAAGCTCTACTATGACTCATGAAGACAAGAAATGGCAACATGACATATCAAAATTACAAGAGCAAGTGCAACAAATTTCGCTCTCGCAAAGAGAAACAAAAAATGACATGGAAGTTTTGAAGAAAGGCATGGAAACTAAGATGGAAGGTTTGAAGAAAGGTGAGGAATCTAAGATGGATGGTTTGAAGAACGACATGGAATCTAAGATAGATGGCATGAAATCTAAGATAGATGGCATGAAATCTAAGATAGATGGCATGGAAGCTGGCATGGAATCTAAGATGGATGACATGGAAGAGAAATGGAAAACATGAAGAATGATCTAAAAGCAGGCATGGAAGGTTTGACAAAGTTGATACAAGAAATGTTTCCTAATGGTGAAAAGATAATGGAGGAAACTCATGATGAGAACAAAATAAATTTTAATCGTGATTTCATAAAATATAATGTTGGTGGGAAGAACCACCATATTCCAAAAAGGGATATGAGGAAGTTTGATGGAAAGGATCCTGTAACATGGATACTACAGATGGAGCAATATTTTGATCTCCATAATGTGAAAAACACACAAAAGGTACGTATTGCAACTTTACATTTAGAACAAAATACATTTGTATGGTATCAATGGTTTTGCACCCATAAAAAAATTGTCACTTGGTCAATTTTTACGGAGGGAATGATAGCACATTATGAGGATACAAAGAGCAACACCTTCTTTAGCCAATTGATAAATCTCAAACAAAAGGGTTTAATGGGGGAGCACATTGAGGACTTCCAAAAATTGAATATAAGGGTAACTGATATTCCAAAGGAACATCGGATTGATCTCTTCATAGGTACTTTAAAGGTTAAAATCCAACATGAAGTTCTTGTTTTGGAACCTGATTCATTGGAGAAGGCATTCAGGTTTGTAAGAAAAATTGACTATAAAATTATGGCGACAAGGAAGCCTACCACTCACTTCTATAAAGAGGGAAGTGTTGCTACTCCTAGATTTCCACAACCTACAAGGTTGACACCACAACAATTGGAATAAAAAAGAGCAAAAGGGCTTTGCTACAGTTGTGATAGCAAATACACTACAGGTCATAAGTGTGCTGAGAAGAAATTATTTTACATAGATTGTGAAGAGGAAGAAGAAAATGTACACTAGGAACCAACCCAAGAAGAGGAAGAAATAAGTCCGACCATATCGTGTAATGCATTGGCAGAAATTACCACTCCTCAAACTCTCAAGATAGAAGGACATATCAAGAAGAAAAAATTAATAGTTTTGATTGATTCAAGTAGTACTCATAATTTTATTCATTGTAAGGTAGCCAAGGAATTGAATTGTTTCCTATACCCAGCACTAGAATTTCAAGTGATGGTTGCAAATGGGGGAACTATAAATTGCTTTTGAAAATGCCATAATATCAAGCTAATCATGGGGGAATATGTATTGAATATTCCAATGCTTTCCATTACTATGGGAGGTGCTGATGTTGTACTAGGAGTACAATGGTTACAATCTTTGGGGACGGTAGCTTTTAATTTTCAAGAAATTTTCTTGAAATTTTATTCAGAAGGAAAGGAAGTCGAATTACGGGGTATTGCAGGGAAGCCAGGAAAGATAATAAGTTCTAATGTCATGACAAAGCTTCTAAAGAAAGAAAAATGAGGCATACTTGCACAATTATGCTCACTAGAAGTTCCAACATCAAAACCATCTATTTATGTAGATCTCCAAAAATTCTTGAACAATCATTCCAAGGTTTTCGAAACTCCAAAAGGAATCCCACCTATTAGTGATCATGATCATGCTATTCATTTGATTCCATGAAGTTTTCCTCCAAACATCAGGCTTTATAGATATCCTTATGTCCAAAAGAGCGAAATTGAACGTATGATTGCAGAAATGTTAGAGACGGGTATAATTCAACCTAGTCAAAGTTCTTTCTCTGCTCCTGTAGTATTGGTATAGAAGAAGGATGGATCATGGCACATGTGTCTGGATTATAGGGAGCTCAATAAGCTCACCATTAAAGATAAATTTCCCATTCCTGTGATTGATGAATTATTGGATGAATTACATGGAGGAATTTATTTTACCAAGTTGGATCTTTGTTCAGGGTATCATCAAATTATAATGAAGACTGAAGATATTCCAAAAAAAACATTTTGAACTCATGAGGGTCATTATGAATTTTTGGTCATGCCTTTTGGCCTTACCAATGCACCTTCTACATTTCAAGGGTTAATGAATTCCATTTTCAAACCCTTCCTTAGAAAATTTGTGCTAGTATTTTTTGATGATATACTAATCTACAGCAGGTCTTGGAAGGATCATGTTGAACATGTTGACGGGGTGCTCAAACTATTGCAGGAGAAACAATTATATGCAAAAACATCCAAATGTTTCTTTGGAGTACAAGAGGTGGAATATCTGGGTCATATTGTATCTCACGAGGGTGTTAAAGTAGACCCTAACAAAATTAAAGCCATTAAGGAATGGAAAGTCCCACAACCATAAAGAAGTTGTGAGGATTTCTCGGGTTAACAGGGTATTATCGCAAGTTTGTTAAGAATTATGGGAGAATAGCAGCACCTCTAACAACATTATTGAAGAAAGATGCATTTTCATGGACTCGTGAAGCAACTAAGGCCTTTGAACATCTTAAAAGGCAATGTGCCTAGCACCGGTCTTAGCTACGCCAGACTTCACAAAAACCTTTATTGTGGAATGTGATGCCTCAGGAAATGGAATTGGTGCAGTTTTAATGCAGGAAGGAAGACCCATTGCTTTTGAAAGTCGTCCAATCAAAGGAAAGTATTTACAGAAACCTATTTATGAGAAGGAAATGTTAGCAATACTACATGCGCTAAAGAAATGGAGAACTTACCTAATGGGAAGACACTTCAAGGTAAAAACTGATCATGATAGTCTTAAACACTTTTTGGAACAAAGACTATCTTCAGAAGAGCCAAAAAAATGGGTCACAAAGATGTTGGGTTATGACTTTGAAATAAATACAAAAAAGGGAAGCTAAATGTTGTTGCAGATGCACTCTCAAGAAAGAATGAAGAGGTGGAAGAATTAATTTGTGCCATTTCTATTATCCAACCAGATTGGATAACTGAAACAAGAGATGAATGGAAGAAGGACGAAGAAGTGTGGACACTCATTCAAAACTTGCAACAAGATCCTAGTACATTTGATACATTTAGTTGGAAAAGTGATTCCTTATGGTACAAAGATCGCTTATATCTTTGTAAGAATTCTCAACTAAAACAAAAGATTATTTTGGAATTGCACACTTCTCCTTTAGGAGGACACTCAGGAATTTTAAAAACTTACCACATGGTGAAGAAAGAATTTTTTTGGGATGGCCTTAAATCTGATATTCAAAATTTTGTGGTGGAATGTTTGGTTTTCCAGCAGAATAAATTTGAGAGAATTAAGACCTCGGATCTTCTACAACCTTTATCCATTCCAAGTCAACGTTGGGAGGAGATTTCAATGGATTTTATCACAGGTTTACCTAAGTCCGAAGGAAAGAGTGTCATCATGGTGGTAGTTGATAGACTTACCAAGTATGCACACTATTGTGCATTATCTCATCCATTTAAAGCAAGTACAGTTGCTACTACATTTATGGACAGAATTCAAAAGCTACATGGAAGCCCAAGGGTTATTGTGAGCGACAGAGATCCCATTTTTACCGGAAATTTTTGGACGGAGTTATTTTCTTGTTTGGGTACTCAATTAGCTCATAGCTCATCTTATCATCCTCAATCTGATGGTCAAACTGAGATCGTAAATAAATGTTTGGAAGGATATCTTCGTTGTTTTGTATCTCATAAACAAACACAATGGGTCAAGTGGTTACCTCTTGCTGAATGGTGGTATAACACTTCCTTCCATACTGCAGCAAAAATGACCCCATTTATGGCACTATATGGATATCATCCACCATCCATCACATCATCTTTAAGGGAAAATTCGAAGGTTCAAGCAGTGGAAGATCACATCGAGCATCATCAAGAAGTTCTCCAACTCTTAAAGGATAACCTGAATTTGGCACAAAATCGAATGAAACAACAGGCAGATCAACATCGCAGCGAGAGAAGTTTTGATGTAGGAGATCGGGTATTTTTACGGCTACAACCATATAAACAAATGTCCCTCAAGCTACCTAAGAAGGATAATAAATTATCGCCAAAGTACTATGGTCCTTACAAGGTGTTGCAAAAGATTGGTACTATGGCATACAAATTGGAGCTTCCTGCTTCTTCGCGAGTACATCCAGTTTTCCATGTTTCATGCTTAAAGAAGGTTATAGGTGAAAATCTTCCAGCTCAAACAATATTGCCAGAACTTGATGAGGAAGGAAAAATCATATTGGAACCTGAAGCGGTCATGGAAACAAGAACTCGACAGCTACGGAATCGATCAATTTCAGAGTATCTCATCAAGTGGAAGAACTTACCCACTGAAGATTCTACATGGAAGGATGAGAATTTTATACAGAAGCACCCAGAGCTACTCAAGTGTTGAGGACAACACTTTTTTGAAGGAGAGGGGCATGTTAGGTCCCTATATTACTAGTATAGTCCATTATTGTTGTTAGTGTAACCCCCTTATTGTTATTATTGTACCCTTGTAACCCCCATATTGTTATTATTGTGCCCTTAAATTATTATTGTTAGGTCGGCTAGGACTACATTGTGGCCCCACTAGGATTACATTGTGGCCCCATGGACTCCTATATATATAAAGGAGGTTATGTAATTTGAATCATCCAAGAATTGTTTATTCATGTAATGTATTGGAGGTTGCCCCCTCGAAGTGGCTTATTTCTAAGGCGTTGATATCTCTTTTCTTCTATTTTTGGAGCTGGTTTCACAACAATTTTCTCTTAAATAGTTGTGATGGACGGTGGATGATATCTATAAAGTGCCATAAATGGGGTCATTTTTGCTGCAATATGGAAGGAAGTGTTATAACACCATTTAGCGAGAGGTGACCACTTGACCCATTCTATTTACTTATTATATACAAAACAACAAGCATATCCTTCCAAACATTTATTCGCTCTCTCAGTTTGACCATTGAATTGAGGATGATAAGAAGAGCTATGAGCTAGTTGAATACCCAAACAAGAAAATAATTCCATCCAAAAATTTCCAGTAAAAATGAGATCTTTGTCACTTACAAAAATCTTTGGGTTTCCATGTATCTTTTGAATTGTTTCCATAAATGCAGTAGCAACTGTACATGCTTTAAATGGATGAGATAATGCACAAAAGTGTGCATACTTGGTAATTCTATCAACTACCACCATGATGACACTCTTTCCTTTGGACTTAGGTAAACATGTGATAAAATCCATTGAAATATCCTCCCAATGTTGACTTGGAATGGATAAAGGTTGTAGAAGACCCTGGGTCTTAATTGTCTCAACTTTGTTTTGCTGGCAAACTAAACATTCCACCACAAACTTTTGAATATTAGATTTAAGGCCATCCCAAAAAAATTCTTTCTTCACCCCGTGGTAAGTTTTTAAAAATCCTGAGTGTCCTCCTAAAGGATAAGTGTGTAATTCCAAAAGAATATTTTTTTTTAGTTGGGAATTCTTGCAAATATAATTAGGGGAATTTTAAGGTCTAAAATGGGCCTCCTAAGGAAAATGTACAATCAAAATTCACTTTATGAGAACCAATCACATTTTAGGAGATGACATCATCCCTAATGGATGAGGTGGCATTGCTTAAGTTAAAGGTACTTACTTATCACATTATCAATGGTGGATAAAAACTCATGGTTAACCATGGTAGTGCTCTAAGTATTTTTAAATTTATAAAGTAAAGTACTCGTAATAAATGTCATTTCACATTTTTTGAATAAAATATTATTATTGTCATTTCATATTTTTTGAAAGAAACAATGCATATCCCTACACAATCTTCATATATTTACACACTTTTCAATAAATATTATATTTGTATATTTTCAAATATCTATTATTAAATAAAAACAACTCAATATGTAATATAAAATTCAAACATAAAAAAAAATAAATAAATAAAAAATAAAAAATATTATATTATATTATTTTTATATAGTATATTAATTACACATTATTAAATAAGTTAAATAATAGAAATTTTAATTAATAGTATATTCTATAATTAAGAATTTATGAATTTATATTTATATTTTATTTTAAGTTATTTAGGTATAAACGACAAATGCAATAGTTGTGCAATGATAATGACTTTTTCTTGAAAATCTCATTTGAAAATCCAACTAAATGTATCAGATGTACTAGGATCTTGCTGCAACTTTTGGATGAGTGTCCACACTTCTTCGTCCTTCTTCCATCCATCCCTTGCTTCAGTTATCCAATCTGTTTGAATAATAGAAATGGCACAAAGCAATGTTTCCACCTCTTCATCCTTTCTTGAGAGATCATCTGCAACAACATTTAGCCTCCCTTTTTTGTAGATGATTTCAAAGTCATAACCCAACATATTTGTGACCCATTTTTGCTGCTCTTCTGAAGATATTCTTTGTTCCAAAAAGTGTTTAAGACTATCATGATTATTTTTTACCTTGAATTTTCTTCCCATTAGGTAAGGTCGTCATTTCTTTAGTGCATGTAGTATTGCCAACATTTCCTTCTCATAAATAGCTTTCTGTAAATACTTCCCTTTGATTGGATGACTTTCAAAAGCAATGGGTCTTCCTTCTTGCATTAAAACAACACTAATTACATTTCCTGAGGCATCACATTCCACAATAAAGGTTTTTGTGAAGTATGGCGTAGCTAAGACTTGTGCTAGGAATATTGTCTCTTGAAGATGTGCAAAGGCCTTAGTTGCTTCAGGAGTCCATTAAAATGCATCTTTCTTCAATAATGTTGTTAGAAGTGTTGTTATTCTCCCATAATTATTAACAAACTTACGATAATACCTTGTTAACCTGAGAAATCCGCGCAACTGCTTTATGGTTGTGGGGAATTTCCATTCCTTAATGGCTTTAATTTTGTTTGGGTCTACCTTAACAACCCCGTGAGACACAATATGACCCAGATATTCCACCTCTTTTTCTCCAAAGAAACATTTGGATTTTTTTACATATAATTGCTTCTCCTCCAATAATTTGAGCACCCTGTCAACATGTCGAACATGATCCTTTCAAGACCTGTTGTAGATTAGTATGTCATCAAAAAATACTAACACAAATTTTCTAAGGAAGGGTTTGAAAATGGAATTCATCAACCCTTGAAATGTAGAAGGTGCATTGGTAAGGCCAAAAGGCATGACCAAAAATTCATAATTACCCTCATGAGTTTGAAATATTGTTTTCGGAATATCTTTAGTCTTCATTCTAATTTGATGATATCCTGAACGAAGATAAAATTTGGTCAAATACATTTCTCAATGTAATTCATCCAATAATTCGTCAATCACAGGAATGGGAAATTTATCTGTAATAGTGATCTTATTGATCTCCCTATAATCTGAACACATGCTCCATGATCCATCCTTCTTGTGCGCCAATCCAACTGGAGCAGGGAAATAACTTTGACTAGGTTGAATTATACCAGCCTCTAACATTTCTACAATCATACATTCAATTTCACTCTTTTGGACATAAGGATATTTGTAAGGCCTGATGTTTGGAGGAACACTTCCTGGAATCAAATGAATAGCATGATCGTGATCACAAATAAGTGGGAGTCCTTTGGGAGTTTCAAACACATTGGAATGATTGTCCAAGACTTTTTTGAGATCTGGAGAAATAGATGATTTTGATGTTGGAACTTCTAGTGAGAATAATTGTGCAATTATGCCTAGTTTTTCTTTATTCAGAATCTTTGTCATGATATTAGAGCTTATTATCTTTCTTGGCTTCCCTGCGATACCCCATAATTCAATTTCCTTTCCTTCCAAAAAATATTTCAAGAAAATTTCTTAAAAATTAAAATCTATCGTCCCAAATTTTTTAACCATTGTACTCCTAGTACAACATCAGCACATCCCATTTGAATGGAAAGCGTTGGACTATTCAATACATATTCCCCCATGGTTAGCTTGATATTATGGCATTTTACAGAGCAATTTATAGTTCCTCCATTTGCAACCATCACTTGACATTTTGGTGCTCGATATAGGAAATAATTCAATTCCTTGGCTACCTTACAATGAATAAACACTATTACCTTTTTCTTCTTGATATGTCCTTCTATCTTGAGAGTTTGAGGAGTGGCAATTCCTGCCAATGCATTACATGATATGGTCGAACATATTTATTCTTCTTCTAGGGTTGGTTCCTGGTGTATATCCTCTTCTTTTGAAGTTTCTTGTTCATTTTCTTCCTCCTCTTCACAATCTATGTAAAATAATTTCTTCTCAGCACACTTATGACATTTAGTGTATTTTCTATCACAATTGTAGCAAATCCATTTGCTCTTTTTTCTTCCAATTGCTGTGTTGTCAACCTTGTAGGTTGTGGAATTATAGGAGTAGCAACACTTCCATATTTATACACTACAAGGAAGAGACCCTTTAGTGGAGGTTATAAAGGAGGTTTTTAGTGTTATAAAATTGACCAAAATTGTAAAAAAAAAAAATTCTAAAAAATCCGTTTATGGTTACAGAGGTTTTGGTAGAGCTTTTATCGGAAATTCAACACAAATAAAAAAAATGGGTGGCCGGAGGTAATTACGGATGTTTTTTTCATCGGTGCGCTAATCAGGATTTAACACACCGGTGCGTACCTGTAGCCAGAGCCCCGGGGTGGTAGAAGGAGAATGCACCAGGCCGTTAAGGTATAAAAGAGCACCGAGCGTAGTCTTGGTGATACAATGCATGGGACCATTCTAATTGGTCTTGGGATTTGAGCAGTGCCCATAGGTCGTATCAACACGCCGGTGTGGAGGCTTATAGAAGTACACCAGTGCGCAATATCACACAAATGCACCCAGATTTATAATTGGTATCGGTATTCGTGTGGTGTCCATAGGTCATACAAATTCACCGGTGCATATAGGCACTTAAATGCCCTGGTGCGTAGTATCACACAAAAGCACCGAGATTTATAATTGGTATTGGTATTTGTGCGGTGCCTATAGGCCATACAAATGCACTGGTGTGTATAGACACAAAAACGCCTCAGTGCATAGTATCACACAAATGCACCGAGATTTATAATTGGTATCGGTATTCGTGCGGTGCCCATAGGTCGTAAAACGACACCGGTGCGTATATAGACATAAATTCACCGGTGCATTGTACTACACAAACGCCTCGATATTTTTAATTGGTTTTGGTATTTGTGTAATACCCATAGGTCGTAAAAATTCACCGGTGCGCTTAAGAATACAAACGCGTCAGTGTAAAAATATACGCACCGGTTTTCATTTTGTATTTTTTTTTAAACATTGACCTGTGACAGTGCAATTATTGTGATTGTTTTAAATTCATTATTCATCAAAAGTTGACACATATATATCTTATAACAATATTCATATGAATTAAATTTTTATTAGTGAATTTGAGAACGACAATGGAGAACGCAATAGCGATAATGGAGAACACAATAGAATAAATTAAAACATATTTTATTATATATATATATATATATATATATATATATATGAATAAGACATTCTTTGTCATACAAAATGGGACAGTTATTGGTATCCCTTTATATTTCAATTGAGACACTATGTCCATTACATTAAAGAAAATGTATGATTTTACAGACATATTTCAAAAAATACAATGCCTTGCTTTGATATCCAAATGTAGTGATCATCATTCTTCGATTGAATTGATGTCACTACTAGAGCTACTTCCATGACTTGGTTATTTTCAAAAAAAAATTGTTCACGGTGTTGATTGTTTTATTCATCTTCACCTTCTATCTACAAACATAAAAATAAACTGTAATGAGTGTATATACATTGGTGAGAATAATGAAAATTGCAATATTAAATAATATACATAAATGTAAATAGAAAAGAAATGACGTGCCAATGCAACAATTGACTCATAAACTATACACATTCTTTCAAAACCATCTAACATGCCATCTTTCAAGATTTGATCTGTTGGCGCAATTCCATACTTTGTTTCCTGCGAGTTTTACACCCCATAACAAATCATATATTTAATATAAAAGATTTATTTTTTCTATTAATTATAGACAGAGCTAAGTAAAACAAGATCGATAGATGCTTACAAATTCCACAATTAAGTTCTGATATGCCAACATGTACTCACAACCCATACTTAACCCAATTTCAATCAATTCCTCTCATGGTTCTTCTTTGTATGTTAGCACCTATTTGAAGACATTCAATGATGATTTTTGTAAAACAACTTAAAAAATACAAAAATGAAATCTAGTTAAGTTGTTATAAGGAAGTTACAAATACTCACAAACTTAGATATCAATCCTTTCTTCTTTGTCGTCCTGTTTTATGTGTTGAATGAGTTCCATTTTCTTTTCTTTTCTGCAAGAAAATACTTGAAAATTAATATTTGATGCTAAATTGTTTATTTAGTGTACCTAATGATCGAAAAATTTAATGATTACATATTATAATTGAAGCACGTTGTTGTTGAGATGGCTCCTCCCGTGATGCAATTTTTTCCATTTCTTTGACCATCTCTTTGTACACATTTTTAGACATTCCTATTGGCATATTTCTGATATCAGCTCGTTCATCTTTTGAGATTTTCATAATCTTCCTGAAAATGTAACATGACAATAAACTATTTAATTTTTATATTGATACATGAAAAGTAAGTATAACAAAATTGATATTTATAAATAACTCTAGACAAACATTTAAAGGAATATTACTTTTTCATTCCTTCTTTTTTGATGTTGTACGTTTTTTCTATTAAAAGTCTGACATGTCTCATGATATGTCTCATCGACCAATTCCCTTCCTCGGAAACTCTTCTTCCCGCATTTTAGATAAAATTTCGTTGTTGGAATTATTGGATTGTTTTTGTATTTTAAGTGAAAAGAACGCTCATAAATTTGTTCCACTAGATCCCTCAAACCTGTTGGTAAAGCTTTTTCTCCTCATTTAACCCCAAAGACCACCCGCATGAGCTAAGGAGCACCATTTTCATTTGCATGTTCTATTTTTTCTTTTCTTGTAACAATATCTTTTTATGAGTTGTTGGTCCCTATAGAACATTAAACAAATGTGAATTAATAGACTGTTTGACACATGTTACCTAATAATTTTAAGTATATTATTAATTAAAATAAAAAAAAGAAACTCATATTGGATCGATAGTATTTTTTCATTCACCTGATTCATCCTTTTGCAATTTTTCCATCAAGCTTTTACGCTCTTCTGGTCCTAGATCAGAAATAATCTTATCGAGCTTTGTCATTTTGTAGCTCTGCATGATACATAGTAAACAATACAAATTAGTTAAACTTACATATAGTTCAAAAATAATATTTTTTGTAAAGAATTTACAAAGAACTTACCTTTTTTGCTTTTTTTGATGTGTTATCAGTATTTTTGTTACTTGATCTCTTGTCAGTCATTTCTTAATCAATCTCAAACCTGTACCATATCATTCATTAATATATTTATAAATAAATTGTCAACGTTTCAAGTAAAAAAAAAAAATCTCAAGAAATCGGTGTGCCATTCATGGTGTACGCACCGACGCCGATGTGTGGGGGTCTTAGAAACGCACCGCACAAATAGTATAATAGACTATACGGTGCTCTATGTCAACAAGGAGTACCGGTGCGTCACATGTCAATCACCGCACCAGTTAACCATGATAAAATAATAAAAATCGTTTAGTGTTAGTTTTTGTAGCATAAACTGGTGCCATATTTTACATATGGTGCACCGATAAAAAAAATTTGTTTATTAATTTTTTATCACATTACTTATGTGGTGCGCTTGTACAATACAGAGCACTGGTGCGCTAGATTACGCCAGGTGCACTGATTAAAAATAATCTTTTTTTTTTTAAATTCATGCAAGGGCCAACATGGATTTGGATCTGACTATGCTAATCGTCTCGTCGGTTGGATGTCTTAGTTCTATATTTAGCAATACAAACCCTATAAATCTAAATTGAAAAGCTGTAATTCTGAAATTATAGAAAGAGGGAGAAGAAAGGGCAGAAACAAAAAGAATGTAAGGTTTTTATTTTTTGAAAGATTTTATTTTTTTCGAAACAAAACGTTCATGGTGCGCCATAATGAAAAAGCGCACCGACCACATATTTTACAAATGGCGCACTGAGAAAAAATATTTTGTTTTTTCAATTTTTTATCACAGTACTTGTGTGGTGCACTAGGATAATAGAGCGCACCGGTGCGCTCAGGTACACAGGGTGCACCCAAAAAAAGAAAAATCCTGTTTTTTTTTATTTACGCAAGGGCCGACATGGATTTGGATTCGACTATGCAGGTCGTCCCGTGGGTTGGATGTCTTAGGCTTATATTTAGCAATACAAACCCTATAAATATAAATTGAAAAGCCCTAATTTTGAAATCACACAAAGTGGGAGAAGAAAGGGCGAAAACAAAAAGAATGTAGTGCTTGTTTCTAAAATGGTTTTTTTTTTTAATGCGAAACAACACATTCACGGTGCGTCATAATGAGATAGTGCACCAGTTCCATATGTTACATATGGTGCACTGATAAAAAAATATTTTTTAATTTTTTATTTATCATTTTACTTTTGCGGTGCGCTGGTATAATAGAGCGCATTGATGCGCTATGTTACACAGGGCACACAGAGGGAAAAAAAACTGTTTTTTTTTTAATTCACGCAAGGGCCAACTTGGATTGGTATCCGACTATGCAAGTCGTCCCATGGGTTAGATGTCTTATGACTATACAAACCCTATACATCTAAATTGAAAAGCCCTAATTCTAAAATTACAGAAAGAGGGAGAAGAAAGGGCAGAAACAAAAAATATCTAAGGTTTTTGTTTCTAAAAATGGATTTTTTTTATTATTTTGTTTCTGAAAACTGCAAAAAAACGTAAAAAAAATTGCAGAAAAAAAAGTAAAAAAAACAATAAAATTTGATTTTTTTCTTTTACTGCCTAAAAAAAACTACAGAAAAAGTTAAAAAAATAATAAACTTTGATTTTTTCTTTTACTGCATAAAAAAAAACTGCAGAAAAAAAAGTAAAAAAAAACAATAAAATTTACTCACATCGTTTGAAATTCTATGGTACAAGGTTTGAATTGCCAGAGTTTTGGAATTTCGATTGTCTGAATACTTCTGTTCGAATGCATTTCCCTACTCCAAAGTGCTCTCGTGCTCTGTTTGCTCCAGGTATGTATCCTGCAAATCTCTAGCTGAAATTTTTTGCTAAAATAGTGAAATAATGAAAAGTGTTTAGTATTTAAAGCAATGTTTTATGAAATTATATTTTCGAAAATATTTTTCCGCCAATTTTTCAATTTACCACTTTTTTTTCACTTAAATAAAATAGGGTTGCGCTTTTTTTATTTTCGGTTATTCATTACCGGCGCGTCCCTTAATCGAACCGCACCGGTGTGTCTGGTTATAAAACGACACCGGTGCACAATACCAAAAATGCACCGGTGCGGTTATCTGTACATTACACACCGAAATTACATTTAGGTTTGCGCACAAAGATTTATTGTTGTTTTGTTGAAATGCAGAGATAAAATATCATATATTATATGGAATGGACAATTCTTCAAAATCCAGCTCGTTCCATAATATTTTTCAAATTCCCTCGCGTAGTTCTCCCTATCCATATGGAGACGTAATATTTACTTCAGATTTATTTTATATTTTCACTATCTAATTAAATTTATGTTTTTTATCCATGCAGTCAACCATGCACAACATAATTAAATTTATAATGTATACAAATTTGCAAGTTCATGCATATTCAGCATCGAGTTTAGATGCACAAAATATTCAAATTGCTCCAAAACGTCTAATCTGAAAATAAAAGTATTTGTTTTGTTGTTCAAAGTATTCATTTCCATTAAATTAAGTGTGCAAAGTGTTTGGATAGTCTTGCAAGTGAAAAAAAAGTGTTTTTGATAACTGTTTATGAATTTTGGTGCGAGGGAGTGTTGTTTTAATTTATTGTTTAACAACTTTAATCTGAATAACACAGCAAAATAACTTCACCATAAACACACAACAACATGATGAAGCAATTCACCCCTCCTGGGCTACATCTGCCTAGTCCAAGGCTCCCAATGGGCATGTCCTTAATATATTATGATGCTAAAATTGGTAATATAGTGAGAAAAAGGCCTAAAAATACTAAACCAGCTGTGAAAATGAATTCAGAATACAGAAAGAAGCTGAGAATGACTATGATTTCACCTAAAACAGTGAAGTGTAGTCTAATCCAGCTCCATTTCCCTCAAGGCCCTGACGGCTCCCCAAGCTTCTCTGAAGTAAAAATGGTTGAAAGACACCTCTGTTGGCTCTTCAACCTGTTCCAATGGCTCCAAAATGCTAAGAATACCCGAAATCAAAAAACAAATTCGCTCCAAAAATTTTTCCAGTTTTGCCTAAAAAAACTCCACCAACTTTGGAGTAACTGGAGTTAACTCCACCAAACTCGCATGTCCGCCGGAATTGGGGGCTCTGCTCCAGAATAAATGGTCAGTTAATGTTGGCATTTGAATTTTATGGGTCGGCAGTCACATGGACCATCCGAACCCACCGAACTAACTGTTGACCCAACGGTTTCATAACCGTGGCATTAAAGTTATAACATAACTTCCACCGCAACACAACTTTATTAACGTAACTTCTGGTGGTTTAGGGCTAGGGTTCTGGGCCGTGGTCCCGTGTATAGGGGGCTAGCTCTTAGGGGCTGGCCCCCTTTCTGCCGCCAACCAAACCTTTATAAAACTTTATATAGTACTGTCGCCCTATGGATGGTAAGAACTACCACAAGCCTGGGAAGTCAGGCCTTGGGGATGCCACCCACTCGACCCGTGGTCAAATCCTGCCAACTTGTAAATATTTTACCACTACAATTATTCATCAGTCCTGGGGCCACGTGGCGGCCTCCGGGCCTGCCACGTGGTAGATGTTGATTGGCTCAAAAACAAACAGTCAAACCAATATCCAATCCACGAATTCCAAGTGTCGAATGGTGATAGGCTACTAATGGAATATTCCATGGAATATTTTGTGGAATATTCCCAGAATATTTTGTGGAATATTCTTTTTTAATATCTTTTTAAAATCAAATTCAACCCTGATCAAACTGGACTTTTGAAGGAAATTGTGAATTTCAAACTTGAACAACTTTCACATACAGTGTCAGATTTGAGTGTCATTCACGGTGCCAGGATCATATCGACGAGACCTATCCAATCATTCTGGTTTCAACCAATTCTGTGGAATTTTAATTTTGAGCATTTTTTCAACTTAGGACATGATCACCTAATCACACCTCCCAAATGGGAAGCTTTTGGACCCACAAAATCTCTCTGATTACATAAAATGAAGATGAGGAGAATGATTCTCCACTCTTCCAACCTTGAACCATTGAAATCTTCCTGACTTCATCAAATTGAGCTTCTCATAAAAAGATAAATTTTTCCTTGAATCCTCTGACCGACCATTGCTAAAATTGACTGAGTCATGATGCAAATTTTTGACATTTGTTGAACAACAACTATATTTTGCAGAATACATACTATTTCTACAATGGTCAAGCTTCAAAGAAGACTGAAAATAAGATTCACCTTGCCAACTGTCCACATGGCGAATTTTTCCCAAATGAGCCATATACTTGTGCCGAATCCCGACCAAGTTTTCTCGCCATACCAATCTACCATTCTAAAACCAAAATTGACTCATGCTTAACTGTGTGTCCTCTTTTCTTGCATGCCTTTCCTTCTCATGGAATCTTGCACCGCTTTGCACCTACACTTCGTTCTCTGCACCGATCGACACCAAAGGTTCCTTGTGCAACATATTGTCATCTTCTTTCAAATATGAAATGTTATCAGAATAAAACATATCATCATTTATATCATCAATAATTTGAAAGGAAATTTTACAAAATCTTGTTGTTTCACTATCAACAAAGTCAAATTTTGACTTGCATTAACTAGCCTTTTCAATTGCCTTGCATGGAGTAAAGAAGATTCTAGCTTCTTCTTATGTGCTCTCACAATGTACCCTTTTCCATCCTTTAACAAGTGATACTTATTGTCATGGTGATGAAAGACTTCCTTTCTATCATATAAATATGGACTACCCAACACAACACCTGTAATGTCAAGTGGTACTACATCCAATTCAACCCAATCAACATAATGAGCTGTTATGGCGAAGCGCAAGATGCACCTTCTTGATACTTGTAAGTTTTCATCCTTCTAGAAATTTGAATAACTGATATATTATTCACCGAGATTCTCCTAATCACACACTATATTAGCTTCATGCACAATACAGAATCTCTTCTACCATTGATCTATTTTGAGCGCACATTAAAACCATAAACAATCACGCATATGAACACAGTATTTCATGGGAAAGCTTAAAGCTGAAAACCCCAACTATTTGTATATTATATGTCATATAGATCATGTAAAAATAATTGTACAAAGCTCCTCACAAGCTCTCAGCACAACCTCCAATTGCTACACACTAATCAAGCTAGATCTAGCAAAACACATGCTCCAATCTCTTCCACCTGATAGCCAGCCTCTATTGCATAATCAATGCTGTAGAATGGCTCATTAAATAACTTAAACCACTTGGCTTGTACCACGCAATCCTCATGGGCTCCTCCAATCACTGGTTGTTGCAAACATGCAACAGTATAGTCACAGCTAATAGTTAACCTACTCTTTCACCTATCTCTACACTGGTCTCCACTGAAACTGTCCATGCACTGAAGTTAACTGATGTATTCTTTAGTTGAATAATGAGTTTATAATTAGTGAATTAATTAATAATTAATTCACAGCACTCTTCACTAGTGTATTAACCAGTTAGACTAAATACAACTAGTTCAACTATGTTTAGATTAGTTAAACTGAACACAACTCCATTAACTCCTCAATCAACTCCACCAAACTCTGTCACATGAGTTCTAACTGAAGTATCCATGCAATAGCTCCACTTAACCCTTAGGAATAGTGTAATTCCTTCTGTCAGCTCCTGTGCCACATCTTTGCACTTAAATGAAGTGCTCCAAGAGAATAAGATAATGTTTATAGTCCAAATATTATTAAGAGCTAATAATATTTGACATATCTATTTTTAGACTAGCAATATAAAAATAGATTCTGCCCAATATGTCTAAAAATAGAAGTCCATCTATTTTTTCCAACTTGACCAACCATCCATAAATAGCATCCTGCAACTCATAGAACATGATCCATATGTCTAAAAATAGACTTTGCGCCAAAAATAGCCTGCGCGCCCACTTAGTGAAGGCGACTTCTTTCCACTAAGCTCATCATCTTGTTGCAATCTCAACACTCCCTCTCAACAAGATAAGGATTATCTGCCACCCCTATCCTGCCTCTGTGGAATTCGAATTTGCTCCTGGTGAGCACCTTCGTCAAGATATCAGCATCCTTATCCTCCATGGGAATATATGAAAGTAACATGATCTTTCGATGCAGACAATCTCTGATATGATGATACACGTCCTTGAAGCCATGCCGCCTCAACTCATCCTCCTGTGTGTACAATGATCCATATCCCGATGTGCCGCTGAGATATCTCAATACATGCTTGCCTGCCTTCCAATAGAGCTTGGTAGGCTTAACCATAGCTTGTGAAAGCTGGTTCACAACATAGGATATGTCGGGTCGTGTATTGACCAGATACATAAGCGACCCCACCAACTGTCGATAAACAGTGGCATCCATTACCTCTGCCGAAGTAGCATCCTCCTTCCTCCATCCTCTAGGAAGAGGATTATCAACAGGCTTGCAGCCATGCATGTTGAACTTCTCCAGTATCTCCCGGGCATACTTGCCTTGAGAAACAAACAGTCCATCACTGCACTGGCAAATTTCCAATCCCAAGAAATAATAAAGGAGGCCCAAGTCCTTCATCTCAAACTCCTTTACAAGATCAACCTTGCATGAGTGTATCAACAGTTCATCACTTGTCAAAATAAAATCATCTACATAAAGTACAATGATCAGGAACTTACCCTCCACCACTATCTAGTATAGGTTCGGATCCGCCTCACTCTTGGAGAATCCAAGTCTGGTGAAATAACTATCTATCTGTGTGTACCAAGCACGAGGTGCTTGTTTCAACACATACATCGCTCTCTTTAGCCTGCACACATGCGACTCACTACTGAAGATCTCGAAACCTTCAGGCTGCTCTATGTACACCTCCTCCTCAATCACCCTGTTGAGGAACGTAGTCTTCACATCCATCTGATGAATGTGCCACCCCATCTGCGCTGAGAGAGCAAGAATCGTCTGTATGGAAGAATACCTTGCGACAGGTGCAAAGGTTTCCTCATAATCGATCCCCTCAATATGTGAGAATCCTCGGGCAACAAATCTTGCCTTGCAATTATCCACACTCCCATCAGCTACTTGCTTCACTTTGAAGATCCATCTCAAACCCACCACTGATTTCCCTTCCGGCCTCGGGACAATCTCCCATGCATTGTTTCTGACAATTGAATCATACTCTTCCACCATGGCATCTACCCATGCGGGATCCTCCACAGCTTCCTCGAAAGAGGATGGCTTTGTCACGATACACTTGCTCATAAGAGCCATGTATCCAGCATACCGGTTAGGTGACTGTCTATGTCTGCACCGTGATGTAGGTGCTCCTACAACCCTCTCTGCATCTTGAGCCAGTCGCTCAGCTTCTGTAGTGCGCTTCCACCCTCTGATGGTTGGCACTGCATGAGTGGTCTCTTCCACTCCATGAACCTCCTCTTGTGGCTGATCCACATCTAGAGACTCATCCCTAGGAACTAATAGCTCCTCATCTACATGCAAGTGTGGCTCCCTCTCAAACAAACACTTCATGGCTTTCTCCTCATGAAATTTGATATCCCGTCACACAACAGTCTTGCGACCTTCTGGAAAATACACATGATAGTTGTGGGGTGTATCAGTGTACCCCACAAATATCCCAACCTCTGCAGTCAGCTTCAGCTTCTTCCTAGCATCCTTCATCACATGAATGTAAATAGGTGAACTCATGCCAAGTATCCTATGAGGACAATGGTTCTGCACATATACTGCAGTATTGCATGCCTCAGCCCACAAGTGTATGGGAAGGCCCTAATCATGCAACATCGCCCGTGCAACACCCAAGATCGTTCTGTTCTTTCGCTCAGCAACCCCATTCTACTGTGGGTTATGAGGTGCTATGAGCTCTCTTCGAATTCCTTCTGCGCTGCAAAAGTCCTTGAATTCGCCAGAGATGAATTCACCACCATTGTTGCTCCTAAGAGCCTTCACCTGCTTCCCCGATTCTTTCTCAACCAGTGCCTTGAACTCACAGAACTTTGAGTATGTCTCGCTCTTCTTCTGCATGAAGAAGATCCAGCACTTCCGAGAAAAATCATCAACAAATATCACATAGTACCTGTGCTTTGCTGTCGAAGCTACTGAGAAAGGTCCACACACGTTTGTGTGAATTCTCTCAAGGATCCTGCTCGTGAAAGGTGGCTTTCACAAATTTTCGCAAGGTACAACCCTTACACTGATCTGACTACGCAAGAGTACCCTTAGGAAGCCCAGTAGAAATCTGTTGCAGTATCTTCAAGGCTCCATGGTGAAGGTGGCCCAATCTCCGGTGCCACAACTCTCCATCATCCCGGCTCACCACTCCTTCTGCCTTGCCTTCCATTGCTGCGTAGCCATCTACCTACAATTGATAAAGGTTCTTAACTTGAACCCCTATCCTCCAGGTCTCACCAGTTTCCTTACTGTGCAGGAAATCCTTACCCTCGCTAAAGACAACATCATATCCCTTATCTTCTAACATCGCCACAGAGATAAGATTCTTCTTCAATCCGAGAACATGCATCACTTCCTTCAATATGAAGGGTTTACCAGACTCCCTCTCAGATTAAATGGTACCGATACCGGTCGCACTGTATCTACCATCATCGCCCATCTTGATGTGCACTCCAAGATCTTTCTCATCCAGATCAGTAAACAAATCTTGACCTCCTGTCATGTGAAAAGATGCACCATTGTCAAGAAACCACACTGAACCCATCACACTTGAGACCAAGCATGCGATCAATGAAAAATCCAGCTCAAAATGCGAGGCTAAGGCCTCTCCAGCTGCAGATCCAGCAGCATGCTTATTTTTCTTCTTCTATGGACAATTAATGACGTAATGTCCATGTTGGTGATAGTGAAAGCACTTCACCTTGGACATGTCATGCTTCTTGCCTTTCACACCGAATTGAGAAGCATTCTTCTTGATCTTCCCCTTCTTTGCTTTGGCATCCAAAGTGAAATTTTCTTCATTATATTTCTTTGATGATTATCCGTTCCTAGTACTTCGCCTTATCTCCTCTTGCACAAGATCCGACCAAAGTCGCTCCCATCTTGGCAATTTCTCCCGACCATTGACAGAGTCCTGATAGGAATGCCAACTCTTCAGAAGCCCAAGGAGAGCCAAGCTCACCAAGTCCTCATCATAAACAGTAACCCCCACACTTCCCATCTCATCCCTACATTGGATGAACTTCATTAGGTACTTTGGCATACTGTCGCCTTTCTCCATTTTTATGTTCCTAAGTTTATCCTTGAGCGCCAACTTCCTCTAGTCACTCTTACTTTGAAATAAATCTTTCAAAGTTTTCCACATCAAGAATAGATAAGCCTTACCATGAATACTGGACACTATGTGATCCTTCACACCTTCCAACAGAATCCTTCGACACTTTGTTGTCATCTTTTTCCATGCGTCAAGTATGGCAGCATCGTTAGAAGTAGGCTTTGGAATTTCTGCATCTATGAACTCCTTCAACCCATTGTCATCCAGCACCACCTCCATCCTGTCCTTCCATGCAATATAATTCAAGCTGCCCTCAAGGGCATACTCCAATCACAATCCGTTGAAAGACATCTCAACTTCGACACCAAGAAAACACTACTGCAAATTCGAATTCCACCAGCACAAAAACTCAACCGCTTCAATGTTTTGCAATTGCTCCAATGATCAATATCGCTCCGATACCATGTAGAAATTTGAATAACTGATATATTATTCACCGAGATTATCTTGATCACACACTATTTTAGCTTCATGCAAAATACAAAATCTCTTCTACCATTGATCATTACATGCGGAAATAAAATCAATTGCATGCGCACATTAAAACCATAAACAATCACACATATGAACACAGTATTTCATGGGAAAGCTTAAAGCTAAAAACCCCAACTATCTGTATATTATATGTCATAGAGATCATGTAACAATCATTGTACAAATCTCCTCACAAGCTCTCAGCACAACCTCCAATTGCTACACACTAATCAAGCTAGATCTAGAAAAAAACATGCTCCAATCTCTGCCACCTGATAGCCAGCCTCTATTGTGTAATAAATGTTGTAGAATGGCTCATTAAATAACTTGAACCACCTGGCTTGTACTGCGAAATCCTCATGGGCTCCTCCAATCACTAGTTGTTGCAAATATGCAACAGTATAGTCACAACTGATAGTTAACCTACTCTTTCACCTATCTCTGCACTGGTCTCCACTGAAACTATCCATGCACTGAAGTTAAATGATGTATTCTTTAGTCGATTAATGAGTTTATAATTAGTGAATTAATTAATAATTAATTCACACCAGTCTTCACTAGTGTATTAATCAGTTAGACTAAATACAACTAGTTCAACTATGTTTAGATTAGTTAAATTGAACACAACTCCATTAACTCCTCAATCAACTCCACCAAACTCTCTCACATGAGTTCTAACTGAAGTATCCATGCAATAGCTCCACTTAACCCTTAGGAATAGCGTAATTCCTTATGTCAGCTCCTGTGCCACATCTGTGCACTTAACTGAAGTGCTCCAAGAGAATAAGATAATGTTTATAGTCAAAATATTATTAAGAGCTAATAATATTCGACATATCTATTTTTAGACTGGCAATCTAAAAATAGATTCCGCCCAGTATGTCTAAAAATAGAAGTCCATATATTTTTCCCGACTTGACCAACCATCCACAAATAGCATCCTGCAACTCATAGAACATGATCCATATGTCTAAAAATACACATAGTCTAAAAATAGACATTGTGCCAAAAATAGCCTGCGGGCCCACTTAGTGAAGGCGACTTCTTTCCACTAAGCTCATCATCTTGTTGCAATCTCAACAATCCTTGCATATCCACCCAAGTTGATAAGGCTTTGGATTGGGAATTGTCTCAGGTTTCAGCAATTTGACCAAGTCTTCTGAGATGAGATTAGCTTGAGACCCACTATCGAAAAGTGTGTCTATCTTTGTGCGGTTTGAGATTATCCTCACATGAAATAGCTCTATTCTCCTCTTTTCATTTTGAGTTTCTTTGTGACAATTTAATGTGCTAGAACTAGAATTTGTTTCTTGTACAACCTCTTTCCCCTTTATGTTCTTTAATACCATGGCGATACTTTTAGTCTCATCACTTGATTCAGACCCTAAGTCATGTTCAACAGTTGCTACAGTTTTTCCCTTTTCTTTGGTTTTGTCTTTGTTTTTTATATTTCTCTGGTTTCAGCTCTGGATGAAGCTTCCAACAGTGGTCTTCATCGTGGCTTGTTTTTGAACAGTTCTTGCAAAATAATTTTCCTTTTTCCTTTCTAGAGTTTTCAATCCTTTTTCTTCCTTTGCCTTTAATATCACTACCCTCATTCACATCAAAAGTGTTTTTCCCTCTAGCCTCTAAATGCGTAGCTTGTACACAAACTTCGTCTAGACTAGTAGGACTGAACATAAGGATAGTATGTATAAGGTAATTGTGCAAACCACCTATATATTTCAGCAAAGGATCTTGACTTTGTAAGTCTACTCCTAACAACAGTGCTCTTCTCCTAAACTCTTGAGTGTATTCTTGAACACTTTGTCCTTTAAGTTGTCTAAAACTTTGCAAATTCATTATAGCCTTTTGTAAATGAGCAAGAGGATAAAATTGCTTCTTAATTGCAGAAATAAATTAAGCCCATGATAAATTAAGCTTACCATGTTTTCAAATTTCATCCTTGGTCTTGGCTTCCCACCATACCAATGATGCTCCTTCCATCCTTAATGAGGCTAACTGAATCTTGGTGTCGTCATCATGTAAGTTTTGAATCCTTAAATAAACTTCCAACCGTCTTATCCAGTTGTCAATTTTCTCTGCATTGACTTCACCATTAAACATAGGAAATGCAAATTTGACATCAAGCTTTAAAAAGGGATTTTTACCAGTGGTTTTAGACTTGTGAGATTGATTTACCGAAGTCGAGGAAGACGATGTAGAGGAAGAGGATGAAGATGGAGATGGTGGATCACCATTTCCTCCATGTCCTTTCTTTGACTGATCATTACTCTTCTTTCCTCCTGAGGAACCCTCTCCTTCTTTTTGGTTTTTAGACCCTTCTCCAGCAATCCTATCATTTCTTTCTTGGTAGAGGATCCTTACCATCTCAGTCATATCCATGAAAGCTTTCCGGAATACCCATTCTTCTTCCTTGGGATCCATCTCTTCAGGAGCTTCTCCTTCTCTTGAAGACATGCTTGAAGCTGCTTCTAGGGCTCTTGGAGGTGGTTCTCTAACCCTTCTTGGTTGTGGATTAGTTTGTGCACTAACCAAGTTTCCTTCACCTCTCTTGAGTTTTAGCCTAGTAAGTGTTGAGATTGCAACAAGATGATGAGCTTAGTGGAAATAAGTGACCTTCACTAAGTGGGCCCGCAGGATATTTTTGGCGCAAAGTCTATTTTTAGACTATGTCTATTTTTAGACATATGGATCATGTTCTATGAGTTGCAGGATGCTATTTGTGGATGGTTGGTCAAGTCGGAAAAAATAGATGGACTTCTATTTTTAGACATATTGGGCGGAATCTATTTTTAGATTGCCAGTCTAAAAATAGATATGTCGAATATTATTCGCTCTTAATAATATTTGGACTATAAACATTATCTTATTCTCTTGGAGTTTAGTTAAGTGTACAGATGTGGCACAGGAGCTGACAGAAGGAATTACACTATTCCTAAGGGTTAAGTGGAGCTATTGCATGGATACTTTAGTTAGAACTCATGTGAGAGAGTTTGGTGGAGTTGATTGAGGAAGTTAATGGAGTTCTGTTCAGTTTAACTAATCTAAACATAGTTGAGGTAGTTGTATCTAGTCTAACTGATTGATACACTAGTGAGAGTGGTGTGAATTAATTAATAATTAATTCACTAATTATAAACTCATTAATCAACTAAATAATACATCAGTTAACTTCATTGGATGGACAGTTTCAGTGGAGACCAGTGCAGAGATAGGTGAAAGAGCAGGTTAACTATCAGTTGTGACTATACTGTTGCATATTTGCAACAACAAGTGATTGGAGGAGCCCATGAGGATTGCGTAGTACAAGCCAGGTGGTTCAAGTTATTTAATGAGCCATCCTACAGCATTGATTACGCAAATAGAGGCTGGCTATCAGGTGGCAGAGATTGGAGCATGTGTTTTGCTAGATCTAGCTTGATTAGTGTGTAGCAATTGGAGGTTTTGCTGAGAGCTTGTGAGCAGCTTTGTACAATGATTGTTACATTATCTCTATGACATATAATATATAGATAGTTTGGGGTTTTCAGCTTTAAGCTTTCCCATGAAATACTGTGTTCATATGTGTGATTTTTTATGGTTTTAATGTGCGCATGCAATTGATTTTATTTCCGCATGTAATGATCAATGGTAGAAGAGATTATGTATTGTGCATGAAGCTAAAATAGTGTGTGATCACGATAATATCAATGAATAATATATCAGTTATTCAAATTTCTACATGGTATCAGAGCGATATTGATCATTGGAGAAATTGCAAAACATTGAAGCAGTTGAGTTTTTTGCTGGTGGAATTCGAATTTGCAGTAGTGTTTTCTTGGTGTCGAAGTTGAGATGTCTTTCAACGGATTGCGATTGGAGTATGCCCTTGAGGGAAGCTTGAATTATATTGCATGGAAGGATAGGATGGAGGCGGTGCTGGATGACAATGGGTTGAAGGTGTTCATACATGCAAAAATTCCAAAACCTACTTCTAGTGATGTTGTCGTACTTGACGCATGGCAAAATAAAACAGCAAAATGTCTAAGGATTCTGTTGGAAGGTGTGAAGGATCATATAGTGTCCAGCCTTCATGGTAAGGCTTCTCCCTTCCTGATGTGGAAAGCTTTGACAGATTTATTTCAAAGTAAGAGCGACCAGAGGAAGTTGGCGCTCAAGGATAAACTCAGAAACATAAAAATGGAGAAAGGCGACAGTATGCCCAAGTACCTCACGAAGTTCATCCAATGTAGGGATGAGGCGGGGAGTGGAGGGTTGCGGTGATGGCGAGGACTTGGTGAGCTTGGCTCTCCTTGGGCTTAGAAAGTTGGCATTCCTATCGGGACTGCATCAATGGTCGGGAGAAATTGCCAGGATGGGAGCGACTTTGGTTGGATCTTGTGCAAGAGGAGATAAGGCGAAGTACCAGGGATGGATCTTCATCAAAGAACTCTGATGAAGAGAATTGCGCTTTGGCTGCCAAAGAAAATAAGGGGAAGAGCAAGAAAGCTTCTCAATCCGGTGCGAAAGGCAAGAAGCAGGACATGTCCAAGGTGAAGTGCTTTCACTGTCACCAACACAGACATTATGCCACTAGTTGTCCACAGAAGAAGAAAAATAAGCAAGCTGCTGGAATTGCAGCTGGAGAGGCCTTAACCTCGCAGTTTGAGCTGGATTTTTCGCTGATCGCATGCTTGGTCTCAAGTGTGATGGGTTCAGTGTGGTTTCTTGACAGTGGTGCATCTTTTCACATGATAGGAGATCGACATGTGAGGCGATACGGATGAGAAAGATCTTGGAGTGCACATCGAGATGGGCGATGATGGTAGATACAGTGCGACCGGTATCAGTACCATTTCCTTTGAGAGGGAGTCTGGTAAACCCTTCGTATTGAAGGAAGTGATGCATGTTCCAGGATTTAAGAATAATCTTATCTCTGTGGCGATGTTAGAAGACAAGAGATATGATGTTGTCTTTAGCGAGGGAAAGGCTTTCATGTGTAGTAAGGCAACTGGTGAGACTCGGAGGATAGGGTTTTGAGTTAAGAACCTTTATCAATTGCAAGTAGATCGCTGTGCAGCAATGGCAGGCAAGGCAGAAGGAGTGGTGAGTCAGGATGATGGCAAGTTTTGGCACTGGAGATTGGGCCACATTGACCATGGAGCTTTGAAGATACTGCAGCAGATTTCTACTGGGCTTCCTAAGGGCACTCTTGCGCAGTCAGATCAGTGCAAGGGACGTACCTTGGGAAAATTTGTGAAAGCCACCTTTCACGTGAAGGATATTCATGCCATGACGATCCTTGAGAGAATTCACATAGATGTGTGTGGACATTTCTCAGTAGCTTCGACAGCAAAGAATAGGTACTATGTGATATTTGTTGATGATTTTTCTCGTGAGTACTGGATCTTCTTCATGCAGAAGAAGAGAGAGACATACTCAAAGTTCTGTGAGTTCAAGGCACTGGTTGAGAAATAATCGGGGAAGCAGGTGAAGGCTCTTAGGAGCGATAATGGTGGTGAATTCATCTCTGGCGAATTCAAGGACTTTTGCAGCGCAGAAGGAATTCGAAGAGAGCTCATAGCACCTCATAACCCACATCAGAATGGGTTTGCTGAGATGAAGAATAGAACGATCGTGGGTGCTGCAAGAGTGATGTTGCATGATCAGGGCCTTTCCATACACTTATGGGCTGAGGAATGCAATACTGCAGTATATGTGTAGAACCGTTGTACTCACGGGATACTTGGCATGAGTACACCTGAGGAGGCATTTTCTGGTAAGAAGCCTGATATTTCCTAGTTGAGGATTTTTGGTTCACATGTTTACATTCATGTGACGAAGGATGCCAGGAAGAAGCTGGAGCCGACTGCATAGGTTGGGATATTTGTGGGGTACACTCATACACCCCACAACTATTGTGTGTATTTTCCAGACAGTCGCAAGACTGTTGTGCGACGGGATATTAAATTTCATGAGGAGAAAGCCATGAATTGTTCGCTTGAGAGGGAGCCACACTTGCATGCAGATGAGGAGGTATTAGTTCCTAAGGATGAGCTTCAGGATGTGGATCAGCCACAAGAGGAAGTTCATGGAGTGGAAGAGACCACTCATGCAGCGCCAACCATCAAAGGACAGAAGCGCACTACAAAAGCTGAACGACTGGATCGAGATGCAGAGAGGGTTGTAGGAGCACCTACATCACAACGTAGATAGAGACAGTCACCTGATCAGTATACTGGATACATGGCTCTTATGAGCAAGTGTATCGTGACAGAGCCATCCTCTTTCGAGGAAACTGTGGAGGATCCCGCATGGGTAGATGCCATGGTGGAAGAGTATGATTCGATTGTCAGAAACAATGCATGGGAGATTGTCCCAAGGTCGGAAGGGAAATCAGTGGTGGGTTCGAGATGGATCTACAAAGTGAAGTAGGCAGTTGACGGGAGTGTGGAGAAGTCGGATTATGGTACAGACAGTCGGATGAGGTGAAGTTGTGTGGCTTCACGGACGTCGTTGGGCAAGGAGCACAACGAATAGAAAGAGCACATCTGGAGGGATTTTTAGTATCGGGTCGACAAAAGTTTCTTGGTACAGCAGGAAGCAGAGATCCGTGGCACTTAGTTCAGCAGAGGCCGAGTATATGGCAGCAATTTTGGCTGCATACGAGGCTATATGGATGAGGAAGATCCTGGTCGGGTTGTTCGGTTCACACTTAGAGCCTACTGTGATTTATTGTGATAATCAAAGTTGCATCAAACTCTTGGTTAATCCATTATTTCATGATATATCTAAACACATTGACATCTAGTATCATCATATCAGAGATTGTGTGCAGCGGAAGATCATGTTACTTTCATATATTTCCACGAAGGATCAGGATGTTGATATCTTGACGAAGGCGCTCAACAGGAGAAAATTCGAATACCACAGAGGCAGGATAGGGGTGGCAGATAATCCTTATCTTTTTGAGAGGGAATGTTGAGATTACAACAAGATGATGAGCTTAGTGGAAAGAAGTCACCTTCACTAAGTGGGCCCGCAGGCTATTTTTGGCGCAAAGTCTATTTTTAGACTATGTCTATTTTTAGACATATGGATCATGTTCTATGAGTTGCAGGATGCTATTTGTGGATGGTTGGTCAAGTCGGAAAAAATAGATGGACATATATTTTTAGACATATTGGGCGGAATCTATTTTTAGATTGCCAGTCTAAAAATAGATATGTCGAATATTATTAGCTCTTAATAATATTTGTACTATAAACATTATCTTATTCTCTTTGAGCACTTCAGTTAAGTGCACAGATGTGGCACAGGAGCTGATAGAAGGAATTACACTATTCCTAAGGGTTAAGTGGAGCTATTGCATGGATACTTCAGTTAGAACTCATGTGAGAGAGTTTGGTGGAGTTGATTGAGGAATTTAATGGAGTTTTGTTCAGTTTAACTAATCTAAACATAGTTGAGCTAGTTGTATCTAGTCTAACTGATTGATACACTAGTGAGAGTGGTGTGAATTAATTAATAATTAATTCACTAATTATAAACTCATTAATCAACTTAAGAATACATCAGTTAACTTCAGTGCATGGACAGTTTCAGTGGAGACCAGTGCAGAGATAGGTGAAAGAGGAGGTTAACTATCAGTTGTGACTATATTGTTGCATATTTGCAACAACCAGTGATTGGAGGAGCCCATGAGGATTGCGCAGTACAAGCCAAGTGGTTCAAGTTATTTAATGAGCCATCCTACAACATTGATTACGCAAATAGAGGCTGGCTATCAGGTGGAAAATATTGGAGCACGTGTTTTGCTAGATCTAGCTTGATTAGTGTGTAGCAATTGGAGGTTGTGCTGAGAGCTTGTGAGGAGCTTTGTAAAATGATTGTTACATGATCTATATGACATATAATATACAGATAGTTGGGGGTTTTCAGCTTTAAGCTTTCCCATGAAATACTGTGTTCATATGTGTGAATTTTTATGGTTTTAATGTGTGCATGCAATTGATTTTATTTCTGCATGTAATGATCAATGGTAGAAGAGATTTTGTATTGTGCATGAAGCTAAAATAGTGTGTGATCACAAGAATCTCGGTGAATAATATATCAGTTATTCAAATTTCTATAGTAAGCATGAAAAATTGCAAACAATACGAAACAAATGTTGAGTAAAAACTCTAGCTTCTAAGGCTCTAATCCTGAGCTCTGATACCAACTGATCTGAAAATGAAAGTATTTGTTTTGTTGTGCAAAGTATTCATTTCCATTAAATTAAGTGTGAAAAGTGTTTGGATAGTCTTGCAAGTGAAACAAAGTGTTTTTGATAACTTTTTATGAATTTTGGTGTGAGGGAGTGTTGTTTTAATTTACTATTTAACAACTTTAATCTAAATAACACAGAAAAATAACTTCACCATAAACACACAGCAACATGATGAGGCATTTCACCCCTCCTAGGCTACATCTATTGGGTCCAAGGCTCCCAATGGGCATGTCCTTGATATATTATGATGCTCAAATTGGTAATACAGTGAGAAAAAGGCCTAAACAGACCAAACTAGCTGTGAAAATGAATTCAGAACACAGAAAGAAGCTAAGAATAACTCTGATTTCACCTAAAATAGTGAAGTGTAGTCCAATGCAGCTCCATTTCCCTCAAGGCCCTGATGGCTCCCCAAGCTTCTCTGAAGTAAAAATTGTTGAAAGACGCATTTTTTGGCTCTGCAACCTATTCCAATGGCTCCAGAATGCTGAGAATACCCAAAATCAAAAAAAAAAAAAATCGCTCCAAAAGGTTAAGTAAATCAGAAGTTATGACCAAAAGAAGTTTTTTCCAGTTTTGCCTAAAAAACCTCCACCAACTTTGGAGTAGTTGGAGTTAACTCCACCAAATTGGCAAGTTCACCAGAATTGGGGGCTCCGCTCCAGAATAAAAAGTTATTTAACATTTTCATTTAAATTTTATGGGTCGGCGGTCACATGGACCGTCCGAACCCACCGGACTAACCGTTGACCCAACAGTTTCATAACCATGGCATTAAATTTATAACATAACTTCCGCCGCAACACATGTGATCACAACTTTATTAACGTAACCGTTGGTGGTTTAGGGCCAGGGTTCTGGGCCCGTGGTCCCGTGTATAGGGGGTTGGCTCTTAGGGGATGGCCCCCTTTCTGCCGCCAACCAAACCTTTATAAAACTTTATATAGCACTGCTGCCCTATGGATGGTAATAACTACCACAAGCCTGGGCGGTCAGGCCTTGGGGATGCCACCCGCTCGACCCACGGTCAAATCTTGCTAACTCATAAATATTTTACCACTGCAATTATTCATCAGTCCTGGGGCCATGTGGCGGCCTCCGAGCCTGCCACGTGGCAGATTTTGATTGGCTTAGAAACAAACAGTCAAACCAATATCCAATCCATGAATTCCAGGTGTCGAATGGTAATAGGCTGCTGATGGAATATTCCATGGAATATTTTGTGGAATAATCCCAGAATATTTTGTGGAATATTATTTTTTTAATATTTTTTTAAAATCAAAGTCAACCCTGATCAAACTGGACTTTTGAAGGAAATTGTGAATTTCAAACTTGAATAAATTTCACATATAGTTTCGGATTTGAGTGTCGTTCACGGCGCCAGGATTGTATTGACGAGGCCTATCCAGTCATTCTAGTTTCAACCAATTCTGAGCAGTTCCAATTTTGAGAATTTTTTCAACTTAGGACATGATCACCTGATCAACATCCGAAGTTCTTATCAGGAGCTGCATACCGCAAGGCGCATTTGGTAGATGAAAATGGACAGCCGCTTCACCCTACCAATTGTGACAATATTTCAACTTCTAGCCACAATCCTGGGAAAATGATGGTAATTATAATTTTAATTGTTTGGTATATATATTGATTAATATGTAATTATTTCAATGTCAAACCAATTTATAATCATGCAATATTGTCAACGTGGTTACTAATTGATATCATATATTTTGTATTAATCATGTTCAAATTTTTTTTTTTTAATTATTAGGATTCTAGTGATGATGAATGACCTACCTACCATCTTCCGTTGCACCCCATGACAATGTCAAATCAAGAGAAGACTGAATTAAGAGAAAAAATTGGAGAGGAATGATACCAAGAATGGTTGAATCAACCACTGATTCAATTCCCACTACGTCCAGATTCACCAATTAGGAATTACTACAACAATAGTAGTTCTTCACAAGCTGGCAATGGAGGAAATCAAATAGAGGTTAGTATGGATGATTACTTAAGGGATACGATTGCCATGGAGACAAGGTTGTTAGATGCATTCCAAAACGATGATCAGCTAGGGGATGATGCTCATATCGCTGACACCTTTTTCGAAATCCTTAAATTTGCTTCCACCACCCCTCTCTTTGGACCTGGCGGTCAATCAAAGTCTACCCAGTTGGGGACAACGATGTTACTGTACAAATTGAAAGCAAATTTTGGCTTATCGAATGCATGTTTCTCAGAACTTTTGAGGTAAGTTAACATAAATTACTCCCCTATATAAATTTGAAATATAATCAATACACTTCAATGAACATTACAAATGGTAAATTTTATGAGCGTTAATAATTATATCGACATTAATGTACATTTATTACTATATTTTTCCATGATCACCAACTGCAGGTTATTCAAAGATAAGGTTCTTCCGAGTGATAATGTCTTGCCCGGTAGCTACAAAGAGGCAAAGAAATTGTTGAAAATGTTGGGTGTTGAGTACATATCATATCATGCATGTCCAAATGATTGTATTCTATGTAGAGGAGAATATGTAGACAAAGAGACGTGTCTGAAATGTGGGCATGACAGGTATGATAAATAAAAAAAGAAGGGTAAATCACGTATTGGTCCTCCTTTTAAGATATTGAGGCACAGGCCTATAATCATAAGGATTCAAAGGCTCTTTTGTTGCAAAGAATTAGCTATGTTGGAGGGATGGCATGCCTCACACAGAAGTGAGTTGGGATTTATGTGAATCCCAACTGATTCAATAGCCATGAAGCATATAGAGGATACATGGCCCGAAAAATTCAAGGATGAAGTACGAAGTCTACGACTCAGCATAGCCATGGATGGCATCAACCCATATTCCCTCCAGAACACCAACTATTATGTTTGGCCTGTAGTAGTGATCAATAACAATATCCCCCCATGGTTGTCCGTGAAGAATGAACATCTTATGTTGGCTCTCATAGTCCCTGGAAGAAGACAAGTGAAGGATATGGATGTCTACTTACAACCACTAGTAGATGAATTGAAGGAATTATCGGATGGGATAAATGTATACGATGTATCAAGACCCATCGCAGCAGAGAGGAGTTTTACGTTATATGGCATATGTGCTTACACGACACATGATTATCCCGAATTAGGAGTTTTCTCTGGTAAATTACATGTTTAATTTATTGATTTGTTTACATACGTAACAATATTCTTTCACATATTAGTTATTTAATTCGTTGTAATATTTGTTCTGATCTTCATGATATTCTTTAATGTGCCATGCATATTAATTAATGTATACAAATATAATCTCGCAGGTCTTATAACAAAAAGGTATTTTGGATGTAAATGTTTTGGACCTTCTCTGAAAGCTAGATGTTCCAAGGACCTACGAAAGCCAGTGTATGATTGCGCCAAGGTATTCCTACTAGAAGAACACTCTTACAGAAGAACAGCATCCGCTTTCAATGGTAAATGAGAGAGAACCCAAAGGCCTCCAATAATGACACCAACTGAATTGCCTAGAGCATATGAGAGAGAGAAGGAGAAGGAGTTCATAGAAATGTTCAATTCAAATGGGGAGCCTATGTTCGATGATCCAAATTTCTTCGACACCTATGTTGAGAAATTTCCTATTGGGATGAAAGGAAATCTATCTTTTATGACCTCCCATATTGGGAGCATCTTAAGATTGCCCACTTATTATATCCCATGCATATATTTAAAAATGTTTCATCTTCTTTATGGAGGCACATATCATCGAAACAAAGTGACAAATTGGTTGTTAAGAAAGATCTTATTACTTCAAAAACTAAAAAGAAACATTGGCCAAGACGATTAGAAAGTATGGGATCAGAGGCAGGCGTTGGTCCCTCTAATTCATGGCTTTTCAAAGAAGGTGATGTCCCATGGATTTTAAAACCCATGGATTTTAAAAAAAGATGATATATATTTGGCAAAGGAAGTTATAATGGATGTGAGGGTGCCAACTTTATACGGATCTTCACTATGGCGCTACTTCATCGTGGATGACCATTTGTCGAGGTTGAAATCGCATGACCATTTGAATATTCTAAGAGTATGTATAATTTCAAAAGAATGATTTTATTATTTGTTATATTAATGAATTTTATCCCATGTGGGGATCATAAAACATAACTAATTTTGTATATTATTGCGGGTATATACAACTTTGTAGTGTCATCATCCTTTGTTCATGCATGGGTGTGTGAAACATGAATTCCCTCAAGACCTAGGACGTGCCATATCTAAATTATTTGCATTTGTACGTTGGATCATGTCAAAGGAGATTCATGTGGCTAGCATTCCACGGTGGCATCAAGAGATAGTTGAGATTGTTTGTATGTCTGAGAAGGAACTGCTGACGAGTTTCATGGACTTACAAGTTCATATTCTAATCCACCTAGTAGATGAGGTTGAATTATTTGGGGTGGTTTCTTGTCATTGGATGTTCTTCTTAGAGAGGTATATGAATAAATTGAAAGGTTTTGTTCGATAAAGGGAAAAACCCGAGGGGTCTGTGGCAGAGGGGTACATATCGTATGAGTCTTTCTATTATGCTAGTGAGACATCAAGCAGATCAAAAACAGACTAGATGCGGTGATTTGGGATGGTGAAAGGGATGAAGACAAAAGAGAAGGGGAGTTGCTCCAAACGAGTGGAAAAAAGTGCTTGATAAAGAGTAAGTGACTTATAATTTTTCAAATTTACAAAAAGTAATTAATATTCATGTTTAACTTCGATATAACGTATATTTTGATCTCTAAGTACTATATAACGTTGGTTTGATTTCATCAGCGAATGCAGAAATTGAAGCAATCAATAAATTCGTTCTTTACAATTCTGAAGCGACACAACCATGGGTTGCATTGTACGAACAAAAGAGGATGAAATGGGATAGTGACAAGAAAGAATTCAGATGGTTGAATGGTAGAAGTTTGCCTTATCCTGATCATTTAAAAGAAAATATGCAAAAATATGCCCCAACATTTGGGTTGCTGACTAAGTTAGAAAGAAATACGATGCTACCGGACGTTACCCGCATGCTGACGAGGATGCGCTAAACATAGGGATTGGGTGCAGCAACTCGGTAATAATATTTTTAATTTATATGTAAATTTGAAACTTATATTAAGACATCTAAATTTCATATTTTAACTGTTGTTTTATTATAAGACACATGACACTATGTTTTTTTTAACTTTTTTATAATAGGTGCATTTGTTCCTATCTATGTGGGTATATGGACACCATTTTCACATAGAAAATGTCGAAGCTGGAAACATCACACAATACTGTGGAGTGGAAGTCAAGTTCGATCAATCTATTCAATCTAGCCACTGTGATCAAAACCTAGTATGAGGGATGTTAGGTTATGTCAGAAAGATACAAGAGATCATTGAAGTGGATTTCTCCTCTTTCCAATGTGTTATTTTTAGGTGCAAGTGGTGGGACACCGTTGATCGAAATAATGTAAAGGAAGATCACGATAGTAGGCTAATATGTATCAACTCTAGAAAGATGTGGGATGAAGCTAAGAAACCCTATGTTTTCCCTAAACACTGCAACCAAGTGTTTCTCTACCCAGATGTGTTGGATAGGAATTGGTGGTTCGTATTGACACATGACCCTAGATCAAAACATATTTTTTAGAACAATAGTGTTATCATGCCATGCGAGCTGGAAGATAATGAGGGTGATCATGAGAACCGAGAGTGATATGGTAAATGTGTTATTTCATCAATATTTATACTTTTTAAGATGGGTTTTTCAAAACATTATAATATGTATTTTGAATTAATTGGTAATTTGCATTGTGTTAATGTTAAAATCAATAATTCACTTGATAATTATTTGCAATTATGTTGATCTCAAAAACAGTGGTGTACTGTATAAATTATTTCTTTTTTTTGTATCTAAGATCATAATAAAATAATGATAATTCTAAAGTACATGAATTTATTTGAATTATTTTCTAAACTTTATTATGTTACAATAAATCATATTATTCTAGATTTATTATTTTACAATTATTTAAAATTTACAAATTTAAAAATTTTAATAAATTCATTTTACATTAATACAATTAAAATTTAACAAATATTTTACATACAATTACAATTACAATTACTGTTAGTATGAATCCTTTGTCGAAGTGTACGAAAAAGGACCACTTTAGCTACGCATAACTAATAGCCCTAACAACAAAAGTGGCTGCCAATATCTTCAGATCTGTGGTTAATTAGACATAAAAGAGCTGCAAAAACCAAATCTATGCATGGAAAGACATTAAGCAGAAAGAATAAGGGTTTGCTCCATATACCAATAGACAAGACAAGAATAATTTTTTGAAAGAATTTTTATATTAATGGGGCACCTGGGAGGAAAATAAGAAGGTGTATCCAAATCTCCTCAGTGGGATGGGTTCTTGGAAGTCCTCAGCACTTCAGATCTAATATTTCTCTCTCTTGTTGGTGTAGAAGACCCACACAAAGAATGGAACTCAAAGGGAGCTCACACAGCAAATGGCAGAAAATGGTGACCAAGTGTATAGATCGAGAGTGATCTAATAGGCAACAAAAGGTGAAGAATGGTAGGAAAAACCCTCCTATTTATAACAAAATATTGGGTCATTCTAGATCTTGGTGCATGGGTTAACCAGATCTAGATCCACTTTTATGGAATATTTTATTATATTTGTTGGAGGGAAAAGGTATTTGACTTGGGTCAAATCCCTTAATTTGTCAAAAATAAATAAATAAATGATTTATTTATCTTTTTGAGGAAGCGGTTAGAAGATAATCAAATAAATAATTATTTGTTTAATTATTTAAGGAAGTGGTTGAAAGATAATTAAATAAATAGTGATTTATTTAATTATTTGTGGGTGATTTGGTCATATTTAACAAGGAATATCATCTAAATAAGGTTTAAATAATAATTTCTAGAAAATAATAAGATAAATAAAGGTTTATCTAATTAATTTATTTGGTTTTGGGTTAAACATGACTGGGAATAATAATTAAATTATGGTTTAATTAATTATTCCATGAGGAAAATCAAACAAATATAGGTTTGTTTAATATTTCCTTTTGGGGTTTCCTGTTTTAACATAGTGAAAGCAGTTTTACTTAGGGTAAAACTGGTCTTACATGGTGTACTTGGGTCCATCTAATGATAATGGGTTAGATGACCAAAAAATGGTGTAACAGATTGCCCCCCAGCGTGCGAGTGTCAGGAGCAAATCGTATGACCGAAGTACGTTGTAAGAACACAATCACTAGACAACAAAAGGGATGTCAGAGAGAGAAATGTGAGGTAGATAGTGTGCTGAAGGACTAGACCCTAAGGAGACGAGACTCGCAGGTGCAACAGGTCTCTGTTTATGAGAGGGTACCTGTGCTGAAGGCGGCGGGGGAGGCATACCTATGCCCGCCGAGACAAAGTACAAAAGAATAGTGTGTCCAGTAAACAAGGGACCGAACCGTAAAGTACAGCTGGCAAAATCATGAGCGAGATAAAAATACAATGAGGAATCCCACATACATGTTGTGCCTGGGATAACAGCCAGGACTTGTACAATAATATCTGAGTACATGAGATACAAATACAACCCAAATGCCCCCTGTAAATGGGGAAGGGCTCACAAAATCTGACTGATACATGCAAGTCGAAGAGGCACTACAAGTAGCTACGGCCAACATCATCAAATATCTGGAGCTGCATCGAAGGCTGCAAAGAAGAGGTCATCCGGGCATGTGGGGGGCTACCTGCAGGGCCACCCCCTCTATAGGGTTGAGACATTTCACACACACCCGGGAATCATCAAGAGCTGCTGCTGGATCACTGGACCATCAAGTATACGAATCTCGATCATGCTGAAAGGAGTTGGAGAAACAATCAAGACAAAGGGAAATGAGAGATCCCTTGGCCTGATCCGAGGCACCGAACAAGAGTGGAAGCTGGAACCAAGGTACACCGCCCTCTAGACCTGGCTTCTATAATGAAAGTGTTGATGTCAACAGAAGGAGGTCCGCCATAGTTGAGGGAGTGAGATGTCCCCAACTAAGGCACGAGAGAAAACAGTAGAGCGACGGACAGACTGACACTAATGATGAGAATGAAATGGAAAGGACTGAGTAGCGAATGGACGACTTCCCTTGTTAGAGCATAAAGGGCATGAATGACATGGCAGCGACTGACACAATATCATGTGTGACAGGGGACAGTGGGACTGAAGGTCATAATGTGCGACACAAGAGAGAGACCAAGCAATGAAGGATGGAGGGCTATAGGAGGGTACAAAGGGATGCGGTCTAGACTCCATGGATGCAATGATGACTCAACTTGGATGCTCTAAACAAAGGCAACGCAATAGTGCTGCCACACAGTAAAGGCCCAATGGGGGACCATGAAAACATGAGTTCAAGGTGGGAACTCATGACGAAAATCGACACGAACATGGACAAGTATGGGGGTGAAGTGATGCCCCAAATACAAGTGTTGTAAGTGAGAAAATTCGATTTAAAGCGGATGTGGAGTGGCCCTTCTTGGACAAAATGGGTCCGGGTGAAGCAGCAAATCATAAACATGAAAAAACAGATGCTGGCTATCTAAGAGAAAATAAAACATGCATTTCAGAAGGGAAATGCTAAGGGTAATATTTCTTAAGATAGAGTGCATTGCGAGGATTAGGAAGGGGGTGGCCTTCGAAATCCTCTAAGAGGTATGCCCCCTTACCGAGATCCTTACTAATGATGTAAGGGCCTAGCCATAATGAGTCAAACTTCCCATGACCGAGGACATCATGGGCCTGGTCATATACTAGAACAAGGTCGCCTTCGTGAAAAGTGCAAGGCTGGACTTTTCGGTCATACTGAGCTTTGGTGCGCTTTTTGGCCGCTTCCATGGTTTGCAAGGCAACACGGCGGTCTTCGGAAGCGCGCTCGAGCATGATAAGTCGTTGTTATAGAGGTTGGGTGTTAGGGAGAAGTTCAACGGCCAGATGTAGGGAAGGAATTTCACACTCGATCGGTAAGACTGCCTCCTCTCCAAAAACCAGGTGGAAAGGAGTAAACCCGGTGGCAGTTTTAACAGAAGTTCGATAGGCCCACAAAGCAGGGAAGAGCATGAGATGCCAGTTGGTTTTGTGCTTATTCACCATTCATTGAAGCATATTTTTGAGGATTTTTTTGACTGCTTCAACTTGGCCATTACCTTGGGGGTAATAGGAGGAGGAATATTGGTGCTCAAAACCCAACAGTGAGGATAGCTCACGCCATATCTCATCTTCAAAATGTTTGCCATGGTCAGAGACCAGTTGTTTGGGAACCCCGAATCGAGCTATAACATGGTTAAAGAAAAATAGGGCCGCGGTAGCTGCCGTGTTGTTGAAAGTTGGCATGGCCTCGGCCCATTTGGTGAAATAGTCGACCACCACGATGATATAATTGTGGTTACCAGTGGATGGCGGGCGACACTCCATAAATTCGATGGCCCATTTACAGAAGGGTCCGGTTGAGACGACCGGATGGAGGGAAGTTGGTGGAGCTCGCGCCTTAGGGGCGAAATGTTGGCAATTGGGACAGTGTTTGACTGCCTCAATGCAATCACTAAAGAGAGAAGGCCAAAAATACCCAGCGCGCATGACTTTCTGGGCAGTAGCAAGACCGGAGAGGTGGCCACCGCAAGCGCCACTATGGCAGGCATTAAGGACCTATTCAGCTTCAGCGTGTGTGAGGCAACGACAAAGGACGGTATCAACCCCGCGACGATATAGGTCGTCACCGATAAGGAGGTATCGGGGGGCTTGATGTCGGATGCGTCGACGAGCCTCACAATCAAGGTGAAGAGTGAACTTTTGGGTTCGCAAGTAAGTAAGAATGTCGCCATACCATGGGTCGTCGGCAGTAATGGAAAATAAGTGTTCATCAGGAAAATCATCATTAACTAGGGGGTCTTGCGCTCTGGTAGGTAATTCAGAAATGAGCTCAGCGAGGGCTAAACCTTTCTTACTCTTTGGTGTGACGAATTTGAGGTCGAATTCTTGAATAATAACGACCCAATGGGCATATTTCCCAGTGAGGATACGACAACTCAATAGGAAAGCCAAGGGGTTGGAATTAGTCACAACCTTGGTGGAGCGCATGAGGATATAATGACGAAGTTTTTGGACTGAGAACACTACAGCCAGTGCTAATTTTTCTTCAAGTGAGTAGGAAACAGGGGGTCCTACAAGGTTCTTACTGACATAGTAGATCACATGCTTGATACCATTGTCATCTTCCTGGATAAGGACTCCAACGACCGAATAGGTGGAAGCAGAGATATACAGGATGAAGTCCCGATCAAAGTCGGGAGGGCGGATCAAGGGAGCGGATGTGAGAGCCTGCTTAAGGGCATCGAAAGACTCGTGAGCATAGGAATCCCAAACGAAAGGGATAGAAGATCGAAGGAGTCTAAGGAACCCATGTGCAGTGGTGGCGTAGTCAGGGACGAACCGTCGAAGAAAATTAGCTTTGCCTTGGAGACTTTGGAGCTGGCGGAGGGTACGTGGAATGGGAAGTTCAAGAATGGCTTGAACTTTCAAAGGGTCAAGATTGATACCATCCTTAGACACGATGAAGCCTAAGAGATGGCCGGCAGGAACGCAAAAGACACATTTCAACGGGTTAAGGCGGATATTATACTTGCGACATCGGAGGAAAATGGTACGCAGATCGTGGAGGTGCTGCGCCCGATGCTTAGAAAGTGCAGTGAGGTCGTCTAAATAAGCAAGGATAATGTGAGCTAAGTCATGGAAACAATAAGACATGGCCCGTTGGAAAGTGGCGCCGGCGTTTTTGAGGCCGAACGGCATGACCCGGTCAGCAAAAGTTCCCCACGGACTAATGAACACGGTTTTGAGTTGATCGGCAGGACGGATAGAAATTTGGTTGTATCCGGAGAATCCGTCCATAAAGGATAGAACCTCATGCCCCGCACACTCGTCAATGATTTGGTCAATGAACGGTGTGGGGAAGTTGTCTTTGGGACAAGCTTGGTTCAAGTCACGAAAGTCCGTGCAGACACGGATGGTGCCTTGTTTCTTGAGAACGGGAACTGGGTTGGATACCCAAGTGGTGTATTCAATGGCGTAAATGAAACCAGCCTACTTGAGCTTGTCGATTTCGGCTTTGATAGCGTCACGTCTGGAAGGATGAATGGGTCTCAACTTTTGATGGACCGGTTTGGCGTTAGGCCATGTGTCGACATGGTGTTCGACAATGGCGGGATCGAGTTCGGGCATTTCAGAATAGGACCAGGCGAAAATATCGCGGAATTCTTTGAAAATCTTGGTGTAAGCTTCGATTTCTTCCGGGGTGCATTGAGCGCCTAAGGTGATATATTCTTGGATACCTGGGGTGACTGAAATGTCGATTTTGATGGCAGGAGAGATATTGGCCATGTTTCCTTCTTCGAAAGCATCAGGGGCAAGGATGGGGTTTTTGAACCAATCGACTGCATTAGGGATGAAGTCTTTGGTTTCCACAGCAAATTGGTCATGGGACTGCTGTGGGAGGAAGTATGCGCGATGGTGCATATCGTCCCATGGAAATTCCGGGTTGGTCATGGCTTCCATAATGTCTTCATCGGATTGGAAGATGGGAAGACTGGAGGAAGAGGGGTCACCCGAGGAGGTAGTGATGTGTGACGGGTCATCAGGAGGAGAAGGGCTCAGATGTGCAATATCAACAGATCCAAGGTCGGCTGAGGAGCCGAGAGTATCTACAGGTTGAAGGGTAGGTGAACTATCTCGCAAGGATGATGACAGGTACAGAATGGTGAATGACGACTCTTTTGGCTCGATAGTGGGAGGAGGAATGTGAATGGGAGTAGGAAGATCCTCTGGTCCTATCGAAGTGGCCTTGAATTGGCGGTACATGTCTAAAGAGGAACTATACTCGTCAAGGCGGGGACAGAGGTGGGTGTAATGGCCGTGGAAATCGCACAAAGCACAAGGGTGGTTTGTGCGCAAAGTTTTGAGTTTCGGGATAGAGTCCGGGATAGTGACGTAGACCTCGGGGATGTCAGAGTCGGGAAACGTCTCATTAACCAGAATCTTGAGGTGCGGAAATTCAGAACACATATGGGTGGTGTGACCGACAATATCACACAAAGTGCATTGGATTGCGGGTTTTGGCGGTCGAGGACGGGTAGGGGTTGTCGGGGCGGCCTGGTCCTGATGGGTTGCCCCCTTACGGAGTCGCCATTTGTTAGTATGGCGAATTTGTCGAAGTGTACGAAAAAGGAACACTTTAGCTACGCATAACTAATAGCCCTAACAACAAAAGTGGCTGCCAATAGCTAGGAGCGGGGTGCGGAGGGCGAGGGGGAGGTTGCTGACTAGCCGAGGCAGGCCGCGTAAGGGCAACCTGAGACGATTGCATCATGCAAACATTTGATAAGCTGGGATCAGTGACAAGAGGAGGGGGAAGGTTAAGGAAAGTTCCAAGCAGGGAGGAATCTTTGTAAACGCTGAGGGAGACACTGGTCACGGAATCAACGGTTTGCTTGTTGGCTACAGAAGAGATGGTCGTCTCAGGGGAGGTCTGAGATTTTGGCTCATGATATGTCAACTGGTCAATGGTGACTATCTTTCCATTATGGGGGAAAGACATCTTGCAAAAGACCGCGGATGGGACAGCAGACATAGCATAGGTGTAGCTTCGCCCGAATAGAATGTTGTAATCTAGCGGGGCGTCGATGACTTCGACGTCAACGCAAACAGTCTTACCGGCGAGGGTGATAGGACAATTTCGAAACAGGCCAATGGGCTGGGAGGCATGACCGTCCACGCTCGAAGGGTGATCGTGGAAGGGGCCAACTCGGGATCCGAGGTTGCTTCCCGACGCGGACATCACGCGGGTGGATGCCCCCTCATCAATGATACACCGGGACACGTTGGCGTTCCGGATTTTGACTGGGATTTGGAAGGCGACGGAAGGAGGGAGAGGAGGATGCTCCGATTGAGTGGCGTCGAAAACAATCATTTGGTCATCAGCAGGATCTACAGCGCCCACGGCAGATAGTAGAGCCTTCTTTTGGGAAGGGCACGACTGGAGGAGCTCCAGTGTGGAGATGGCGGCAGGAGATTGCGCCAAATCGTCTACTATGCTATATGAATGGGCAGCTCGACTGGGAGCAGCATTTCGACGTAGTGGGCCCTTAGGTATCTTGGGATAAACCTCAACTTTTGGTTTAGGGATATGTAAGGGGCCACCGGGTGACGAAAGAGGCTCTGGAGAACCTGAAGAAGGAGGCTCGGGAGCAGACTGAGCAGGAGGCTTGGAGTACTGGCGAGACCGAGTTTGAAGGTGAAGATCGACGGACGGGTTAGGATCGGAGTGCATCATAAGGATCTGGTAATCAGAGGAACCAGAAAGGGAAGGGGGGGCGGCTACCTGGCTATCGGGCGGTTGGGTAGCCACGAATCCTTGCTGAGGGAAAGGATCAGTAAATACAGCTGGTTGGGTAGTGGCCACATTAGGAGGAGCATGAGGGGAGGCGTGTTGTCCACGCAATGTGGCTTGAGACTCCCACATCTGCCGCATCTAGGGTAAGAGGGGACAATCGTGGGTGTAATGACCATAAACACCGCAACACGAACAAGGCTTACTTGTGCGAAGCGGCCTGTCCGGCTTGGGCTGAGTGCCCTGTTGCTAGTTGGCAGTGTTAGGGTCCACACCAGGATTGGGTCCACGGGTACCAGGGGTAGATTGGTTTGGATTGCCTCTCCGCCTTCTTTGAGAAGAAGGGGGATTAGTCGCGCCCTGCTGTGCAAATACTTGCCCTGGAGGAGGCTGTAAGTGCTGTTGCAGGTTTTGAGGAGGCAAGGAAGATGGAAGCGCATATGCTGGAGGAGCTGGCGCACTAGGCTATGGATAAAGGTAGTGGTTAGGTTGGGCAACATTGAGGTAAGCAGGAGGTTGGGCAAAAGGAGGAGGCATGCCGTATCCTGGATACATGCTACCGGGAGGGGGGAGAGTGCTAGAGGAGCTGGCCCCTCCCTGAGGGATACCATAGCCCATAGGAGATTGAGCGTACGGATGGGAAAGGGCTCCAACGATACCATTGACGGAATGAGATGCCCCCGGGGCGTTAGCGCCACCGGGCCTGGGGAGGTCAGGAAGAGCGGTATAAACATAACCAGATTGAGCGTAGATCAGGTCATATTTCAAGGCTATTTGGAGGGCGGCTTCTTCGGTTTGAGGAAAATGGGAGGCGACATCCTTGTCGATGGGAGCTGGAAGGGTGCGAAGGAACCAGTCCATATAAACCCGATCTTCGAAGGGAGGGGCTCGACATAAGCTCCGTCTTCTTCGCCATTCCTGAACATGGGCGGAAAGGCGGGTTGAAGAGGATTGCTTGAAGGAATTCAAGAGCTCCGTGCCAGTGTCGTATCGGAGAGGGAGCTGGAAATAAGACAAAAAGGCCTGAGCAAGGGTCGCAAAGGTGGTATGGGAAGAGGTGGCTTGTTCAACATACCATTTGGAAGCTTCGCCGGTAAGCGTGCGTTGGAACAAACGAAGACGGATGGAGTCATCGGTAATGGAATTGGAGGAACACCACATGTGGAAAGATCAGACATGATTGGTTGGATCTTCTCCAGCTTGGCCTTCGAATTTAGGGATGTCGAAAGGGAGCTTGGTTGGCATGGCAGGCCAACCAACATCGTGGCGGATAGGGTCGTTGATCAACTGATTGAAATCGGGGAGGCTGAGGCCTGCAATGTATGGCAGCAAGGGGGTGGCCGGGGTCGTTCCTGTGGCGGTTCCGCTAGTAGTCGGGCCGGCATTAGGGCCGGGAGAACCGCTAGCGTTAGGCCCTGGACCAGACATGGTGGTGGGGGGAGAACCAGGAGGAGAAGGGGAACCCGATGAATCAGGAGAGGAGTCGGAGTGCGGACTCGGAGGAGGACTGGCTCGACGACGGCGGGTCGGAGCAGGTCGATCGACCGGAAACTGAGGGTGAAGGCCAAGAAGTCTCTGGGAAAGGCGCCTTGGGGGCGCAATGACGACAGGAAGAAGGAAACCGACAGGGGCAGAAAGGGACAGAATCAATTGAGGTCAAGGGCAGAAAAGGTGCAGTGACAATTGATTTTAGAGTCTTTGCCAGGCGGTGTTAACCAGGTGCTTCTTCGCTTAGGGTCAGTGTGTGGCGTGCGTTAATTTTAATTTTTAAACCCTTTCCATTTTGAGAGCAAGAAAAAAGTGTGTTGCGTAGCTGAAAATAAACCTACAGAGAACAGTATATAATGCTGAAATAACAGAAAAATAACAGCTACTTGTGCATCTATCTAACCCAAGAAGGCAGGTCTCTCAAAACTAATCTGAAAAGAAAGGGAAAAATCTAGGCAAAACACATGGAAAAGAGGCCAATAGATCTAAGGTCAAAAGGGACAGGGACCTAAAGGATAAAGCTGCTGAAAAGAGGTGCAGATCAAAGCCAAGAGACAGAGGCAAGGTGGCTGGAAACAAGGAAGGAAATCAGCAAAATACGGAGGGGGCAAGGTGGAGGCCCTAAAAGTGGATCCAAACAAATCTTCAGGAGGTGATTTGAGATGTAGAAGAGCTGATTTCAATGGATCTGAAAGGGAGGTAACAGATCTGGAAAAAAGGAGGCTGAAGCTCTGAAAAACAGACGGTTGAAACAGCTAAAACTCTTCCACAAAAAGTGGAGGGTACTAAAGCCCTAGGGGGCTAGGTTCCCACTTAGATGAGTAAAAACATATCAGAACTTGGTCAAAGCGGGCTGAGACAGAGGCTGGAAGACCCTGACAGAAGCTGCAGCAGAACCCAGAAAAATTGCAGAAAAATCACTGAAAAACTGGCAGGTCGCAGTTTCTGACCTGTTTTCAGTGCAGGTCGCAGAAAAGGGGCAGAAAAGTGCGACCTGGAGGTCTAGGTCGCAGTTTATGGGCCAAAAAGTGCGACCCCCCCGTTCCGGTTGTCTCGGTGGCAGATTTTCAGAAAAGTTGTCGTCTCAGTTGCGGCTGGTGTCGCTTACCTGCGCAATAGGGCCAGAAACACACGGAAGTTAGAAATTTTAATGTTTTAGGGTTTTATATGAGAAAAACAACATAAAAATAGGAAAAATAAACAACTGAAAAGAAACCCTAGGGTCTGAAGTAGCTGGATATGCAGGAATATGAAAAACGACAGCGGTCGTAATTTAAAACCCGTGTGGAGTCGCCATTTGTTAGTATGAATCCTTTGTCGAAGTGTACGAAAAGGGACCACTTTAGCTACGCATAACTAATAGCCCTAACAACAAAAGTGGCTGCCAATATCTTCAGATCTGCAGTTAGTTGATCAAGAAAAGAGCTGCAAAAAACCAGATCTATGCATAGAAAGACATTAAGCAGTAAAAAGAAGGGTTTGCTCCATATACCAATAGACAAGACAAGAACAATTTTTGAAAGAATTTTTTTATTAAGGGCACCTGGGAGGAAAACAAGAAGGCGTATCCAATTCTCCTCAGTGGGATGGGTTCTTGGAAGTCCTCAGCACTTCAGATCTAAAATCTCTCTCTCTTGTTGGTGTAGAAGACCCACACAAAGAATGGAACTCAAAGGGAGCTCTTACAGCAAATGGCAGAAAATGGTGACCAAGTGTATAGATCCAGAGTGATCTAATAGGCAACAAAAGGTGAAGAATGGTAGGAAAAACCCTCCTATTTATAACAAAATATTGGGTCATTCTAGATCTTGGTGCATGGGTTAACCAGATCTAGATCCACTCTTTATGGAATATTTTATTATATTTGTTGGAGGGAAAAGGTATTTGACTTGGGTCAAATCCCTTGATTTGTCAAAAATAAATAAATAAATGATTTATTTATCTTTTTGAGGAAGCGGTTAGAAGATAATCAAATAAATAATGATTTATTTAATTATTTAAGGAAGTGGTTGAAAGATAATTAAATAAATAATGATTTATTTAATTATTTGTGGGTGATTTGGTCATATTTAACAAGGAATACTATCTAAATAAGGTTTAAATAATTATTCCTAGAAAATAATAAGATAAATAAAGGTTTATCTAATTAATTTCTTTGATTTTGGGTTAAACATGACTGGAATAATAATTAAATTATGGTTTAATTAATTATTCCATGAGGAAAATCAAACAAATATAGGTTTGTTTAATATTTCCTTTTGGGGTTTCCTGTTTTAACATAGTGAAAACAATTTTACTTAGGGTAAAACTGGTCTTACATGGTGTACTTGGGTCCATCTAATGATAATAGGTTAGATGACCAAAAAATGGTGTAACAATTACAATTACAATTTTTCAATTTCACATACACTTACAATTACAATTACAATTTTAGAATTTTACATACAATTACAATTTTACAATTACAATCAATTCACAGTAATACAATTAAAATTTTACAAATATTTTACATACAATTAGAATTACAATTACAATTAAAATTACAATTGCAATTTTACAATTTCACGTACAATTACAATTACAACTACAATTTTAGAATTTTACATATATACAATTACAATTTTACAAATTAAAAAATTACAATTACCATTACAATTTCACAAATTTACATATATACCATTACAATTACAATTTTAGAATTTTACATACAATTAGAATTACAAATATTACAATTTTACAAGATCATGATCATTTAGTATTAAATTAATTAATAAACATCACGTTCATGATAACCATCGTACAAACATCATATTTGACTAAAAAACACATTCAAAATTACTAACATCATCGTGATCATGATCATCTAACAAAACAAAATTAACATTATATATTAACATATTCATCACAACACAAACATCAAATATGCATCTCATGTCAAATAACTCATGCTATCATCACATACACATTAAATGTACATATCTAACATGACTTAACAATATACACATCATGATGATCACTAACATGTAAATTAAGTACAACTGCAACATGAACATAGAATACATGGACCATATATATATATATAACTGAATAATGTTAAATATATACAACTGTAATATAAATGTCATGGATCCACTAGTTGTAGTACAACATCAATATCAGTACTAGTGGAGGCCTGCTCAGTCAATGGTGCAACCTCGAGGGTCGATGGTCCAGCCTACTCATGATCATGAGTACTGATGGATGCTACAGGCTGTTGACTAGACGTGGTTGATGGTCCAACCTCATCTTCATGATGACTATTGTTGGATGCTAGTGGAGGCTCATGCTCATCTGATGCAGCGCGAGGTGAACGATCATGAGATGAAGAGTCATTTCTCATGGACTGCCCAACACCTGCTACATCACGACCACATCTATAACGTTCAACAGTCCTCATCAGTCGCGTAAATGATGTCGTAACTCCTATGACATGCCGCATCGGGCGGTACATGTCACGCGACATGCCTCTCCACATCTGTAATAGCCTATCATCGGCTTCTATGTCTCTGTAATGAGTGGGCCTAATGCCCGCCTCAACAAGCAATGCACTGAGTTGGTCGCCCAACTCCATCCGGTATCTAGCATCATGTCGACCGTACCTAGCACCAGCCTCCTAATGATCCTTGGCATCTGCCATGCCCTGATCATCATCAGCTAGATCCACACCTGGATCATGTGGTACTAATGTCAGCATCTCCTCGCCATCAAAAGAGCCAATGTCTGCAAAATATATACAAGTACACAATAATAATTAGAAATTTTCATTACACAATTTAATAAAAACAAGTTAAAGAACATCCTAGAATAACTTTAAATATATAAAACAATAATATTAACTCTATCATCTGGCGGCTCATCAACTATGAAGAGGATGTTGGCACACCCTTGCCAATCAAAACCCATGTAAGGACAGGGGACTATAACGAAGGGATGCTCATCAACACTGGCTAGCAACTCCAATGCATCCTGCTTTATCCTCGCGAAAAACTCAGTGTCACCCCTCTTGGGCATCCTCTCACCCCACATGTGCATACGTGCCTCAAACGTCGTCCTACGAGGCTGCCGATGAAAAGTAGGCCTCGTCTCTAGAAACCTCTCAAAAACTAAACAAAAAAGCTCTAAAGAAAAAGGGAAGTTCACCCTACCTTATGCATGAGCACGACATCTATCTAAGGATGTACACAACTGCTGCAAAAAAATGGCAGACCACCTGAAAAGTCATGGCTCCTATACTAATGAATCAACATAATATAGAAGTGGGAAACTAATGCGTTGCCTCACACTGGTGTTGTGAAAAATGGTCGAAATGATAAGTGAGAGACACTTCACCTCCTCCCTACCAAATGCACCAATACGTAACTGACCACCAACAACCCGAAACTCTGCAGGATACAGTACATTTTACCCAATGTATCTCTGCAAGTAAACTAACTGACTCCCTGCTGCATAGCCAACTGGAACCTCTGGGAACAAGGGAAAATCCACCCCTCTCCTCAGTGGGTGTGTACCACTGGTTAATACCAACTTGGAAAGCCTGTTGCTGGGCATTCCACCTTCGGATAAGATGTCTCAAAAACAAATTATGGCCTTTAGAGAAGTAGCCTCCTCATAGAACTTGAGGAGGCATGTCTACCTTAGGAGCCCCTGTGTAGTTGATGTAATAGGGCGAGGGTACGCATCTCTCTCCCTCTCTCGTGCCTCCCACAGGCGAACCATGTTATACTGCTCCGCTTGTTGTTGTTGTTGTTCCCCCTCTTCTCTCCTTTCACGTCTCTGAATTATTGACATGTTAAACACAATTTTTTTATTAAATAACACATGTATTTAGAAATATACATATATAATTTTTTTTTGAAAACAAAATAAAAAAACAGTCGGTGCACCGAAAACACAGTCACGTACCAGTACCGGTGCATATCTCTATGGAACGCACTGGCCTTAGTGCACCTAATAATATTAAGCGCCCCGATAATCATGCTCCATAAGAATTTATAGCGCCCCATTGACTATGTACGGTGTCAGTCGGGCGATGTGCTGACGAAACTCTACGCCCTGGGGCGTATAGTTAAGTTAGCGGACCGACCTGCTTCCATCATGACATAGTGAGTGGTGCGGCCTTTTATAAGGCCACACCGTTGACCCAGGTGAAATACGGAAAGTTGTGCGCTAACAAAAATAGTCACCCCCGAGCTGCAATTTTAGTCAATGCACCATGTTGCAGCTATTCAACTAGGTCAACGGTGCAACCGGATAACAGACCGCACCGCACTTTTTTAAAAAAATTAAAATAACACAGTGCGCCTTCGGTACTGCCCCGGAACCAGTGCAGATACCGTAAGCACCGGTTTACTAAGCCGCACCGTTGACAATGTGGAATAGCGGCAACACGGTGTGTTGATAAAATTACCAGCACCAGGGTGGAACATTTAGTCAACGCACCATGTTGCCGCTATTCCACACTGTCAATGGTGCAGCCGGGTAAATGACCGCACCCCAATTTTTCATTTTTTTTTTTAAATAACACGGTACGCTTATCAGTACCGCCCCGGAACCGGTGCGGATACCGTTAGCACTGACGGTGGTGCAGCCTGTAAATTTACTGGCAGCACCGCAAACCAGTGTGAGCCAAACGGCTTGAGCGCACCATGTGACAAAAACAAAAATCCTTTAAAATGGTTAACTTTAAGGTTATTTGAAATCATAATCCACTAGAAGGTTTAATTATGGAAAAACAAGACAAATACCTGTACATTTTCTCGTCGAGGAGGCATATTCACTGTAGGATTTGAAAAATAAAATTTCTTCACCGTTTTGCAAAATTCAAGCTGGAGATTGGTGGGAAATGCATAGCAGCAGTGCAGGCAATGAGTGTAATGGGAGCACCAATGTCAGGGCGGCTCAGACAAGGATAAATTGCATCTGTGCTTGAGAGCTCAGTAGCACTGAAAAAAGTGAAAAATGTGGTTTTTTGGCCATAATAATTTTTTTTATTTAACCCTGTTCCGGTGTGCGGGATTTTATAGGCACACCGAAGCATTTGCCTCAGTCCGCACCAGGCAGTTTCTATTTTCGCACACTTTTTATGAGGCACCGGTGCGGGCGGTCTTTAAGCACCGGTGCGAAACAGTAATACAATGCACCGGAAGGGTGTGTAAGAAGCGCATGGTGTCCGTTGTGCCAATTTTTTGTGCGGTTTTCTGGCCCTACTATTTTTTATTTAACCCCCTTCCGATGCGCGAGATTCTATGGACACTTTTAGGAATTCGGCCCTCCCTAATCTTGGCATTAATTCTTCCAAGGCCTTTCATTCTCCTGCGTCCAAGTCGGTGGCAGTCAATGATGATCTGACAGCGTCGATCAGCTTGAAGGGTGTTCAGATTTCTTCTCAAGGTTCGACTTCGTCCTCCCATTCGAAAGCTGTGAGTGCTCTTCCTGAATCGAACGATCGTAATGTGGATGGTTTTATAATTCTTTAAACATTGGCGACATTGAAAAAGTTAATAAAGTAGATAATTTTTTAAATTTTAATGATATTAATATGAGTATTGGTAATATTAATAGTAGTAGTATTATGAATAATAGTTTTAATAAGAATAATAGTATTATTAGGAATAATAACAAACATAATGATGTTATTAAATATAATAATATTAATAACATTAATTATATAAATAAAAACTATAATAAACTTAACATTGATAATTATAATAGCCATAATAGTAATTTTAATTCTCGCCCCTTGAATAATACTGTTATTAATCTCTCTAGTTTTTCCTTTCATCCTCATGTCTTTAGTTTGTTAGAGAAGGGTCTTAATTTTGCTCTTGCACCTAAAAAAATCCCGAATCTGGACATTATTTGTGATATTGAATATGGGATTAGGGATTTACCTGATACTACCAAAGACATTATCAGGCAGGATTGTGCCATGATCCTTAGAAAAGCTAAGCCACCTAAGAGCAACATCAGCAAACTAGAGTTTGAGGCTCTCAAATCTTTAAACAGCAACCCTAACATTGTGGTTCTTAAAGCTGATAAGGGAGGTGCTACGGTCATTTTAAACAAAGAATATTATCATAATAAGATGTTAGATCACCTTCTTAACAGTGGGATTTATAAGAAGCTTGACAAAAATACTCTAAAAAAAGTTTCTAAAGTAGTTGCTTTGGCTATAAAATCAAGTAGCTCTGTTGGTTCTTTGAGAAAAAAGCTGACTGAGAGTAACCCTCTCACTCCAAGGATTTATGGTCTTCCTAAGATTCATAAGGATGGAGTCCCACTCCACCCTATTTTTAACACCATAGGAGGTCCAACTTATCTTCTCGCTAAATTTCTAGCCAATAAGATGAAACCACTTGTAGGTCAGACCTCTTCTTTTGTTAAAGACTCTTGGTCTTTTATTAATGATTTGAAAGACTTGAAGTTAGACAGTGATGATAGGTTTGTTAGTTTTGATGTTGTTTCCTTATACACTAGCATCCCCATTAGGGAGGTTGTTGATGTTATTTCTCGTGTCACTGATCCTGATACGGCTCATCTCGTTGAAATTTGTCTAACCTCGACTTTCTTCAATTTTGAGGGTGAATTCTTTGAACAGACTTGTGGTGTGGCCATGGGTTCCCCCCTTTCTCTTGTGGTAGCTAATCTATTCATGGAAGACTTTGAATCTAGAGCCCTTTCCTCTTCCCTTTTTCAACCTAAGCTTTGGAAAAGATTCTTCGATGACACTTGTGTTGTGTGGCCTCATGGTAAGGAGAAATTGGACCTTTTCTTCCAACATCTTAATGATCAATCTGTCTTCATTAAGTTCACCGTGGAATTTGAAGATAATGGTAGCTTGCCTTTTCTTGATGTCCTCCTTTCTAGGAATGAAGATGGTTATTTTTCTCATCAAGTTTTTAGAAAGAAGACGCACACTGAGCAGTATTTACATGCTAGTTCTCACCATTTCCCTGCTCATAATCTTGGGGTTCTCAACACCTTAGCTACCAGAGCCTTTAGAATCTCTAATGTAAACCATTTTGAAAGCGAAAAGGCTCATCTCCTTAAGGTTTTTAATAAAAATGGTTATAGTATAAATCACTGCCTTAAAGCATTTCAAAAAGATGAAAGGGGTCCTAGAGTTAAGAAAGATTCTTGCGATCGGTTATCTGGAGTTCATCTTCCGTTTATCCAAGGTACTACGGATAATATCGCTAGGATCCTAAAGAATTTTAATGTTTCCTCAACATTTAAACCCTACCGCCCCATTCGAAGTTCCCTTAGGTCTATTAAAGACCCGATTTGCCCTAAGGATGGTAAGGGTGTGTACTTGATTCCATGCTCTTGTGGGACACCTTACATTGGTGAAACAGGTCAGTCTATTAATCAAAGAATTCATGAGCATGTCACTAACCTTAAGCATAATAGATCGCGCTCCTCGGCCTTAGCAGAGCATGTTCAGAAGGCTAATCATCACATTTGCATTGAAGATGCTAAGGTGATTGCGAAGATTGATCATTTCCACCACCGCAAGTTGCGAGAAGCCTTGGAAATCGAAAAGAGGCCTCTTAACCTCAACAGGGACGATGGGTGGATGGTTAGCAGGTGTTGGATTCCTGCTCTTCATTCCTAAAAAAAATTATTTATTTATTTATTTTTATTTATTTATTTATTAATTAATTTTATTTTATTTGATTTTAATTTTTAGTTTATTTGATTTGATTTTATTAAAATAGATTTATTAAGTTAAAAAATAAATATATAAATAATAATAAATATTAATAAAATGAATAAATCTATTTTAATTAATAAAATCAAATAAAAATTGTTAAAAATTAAATTATTACTATTATTATTTTTATTTATTTATTTCATTTTTTATTTTTTTTATTTTTTTTTATTTTTTATTTTTTATTTTATATTTTTTTTATTTTTATTTTTATTTTTTTATATTTTTTATATTTTATATTTTTTAATTTTTTTTAATTTTTTTTTTAATTTTTTTTATATTATAGTAACATTTAATCCTTTATATTTTTAAATAATATTAGACAAAATAAATATTTTAACTATTATTTTATTAATAGAAATAATCCTATATTTATTTAATCTTCTAGAAAAATTAAAAATAATAATATTCATATTATTTCATATTATAATCTTAAATCAATTTTTAATTAATTTTTATTTTTATTTTATTTATTTTTTACTTTTTATTTTATTTTTCTATGACTTTGATTTAGTCAAACTAGCCGTTATCTTTCAATGGCTAGTTGGAGCTTCTCATATCTATTTAATTGGGTTTCCTGATCAGATTTTTCATCAAGTCCTGATGATGAACCACACTGGCTGGTTCGAAACGCGTCGACCAAATTTATTTGGATGTGATTTTTACCGAAAGATTTTTTTTCACAATTCTATGGACACACCGGTGCGTTTTTTTCATTCCACGCTAGGCAGTTTCTGTTTTCGTGCGCTTTTTATGAGGTACCAATGCGGATGCTCTGTAATGCACTGGGGTGCTAGAGTAATAAAACACATCGGGCGGGTGTGTATGGAGTGCACAGTGTCCGGTGTGCCAATGTTTTGTTTGGTTTTTTGGTCGTAAATTTTTTTTTATTTAATCCCGTTCCAGTGAGGCAGGTTTATAGGTGCCCCGATGTGTTTTCGTCATTCCGCTCCGGGCGGTTTCTATTTTCATGCACTTTTTATGAGGCACCGGTGCAGATTCCGTGCAAGCACTGGGGCGCTACAGTAATAAAACGCATCGGGATGGTGTGTACGGAGCGCACGATGTCTAGTGTGCCACTGTTTTGTGTGGTTTTTTGGTCATAATTTTTTTTTTTATTTAACCCTGTTCCAGTGCGCAGGTTTTATGGGAGCACCGGTGCGTTTTCTTCATTCCGCACCAGACGGTTTTTTCTACGCGCTTTTTATGAGGCACTGGTGCAGATGTGTTGTAAAGGTTCGGTGCGCTACAAAAAGGAAACACACCGGGCGGGTGTGTATGGAGCACATGATGTCCTGTGTGCCAATGTTTTGGGCGCACCGGTGCTTTCTCGTGTTGAATGCATTGGTGCGTTTTACGATGATAAGTGCACCGTACGAAATACATCCACAAACACCTCTGCCCACCAACCTCCTCTAGTAACCTCCGCTAGAAACAGATGTCTAGGGTATTTTTATAAGGGGTTCCTCAAAAACATCCACTAGAGGGTATTTTCCTTGTAGTGATAGATGTGAGTGGTAGGCTTCCTTGTTGCCATAATTTTACATTCAATTTTTCTTTCCAACCTGAATACCTTCTCCAATGAATGAGGTTCCAAAACACGAAATTCATGTTGGATGTTATCCTTTAAATTCCCTATGAAGACATCAATCCTGTGTTCCTCTGGAATATCAGTTACCCTTATATTCAATTTTTGGAATTTCTCAATGTGCTCCACCACTGAACCCTTTTGTTTGAGATTTATCAATTGGCTAAAGAAGGTGTTTCTCTTTGTATCCTCATAATGTGCTACCATTTCCTCCGTAAAAATTGACCAAATGACAATTTTTTTATGAGAGCAAAGCCATCGATACCATACAAATGTATTTTGTTCTAAATGTAAAGTTGCAATGCGTACCTTTTGTGTGTTTTGCACATTATTGAAATCAAAATATTTCTCCATCTGTAGTATCCATGTTATGGGATCTTTGCCATCAAACTTCATCATATCCATCTTTGGAATATGGTGGTTCTTCAATCCAACATTATATTTTATGAAATCACGATTAACATTTATTTTGTTCTCATCATGAGTTTCCTCTACTATCTTTCCACCATTAGGAATAATTTATTGTATTAACCTTGTCATCAAACATTCCATGTTTTCTTTTAGATCATTCTTCATGTCTTCCATGTTGTCTTTCATTTTTTCATTGATCTTAGCTTCCATGTCATCCATCTTAGCTTCCATGTCGGCTTCCATGCCATTCATATTAGCTTCCATACCATTCTTCAAACATCCATCTTAGCTTCCACACCTTTCTTCAAAAAATCCATCTTAGCTTCCACGCCTTTCTTGAAAATTGTTCCATTTCATTTTTTGTTGCTCTTTGCGAGAGCGAAATTTGGTGCACTTTCTCTTGTAATTTTGATATGTCATGTTTCACTTCTTCCTCTTCATTAGTCATAGTAGAGCATTATGAAGGCTTAATAGGTGTTGAATTATTTTTAGGTGGAATTTTAGAACCCAATACTGATATTTGTGCTTCAATATGCCCTTGGAATCACTTCAAACTTATTTTTCACACAAGACTCATGCAATTCGGAGAAAAAAAATACACACCTTTTTCTTGCTTTTGAGGAGCTCGATATTGAAATTGAATTATCTTTGTGATTTCGGATCTTCAATATCTAAAATTTGGCCCTATAGTATCCCTCTAAATCTTCTTTCGAATGCCATAGGTTTGAGCTGATTTGGATTATTGAAGACAAAGTTATGCCCAATCTCCCACAATGACCTAATTATGGACTAGTTCAGTGGAGCGAACTTGTACGACGTGCCACGTGTCATTTTTTCCTCCTTCAGCTCTGAACTTAATACACAAGAAACTAAATTCCACGTACTTGCAGCCACTTTTTATAGAATTCCAATCCGATGCTCAGAGAGAGAGTTATGACGATTTTCCCACGGTCACCGCTTTGAGATGAAATTCGAGATCCTGAAAAAAACCCTAACTTCCACAGATAATATCTCTAAAAATATTGCGAACCAAGATCTGAAATTTTTACATGACGTTCCTCAGGATTTCATCTTCGCTATTTAAAACGTTTAGCTTCTGAAACTTTTTATAAAAGAGGTTATAGTGAAAATTCCATGATGACTTGTTTAGGTGAAATTCGAGAGCCTCAAAAAACCTTAACTTCCACAGATCATATCTCCGAAAATATTGTGAACCAAGATCTAAAATTTGTACAAGACGTTACTCAGGATTTCGGCTTCTCTCTTTAAAAATTTCAGCTTCTGAACCTTCGCAGAAAAAGTGTTATAGTTAAAATTCTACGATAACCTATTTGGAGCAGTGAAACCCTAGAATCCAAAGCTCTGATGCCAAATGTTATGAAACTAGCTCCAAAAATAGAAGAAAAGAGAGATCAACACCTTAGAAATAAGCCACTTCGAGGAGGAAACCTCCTTTACATTACATAAAATGAACAATTATTGGATGATACAAATGACAAAACCTCATTCTATATATAGGAGTCCATGGGGTCAGAATATAATCCTAGCCGACCTAACAATAATCATGTAAGGGCACAATAATAACAATATTGTGGTTACATGGGTATAACAATAACAATAAGGGGGTTATACTAACAACAATAAGGGACTATACTAGTAATATAGGGACCTAACATTGAATTTTATTTACCTTTTGAACATAGTTTGTTTATAACTAAGTGAACGAATTGGGTAGATCAATCCACATTAAGTCGACATTCTATTGAAGTACAGTCTATCCAACCTGATTTTGACCTTCAAATTATTCAAGATTTTGATAAATTTCAAGGTTTAGTTTCAGGTATTGACCTTTCTTATCATGAGGCATATTTCCAAAAATATGTTGAACTCTCTTCCGTGACTTCTTTTGCAATTTCATCTACCTCATCAAAATCTTTTTATCCCATATCATGTATTCCTAACCCTTTTGTATTTTCCACTACTACCCCTATAATTTCTCATCAAGCAACTCAAACCCCATCTTCTCCCCAATCCTCACCCACAATCCAACCTTCACTTTCACCAAAGCCTCAAGGTTCAGTTCAGCTTCCACCTCTTATTCAACCTCCACCTTTCATCCAATAACCACCTTTGATCAATCCACATACTGTTCATCCTCATATAGCTATAATGACAGTCAGATATGCTCCACTTGTTATTCAAGGTCCTTTGGCAAACGTGCCTCAGGACTATCAAATTAGGATTCCATAGTTTGATGGAACTGGACCTATCACTACCCAACAACATGTAGATAGGATGAATGATAGTTTTGACCTTCAAGAAGTAGATGGGGAAAATTTCAAAATGAGGTTGTTTGCAAAAATTCTCACTGGAGAAGTTAGGAAGTGGTTTAAAGCCTTCCCAGCTATTAGCATCAATGACCTCCCTGCATTCCATCATACATTCCTTAATAGATGGGAAGTCAAAAAGAACCCTCTTCGTATTCTATCATAATATGAAAGCATTAGGAGGGCGCCTAGAAAACGTGTCCATGATTATTGCACTATATTTAATAGTGTATACAATTCATTTCCTACAAACATTAAACCACCACAAGTTCTAGCCTTAATAAAATTCCCAGGTGGATTTGAGGCAGATATTTCTTATCAGCTGAGAGAGAGAAACTCTTCAACATTAGAAGAAATGCAAACGGATGCAGTGAGTGTAGAAGCCAATTTGTAAGCAAAGAGGGATAGGATAATAATTGAAAGAAGAGTGACCATGAAAGAAGAACCCTCAACTTCTTATGTTGATGACAAAATAGATTCATTATTAAGAACAATATAAAGAATGATGGAAAGGATTAATCTAAAAAAAAGGGTTACTCTTAGAGAAAACCAACCTACACCTCAAAATCATAATCAAAAAGTTAGAAGAAATCCTCCCAAAATCAAACAGAGGGAACAAAGGGGACCAGATCAACAAATTAGACCTCCATTTTAGAAGAATTATTCTAATGGTGATGGGGAAATTGTAGAAGAGGTATAAGATAACCAAATTAATTTGATGGGTATTAATGATGATGAAACATTTTTTCTCACTCAAGAAGAACAAGAGCTTTTTCAGCTTTCTCAAACTGAGCTTGATTCTGAAGAATCATATGATTACAAACGGGGATTTGAAAATTCTATTATGGAAGTCCATAGAAAATATAACCTTAGGAGTAATAAAACTTCATATACCCCTATAAAAAAGAATTTTGAGAATCCTGCTAAGAAAAAATTTGATACTGCTGTTAAGAAAATCACATACAATTCTACCAAGAAAACTATTGATAGTTCTGGAAAAAAGATAGTAGAAACTCCTACCAAAAATATAGTTGAGAGTGCTTCCAAAACTACTCAAACTAGTATCCCAACCACTAGTCAGCAAAAAGAACCTGTATCAAAAGAAATTTTTGATCAATCTGATTTTCTGAACTTGAGTACGATTCAAACATCATTCAACATTGAGAATGAATTTGCAAAACTAAAAATTACCATTCCTCTAACATATTTAATGAACAAAAATCTATATAGATCTCAAGTGATGAAAGCTCTAAACATAGTGGAAAACACAGACACTGTTAATTTTAATGATGATCAACATGAACTCTTATTTGGATCAGAAGTTGATGGAAAACCACAGGAAGGAGGTGTTCATCCATTCTATGTTAGCCTAAATGTTCATGATAATATTATCCATAATTTTATGTGATGCATCCATAACGCCGCAAATACCCAAAGATGCAGGGTTAGCGTAATTAACCCCACAAGAACCTCCATTCACATTAAACGTTCATCTTTTAATTAAATGCACGCGGAATCTTAACAATAAGTGGCTCTCAGTTTATAACTCAATATAATAAAAATCATACATTTTATGCATTGGTCGCCTCTTCACATTACCTTATCGCATGCATGGTTATACAAACCCGTGAAACTATGGTTCTAGGGTCCCACAACACGGTGACTAATCGAAAGAAATCATACTTCGCAAATAATATAATGTAGCAGATCGCAACCCAGAACAAATAACTTTAACAACTAAACAATCCTCACGTCGATGCAAAATCTCTCTGGAACTGTGATGTAATCTCCACCGTTGGTCTATGCCAGATCCAACGATCTCATTGTACTGTTTCGCACGCCATCTCACGTCCTCATTTCATCTCAACCAAAATACTTACCTTGCAATGTCTTAATGCTAAACTCTAAACCCTCCGATGTGCGATATGTGCTAGAGCGCTGGGCCGACACGTGGCTCTTCCCTTTATCGCATCACAACTTTCAATCCTTACCGCATCGCAAGTTATTTTGTTTAACTTGTGAAGTCCTTAACACATAAATTCAATAATCATCGATTTGTGATGTGCGCTTTCATTCTCCGCCCGACACGCCTCCACTTCACAAATTTTTCAACTTACCACATTGCAACTTAAAACTTCAATTCTGCAATTCAATCCTTGTTGTCTGATCGCCTTCTTTGGAAATCTTCTAAGTGTTTTCTGCCTTAGTCGATTTCTTTTCTTTCTACTATCGCCGCTCTGCAATTCCGTTTCCTCCACGTTACTCCTCTTGAGCTTGTTCGGTATTCTTTAACACTAATATCTCCTAAGCTTGTTCTTGTTATTGAATATTATCTAGAGTTATCATGCTCGATGTACAATTTTTTATACTGTTTAAAGCCATAATTCGTGTTTTACTCCTTTCGACCTGTATATAATTTTATCTACACACATTCACTCCCATTATCTTCATTCACAGCTAATTAACTCCTAGACTAGAATCATACAGATTCTACCCAACCATTAATTCTTCTACAGTAAGGCTTATTCATTCATCTAGTATTTGTTACAGGGAATTATTACACTGACATCGAATTCTTTCTATTATGGATCACTCAACACATAACAAAAAAGACGCATAGTCAAAATGAAATTTGATTTCTCATTAAACAAATAAATTGTACAAATACAAGAAAATATGTTCACAATATGGCGTTGGCCTGATGCGCCTTTTACATGGGCCTTTTCTCTTCCTCTCACTCTATGCCCATAGGCTTAAAATTTAGTTTCCTCTCTAAGAATCTATCTCTCTTTTTTCCTATTTGTGCCTTTGAGGCTTTACAAATATATACAAAAGGTTCTGTAACCAATTATGGTTCAAATCCTCAATCTTCTCAACTAATTTCTAAGAATCCTCTAAGTCCTCAATTAATCCCTAAAATATCTTCTTTATCCCTTGAGGATCTCAACATTCAACTAAATCCTAAGGATCCTCTTCAAATACATAAAGTCATGAACTACTTTCTAATCTAAGATTTACAATATTTCAGAATATCTCAGTCCAAACTAGTCACTCATCAATCACTCATGTTCTCCTACATTCGAGAACATTTACAAGTATGCCTCTCAATATTTAATTAAATCTTATTCTAAATGTCTTACATAAATCACTCAAAACATTGGAAATGACATTACTTAAATACTTAGGAAACCAACTCTTTTGAAAAACATAAGACCCCCTAGATTCTACTAAATGTACAAATTTTTCCAGAACCATGATGCTCCTACATCAGACTCCCAAAGTAAAAAAAAAAATCATGGTCTCCAGATCATGTGTCCTCATGAATCCCATACTTTATTCTTCAGTGATTTCCTTACTCCTTTTAATTTATGTCCACGTATTCTGCTACCTTTTCTTGTTTTTCCTAGTTTCCACACCTTCGTTTGTAACACTCCATTGAATTTTCCTTCAATGTTTGTTATCGTCCAGCCTTTCATCCAACTAGATGTTTGTATTTTTCTTACGCAGCTCCTTTCCTTATGTTTCTTCCTCATAAGCTTCATAAAATTTTCTATTTATCCGTCCAAATTACTTTGTTGTCATTGTCCTTTCCTTTGTGTAAGAGTTTCAAAACTCTTGTTGTCTTCCTTTTCTTCTCCACATCTTTCAAAGATGCATAAGACATTTGAATGTCTTATTCTCAGACTTTCCATGACAGAATTAGCAATGTTACATACCCCAACAATATTACATTGCATGACATCTTCTTTGCCTGTGTCAACATTTTCTTCCAGCTGCTGATTACAATTCCATTCTCCTTCATACTTATTGCCTTTGAAGACAAAAACGTGTTCATCCCCATATTGCCTTTGGATTTCTCTCTTACCTTCAAAGATAAGATGTCCTACATATCCTTTATTAAAACTTCGTTCGTATCTTCTTCATCACCTGTAAACACATCATTAACTTGGAAATTTAAACTCTTCTCAGTCTCCTTAGATGTTATAAACATCCCTTCTTCCTTTGCTGTAATTTCATCTTCACTTTTAGGCTCTCTCAAAAATTCTTCTAGCACTCTAATCTCTTCCTTGCACCTAAAAATTATGAAGTCATCTCTAGCCTTTCTCATAACAATTTCAAACAGTTGTTCTTCTTTTTGTCTGCCCTTGACAGTCAACTTCTCTTTGTAAACTGCATTAACAACTTCCACTAGTTCAATACTATCTTCCTTGGAGATGAAATCTTCAGCTAGAATTCCTCTGAAACACGTCTCTGTCTCACTCTTCTTCATAACATAATTTTATTTCTGTTTTCTTTCCTGAGATATTAAAATCCCATCTTGTTCTTCAGAGAACTTACTTTGTTCTTCATTTGTACTTTTAGCAAGCATGTTCTCAAGCCCTTTCCCCTCCATGACAGTTTCAAATGGTTGTCTTTTTCCTTTATTAGAACAACATGCATTCACACAATATTAATTAGTATTATAAACATAGGACTTCATGCTTCCATTTGGTGTCTTTACCACCAAATATTCAAGTTGGTCTGAACTTTTCAAACATCTCACAAGATCTTCATCTTGTCCTTCCTTCACATCTTCACTTTCTTCATCAAAGAAAATACCTTGCTCAGGTTTACAAAAGTAAACTTCTTTTGCTTGCTTTTGGCTACCAATATAAGCCAAACTCCCTCTGTTTATAGCTCTAGTAGTATGCTGAAAAGAAATATCTTCCTTCAATTGTGTATGAATTTCTTCATGAGACCTAATTGTCTCATCTTTCTTCTTTAAAACAGAATTTAGATTATGTCTCTCTACTTCCTCTTCTTTGACAATACCCAAAGATTGTCCATCATCATGTATTACGCCTGCAACCATACAGAAATTGTTAATTTCAAAATCATAAGGCTCAGTAGCCTCAGCTGATGTTTCAGACATCATTGCTCCATCTTCAAGTTCAAAATGAGCTTGTTCATCTCCAACAAATTTGTCTTGTTGTAGCTCAATTCCTTTGAGCTTATCTATCCTCAATTGAACATCTAATATGGTAAAGCTTCCTCGGCTCTTATATTAGCTTCATATTCACCTGCTGCTTTCTCTTCTCTTGTAGCCTATGCCATTTCACTTTCTTTCTCATAGTCCAACCATACCTCTGGTCTACCTTATTTCTCTGCAACATATCCATCGATAATGCAAGTTGGAAATTTATCTTAGCTTTCTCTCTATCATATTCTTCATCACTTATCTGTCTCCATATGCCATTTTCTTTGGCATCTTCTTTCTTCACTTTTTGGCTGATTCTCTAGCCTCTGTTATGACTATCAGTAGTCATCTTCTTCTTCATCTTCATGATATCCTCACTCACTATGAGCTGTACTTAAGCCTCTGCAATAGCAATTCCTCCCTGCTATATTTACCTCGCCAAGATTTCCTCTATACTTGGTCACTTGTCCCCTCTCTGGAACTTTCCTTGAGCATTCCTCTGCTCCTTCTAGGCTTCAACTCATTTTCACTTTTGAGAACACAACTTTATTCTTGTATTTCAATCACAAATGAAATACTAGGTTCTGACCACACTCTTCTTTCACTCAGAAATCCTTACCAACTTATTTCGTCACTGCTTCTTAAGACTATGATCTTATTTTGTTGAGATACTTCATTAGCTACAATTATCAATATTCAATCTTTTTTTATCCTGCAAAACTAAAATCAGAGTTGAATAAAAAAATGCCTGCATGATTTCACAAGCAGTCTCCATCCACTCTTCACATTCGAGTGAATCTTCGTTCTCCTCAAGAAAACAACCATCACTTTGTCATATTTTATTGTCTGGATTTTCTTTCTGCACTTGTCTCCACCTTTTTAGATTTATAATATGACTTCTTCTCCTCTGATATGCAATCACGCTGAATCTTATTTTGTTTTGCTACCAAATGTCTTCTACATAGTTTAACTATGCCATCTTCATTGATAACAATTTCCATTTTCTCTGTGCTCTGATACCAAATGATGCAACCATAAGGCTGCAAATACCCAAAGATGCAGCGTTAGCGTAATTAACCCTGCATTAACCTCCATTCACCTTAAATGTTCATCTTTTAATCAAATGCACACGAAAGCTTAACAATAAGTGGCTCTCGGTTTTGTAACTCAATATAATAAAACTTGTACATTTTATGCATTGGCCACCCATTCACATTACATTATCGTATGCATGGTTATACAAACCCGCAAAACTGTGGTTCTAGGGTCCCACAACATGGTGAACAATTGGAAGCAATCGCACTTCGCAAATTATATAACTTAGCAGATCGCAACCTAGAACAAATAACTTTAACAACTAAACAATCCTCACACTGATGTGAAATCTCTCTGGAACTGTGACGTAATCTCCACCGTTGGTTTATGCCAGCTCCAATGGTCTCGCTATACCGTCTCACGCGCCATCTCCCATCCTCATTGCATCGCAACCAAAATACTTTACCTTGCAATGTCTTAATACTAAACTCTAAACCCGCTGATGTGTGATATGCGCTAGAGCGCTAGGCTGACACGTGGATCTTCCCTTTATCGCAGCGCAACTTTCAATCCTTACCGCATCACAAGTTATTTTGTATAGCTTGCGAAGTCCCTAACACATAAATTCACTAATCACTGATTTGCAATGTACGCTTTGATTCTCCGCCCGACACGCATCCACTTCGCAAATTTCTCAACCAACCGAATTGCAACTTAAATCGTTTACCTTGCGATGTGATCTCTGACGTATAATATTAAAACTTCAATTTTGCGATTCGATCCTCGCCGTCCAATCGCCTTCTTTGGAAATATTCTATGTTTTTTATGCCTTAATTGATTTCTCTTCTTTCTACTGTCATCGCTCTGCAATTTTGTTTCCTCCACATTACTCCTCCTGAGCTTGTTTGGTATTCTTTAACGCTAATCTCTCCTGAGTTTGTTCTTGTTATTGAATCTTGTCCAAAGTTATCACATTCGATGTACACTTTTTCATACTGTTTAAAGCTAAAAATTTTGTTTTATTCCTTTCGACCTGTACATAATTTTATCTGCACACATTCGCTCCCATTAGCTTCATTCACAGCTAATTAACTCCCAGACTAGAATCATACAAATTCTACCAAGCCATTAAGTCTTCTACGATAAGGCTTATTCATTCATCTAGACTTTTTTACAAGCAATTATTACACTGATATCAAATTATTTCTATTATGGATCACTCAGAACATAACAGAAAAGACACACAGACAAAATGAAATTTGATTTCTCATTAAAAAAAAAAAATTGTACAAATACAAGCAAATCTGTTCACAATCTAGCTTTGGCCTGATGCGCCTTTTACATGGCGCTTTTCTCTTCCTCTCTCTCTATGCCCGTAGGCTTACAATTTAGTTTCCTCTCTAAGAATATATCTCTAATTTTTCCTATTTTTTCCTTTGAGGCTTTACAAATATATACAAAAGGTTATGTAACCAATTCTTGTTCAAATCCTCAATATTCTCAACTAATTTCTAAGAATCCTCAAGTCCTCAATTAATCCCTAAAATCTCTTCTTTATCCCTTGAGGATCTCAACATTCAAGTAAATCTTAAGGATCCTCTTCAAATCCATAAAATCATGAACTACTTTCTAATCTAAGATTTACAATATTTCAGAATATCTCAATCTGCACTAATCACTCATCAATCACTCATGTTATCCTACATTCGAGAACATTTAAAAGTATGCCTCTCAATATTTAATTAAATAATATTCTAAATGTATCACATAAATCACTAAAAACATTGGAAATTACATTAATTAAATACTTAGGAAACCAACTCTTTTGAAAAACATAAGACCCCATAGATTCTACTAAATGTACAAATTTTTCTGGAACCATGATGCTCCTACATCATTATGTTAGATTCAGGTGCTTCGCACAATTTAATGCACAAAGTTGTTATGGGAAAACTTGGTCTTGACATTACTAGACCTTATAAATATTTATATTCATTTTATTCCATAAAAGTAAGATTCTTAGGTATCATCAAAGATCTGTGTGTTACTTTAGCTCAAATCCCAGCTAAAAGTCTAGTAATGGATATAGTGGTTGCATATATACCCCCTAAGTATGGCATGTTGTTGTCATGCTCAAGGGGAGAAAATTTACAAGGGACCCTACAAATGGGCATGACCTTTGCTAACATACCAGTGTCTGGTCAACAAGGAAGATTATATAGGGAAACTTTGATGAAATTCATGGTGAGTAGTCAGGATAAACCACATAGCTATCCTTTTTACTCTGTCCACACATATTTAGACTCTTTATAATGATGGAGATTGTTAGACTCCTATACCAATAGGTGTCATTTTTCATGATTGTCTTGATTGAACTATGGAATATGTTCAAACATTTTTCTTGAGCAAAGGTGTTCCATATTCTTGAAAAACCAAAAAATCAAAAAATTTAAAAAATGTAAAGAGGGTATACCCTAAAAGAAAAATCAAAGAGTAAGAAAAATAAATTGGTCAAGAAAATGAAAGAAATGAACCCCAAGCAAAAAATAGACCAAGGAAAGTGTGCAAATCCAAATGCCACTACTATTTCATTTTTGTAATAAAGCAATTGTGTGCAGCTTGTCAAACTTTTGCCACAATTTATGAAGAATCAAACTGTTTAAACTTGACTCATTCATGTTTCAATTTCATGTTGTAGAATAGAGAATAAATATCTGACCAAACAGTTTAATCTTGGCAGATAAGTAGATAGGTAGAGTTAATAAAAGGTGCTCAACAGTTTAATCTGAGCCCTTGGATGCAATAAGGGTAGAAATAGATAGATTTATCATGTAAAAAGAAAAAGAAGATTGACAAGGGTTTGCAAGTCTAAATGCACCCTAATAAAGAAGAGAAAATGGTAGTGTCAAGTAGATAGGGTAGGTAGATGGTGTTGCAAAGTTTTATGTGATGAATGATGCTACTAAATGTGTTTAATCCTTTACTTTCATCACAAGTACTGAAGCAGAAAATACACTGGAAAATCACAGCAAACAAAGTCAAAATCATTAACTTCCCTCATCACTTTCCCCTTAAGTTTTACTAATTTCCCCCAAAGTGCTAAGGTATTTGGAGATCAAAGGGGCTCAAGGCATTTCCTTGACTTTTGGAGGGACCGGACCCTCGGCCTAATGATCAAAAAGACCTAAGTACTTGAGATCATTCATCATTATAATCATTCACCTTTAACCTTTTCCTAAGTAAAATCCAATTTTACTTAGGAAAATCATCCTATATTTCACAATAAACCCTCAAGATTACTTGTTATTCTAAGTCTAAGTGTTGAAGTTGATATAAGGTGGATTCTATTACTTTGCTGTGACATTGAAGTTTTTGGAATAAAAGCATTTTGGAGAGATTTATTTGTGGCTTACTGAATGACAATTTGAAGCTCAAGACTTTTTGTAGGATTCATGTGTCGGACTGCAGTTCAATAAGTCTTTCTATCCTATGTCTTAAATTTTATATCGGTTTATAATATCATTTGTGTCCATTTCTGAATAATTTACATAAAGGATTGAATCAGAATTTACTTAATTGTACTCTGATTTCAGATGTGATTATTCTTAATGTTTTCCTCTAAATTGGTTATAAGCACGAATTCTTAAATGCTCTTGCTTTGCTAATTTAAACATTCTTGATTACTATAATAAAGAATTCTTCAATGCTCTTTGTTTGTAATCATTTCATTTCTTTCTTTTGAACATGGTGAAAGATTCTTAGTTGCCTTTCATCCCTTCAAAATCATTCCATCCACTTTAAATTTTAAGGATTGTTCTCTGTTTGGCTATCTTGCCCTGCAAAGCCATCTTGTGTGTAGAATAGAAATCCAGTAAAGCCATCCTTTGACTCCATAGCCCAATGGACTGAAAATCTTCAACCTTGCCCTTAGTTAGCGGATTCCACCATTCAAACAAAATCAAAACTCTTGGACTTATAACTAGCCTAAAACCTTCTAAGAACAAAGATAAATTATAAAGAGAGAGCCCTCTCTGGATGTAGATTGGCTAGATTCTGCATCTGAAGGTTGGTTTGTGGTTACCTCGGGTATACTTTCCTTTTCCACAACTTCAAGGAAAACCTGAGTGATAACATAGTGGCGACCATACTGGGGACCTGAATCATCTTTATTTGTTAATATTGTCTACGAATGTTATGTATGAAATCAAGATTCACCTGTGCAGCCTGAAATTGCTTTTACATTGCAATTGCAAAAGTTAATAAACGCTACTTCAGTCTATCTCTGATTTAGCTTATACACTGAACCTTAGTTTCAAAATGTTTAATCAGACTCTCTAGTTTAACAAATCTTTGAGAAAATTTTAATCATACATCATTATTTCTTGAAGAATTTGTAGAAGTTGTATTTATTCCTTCGATTAAAACCAAAAATCCAAAAACACATAGTCTAAGAAAACTGGCTTCAGAAAGGATTCGTCATACAAGGTCAAATCCTGACCCTAATCCACCACCAATATTTGAAAATCCAAATCTGATTCCTAGGATTCTTAGAAGACAAGGAAGTCAAGAAAGTTCTGAAAGAGGAAGTCAAGAGAGTTCATGAAGTTCTAGACCACTTTCTAGATCTGCATCCTGTCCCGTGAAAATTATATATATTGATGAAATTCCTTTTGATGCACGATTTGAAACATCCTTATTTGTGAATTTTTCTGAAACCGAATTATCTAGATTAGTTCCAGATCCATTGTTTTTTGAAGATTTGCAATTCAGATTTGTTTCACATCATTTTGACAGACAATTACAGAACTCTATTCGATCTGAACAAACCTTTGAAGAAAATTCAAACATCTCTGTAATTACCGAAGCTTATCCAAGTTCAGTTACTTTTTCTCAAGCTTTTCAAACACCTGTCACCCCTTCTACTCCTCCATCTCCTCCTACCAGACCATCAACTCCTGTTACCCCACTATATCTTCCAATGGCCAATCGATACGCCCCTTTACAGTTACCAGCCAACCTTGCGGCTTTGCCCCAAGATTACCAGAGTAAGATCACACCTTTTGATGGATCGGTACTTACACAGCACAACAACACACCAAAAGGATGACTGATTACTTTGAGTTTTATGAAATTGATACTGATGATGTCCGAATGAGAATTTTTGTTCAGAGTCTTACTGGAGAAGTTAGGACATGGTTTAGAGCTCTTACTCCAAACAGTATTGCTGATTTACCAGCTTTATATAGGGCATTTTTGAATAGATGGGAGAAGAAGAAAGATCCTCTTCAAATCCTGTTAGAATTCGAAAAATTAAGAAGAAGACCTAACGAAACAGTACAAGATTACATCATTAGATTCAATGAAGCATATAACGCTGTTCCCCAGAACCTCAGACCCCCACCTGACTCTGTATTGGTTAAATTTCCAGATGGTTTTGACTCAGATATAGCATATTCACTCAGGGAAAGAGCCCCTCAAACCTTAGAGGAAATGCAAAGCATTGTGGTTAGTGTGGAAGCAAATCTGATAGAAAAACGAGCCAGAGCTAGGGCAGAAAGAAGAATGCCTCTGAATGAAGAACCCTCAGCTTTTGAAAAGAAGCTGGATGCAATCATTAAAGGTATGGAAAGATTAGGAGATAGAGTGGAGACAATTGAAAGAAAGTCTACTAGTGATAATCAAAATGTTGTGAGAAACCCAAACTTTAGGAGAAATCAGAACCAAAACATTGGGAAGAATGTCCTTGACCAAAATATCAGGCCACCTTTCCAAGAAAACTTTGTTGAAGGTTCAACTTCCGAAGAACCTACTGAAGATGTCGAAATAAATAATGTGAATGAAAAACAAAATGAACCAGAAGTCTTCCTATCCCAGGATGATCAAGAGAATCACATCCTTGAAACATTCCAAACTCATTCAGGTGAGACTTTTGATTTTAAGGAAGGCTATGACACAGCAATTTATGAGGTTCATAAACAGTACAATTTGAGAAGCATACGGATTGATGTGCCAGAGAATAGCAAACAAAAAACTGCAAAACAAAATTTCAAAGGTAAAGTCAACAACCCTCCTGTACAAAACATTCCACATGTACAAATTCTGTCTAGGACAAATCTTAACCCTTCAAATCCAATAATTGAAGATGTCTCTGATAACCAACCAAACAAAAATCAGCAATCTAATACTTTTCTTCCTGTAGGAAATGTAGAAGAAACAGTAGAAGTTAGTTCAGAAACACCTTCAAATCAAAATTTCACTCACGAAAAAGAGAAAAACGTTGAAGACCCAAAAAACAGAGAAAACCCAACTGTGCAAAACACTAAAACTCAAACAGAAAAACCTTTCAATCTAGAGGCTGAAATAGGCAAACTAAAGATAGTTGTTCCTTTATCAGAATTGGCTAAACATGATGTTTATAGAAGTCAAATCAGCAAATCCCTAAACATTAACATTACTGGAATGGATGATTCAGTAAACATTCTTGATGATCAACCTAAACTCCTTTTTGGCCCTGAGTTAAATGGCAAACCAGAAAGTGGAGGGACACCTCCATTTTATGTAAGCCTAAATGTTCATGACAAGATACTCCATAATGCAATGCTTGATTCTGGAGCATCCCACAATTTGATGCCAAAAGCTGTGATGGAAAGATTGAATCTAGATATTACCAGACCATATAAAGATTTGTTTTCTTTTGATTCTATTCAAGTAAGATGTTTAGGTTTGATTAAAGATTTGTGTGTTACTTTGGTTCAATACCCTGCTAAATCTGTTCTGATGCATATAGTAGTGGCTGATATTCCCCCTAAATATGGTATGTTGTTATCTAGATCTTGGGGTGCTAAACTTGGAGGATCTATTCAACTAGACATGTCATATGCCACTATTTCAGTATTTGGCCAACCTAAAAGATTATATAGAGAAACATTGATGAAGTACTTGGTGAGTAGCCATGAGAAGCCTGAAAACTTCCCTGTTTACTCTATACATTCTGATATGGACTCTTTTATTTTATACAATGCTGAGTTGGATCTCCCTACTGAAATAGAAGCTCTGGAATTGGAAACCACAAACAAAACTACTGTTAAAATTGAAGAAATCTCTGAAAACAAAGAAACACCAGATGATCAAGAAATACCAGAAGAAACTAAACAACTAGCTCCTGTCAAGAAACATTTTAAAACAATTGATGAAGATTATGAACATGAAATTCTATGGCATTTAGAATTTGATGGCTCAGTAAACAAATTAGGGGCTGGGGCTGGGATTTGGTTACATAATGTTGAAAATAATCATGCTGAGGGTCATGCTTATAGGTTGAATTTCAAATGCACTAATAACATGGCAGAGTATGAAGCTCTCTTGTTAGGGCTTAAACATGTCAAGAAGTTAGGAGCTATTAGGGTATCAATCATAGGAGACTCCGAACTAATCATTCAACAAATTAAAGGAGAATGTTCAACAAAAGACATGAGACTGAAACAATACAGAGAGACAGTTGTAGAAATTCTCAACACATTTCTACAAGCTCAACTTGCCAAGATTCCCAGAAAACAAAATTTGCATGCTCACAGCCTTGCAATGTTTGCTAGCACATGCAAGTTACCTTTTGATCCTAATCATCAGTTTTCAGCTGAGATTAGACATAGGCCTGCTATACCAGACAATCTTTTGAATTGGCAAGTATTTGTAAATAATAATCAAATCAATAGTTTTTTGACACTTCAAAATGAATTTTCTAACTGTAATATAGATGAAGACATAACTATTGATGAATTTGATCAAGAAAAAGAACAAAAAATAGAAATTTCAAGAGAAAATGCAATTCATATGCTGCACTCAACCACATTCACAGAAAAAGACATGCAGAATTTGAAAAACATGGAATCTGATGAGATCATAGAAGATGAGACAGAAATCATCAATTTAAAAGATAATCATTTACCCAAAGGATTAACTCCTTTGGAAGATATTTTTGACTCAAATGATATTCCATTTAGACCTAAAATGGAACCTGTTAAGGCTGATATGGAAGAATGCAACTTAGGAACCCCAGAAAATCCCAAAATGGTTAAGTTGTCCAAATCTCTTCCAAAAGATCAAAATGTTAAATATGTTGAACTATTAAAATAATTTCAGGATGTTTTTGCCTGGAGTTATGAAGATCTTAAATCATATGATACATCCATCATTCAACACACTATACCTTTGAAACCAGATCAGAAACCTTTCAAACGGAAACTTAGAAGAATAAATCATGTTTTATTGCCTTCAATTGAAAATGAAATCAAAAGAATGTTTGAAGCAGGGATTATAGCTCCTATTAGGTTCTCAGAATGGGTTTCCAATCTAGTACCAACACGGAAAAAGACAGGAGAAATTAGACTGTGTGTCGATCTAAGAAATTTGAATAAAGTTTCTTTAAAAGATAACTATCCTTTACCAAAAATGGACCATATTCTACAGAGGGTAGTAGGATCTTCTAGGATATCTCTACTGGATGGATTTTCAGGGTATAACCAGATTCTGGTTCATCCTGATGATCAGGACAAAACAGCATTTACAACACCATGGGGTACGTTTAAATATGTCAAAATGCCATTTGGACTCAAGAATGTAGGAGCTACATTTCAAAGAGCAATGGACATTGCTTTTGCTAAAGAAATACACGATTTTCTGGTAATTTATCTAGATGATTTGACTGTTTTTTCTAAAACAGATCAAGAACATTTAGATCATTTAAGGCAAGTATTTATAAAATGCAGAAACTATGGGATTTCTTTAAACCCTAAAAAGTCATTGTTTGGTTTGGAAGAAGGAAAGCTTTTAGGCCATATTATTTCTAAAGATGGCATTAGGATTGATCCAGAAAGAATACAAGCAATTTTACAGATACCTCATCCTAGAAACATAAAAGAGTTGCAAGCATTCATAGGAAAGATTAATTTCTTGAGAAGATTTATCTCTAGTTTAGCTGAGTTACTTAGATTGCTTACTAACATGTTGAGGAAAGATTCAAACATTGACTGGACTGTAGAAGCCAAGCAATCATTCGAAGAAATCAAAATGGCTTTAACAAGAACACCAGTTCTCACCAGTCCCAAATTTGACAGAGATTTCATTATTTTTTCATTTGCTTCTGAACATACAGTTGCAGCTGTTTTACTTCAAAAAGATGATCAAGGGTGTGAAAAACCAATAGCATTTTTTAGTAAAGCACTTAGGGATGCATCTTTGAAATACAATATTATGGAGAAACAGGCTTTTGCATTGGTAAAAGCAATCAAAGATTTCAGAGTTTATATATTATATTCCCATGTGATAGCTTATGTGCCTAATGCAGTGGTTAAAGACATCTTGACACAAGATGGCATTGAAGGAAAAAGAGGTAAGTGGATAGCTACCATTTTGGAATATGATATTGAGATTAAACCAACAAAACTCATAAAAAGCCAAGGTTTAGCTCAACTCATGACAAAAACTAATTGCCAAGCCTTAGACATTAACGAACTGGATGACGAGTAGGAGATGGCGACTCCACATATCAGTCAAGCTTTCTTAGATTCACCCTGGTACACTGATATCATTCATGTTTTATTAAACCTGCAAGCTCCTCTAGGGTTGTCCAGAACGAAAAGAAGATTTTTAAAAATGACATCTTTGAAATATTGTATTTTAGATAGCACTCTATTTTGGAAAAATCATGAAGGGGTCTTATTGAATTGTCTATTGAAAGATGAAGCTGATAAAATTCTTAATGAATTTCATGCAGGGGATTGTGGTGGACATCTATACTGGAAATCAACTGCAGACAAAATCTTAAGGGCTGGTTTTTACTGGCCAACCTTATTTTCTGATGTTAAGAAATTTGTGACATCTTGCCATAAATGTCAGATATTTGAGGGTAAAAGAAAGTTGTTACCTTTTCCATTAAAACCAATTTCCACAGAAAGACCTTTTCAACAATGGGGATTAGATTTTATTGGAGAAATCCATCCCCCTTCTTCAGGGCAACACAGATGGATTCTCACTGCCACGGACTACTTCACTAAATGGATTGAAGCTATCCCATGCAAACAGGCCAATGACTCTGTAATTATAGGGTTTTTAGAAACCAATATACTTTCAAGATTTGGCTGTCCAGAGAAGATTATAACAGATAATGCTGCTGCATTCAAGTCAAAGAAAATGATTAGTTTCTGCAGTAAATATCATATTACTTTAGGCCATTCAACAGCTTATTACCCTCAGGGTAATCGACTGGCAGAATCCTCCAATAAAAGCCTTATTAATATCATTAAAAAATTATTGGAAGAAAATAAAAATAACTGGCATAAGAAACTTACTAATGCATTGTGGGCAAACAGACTTACAACTAAGAAATCAATTGGGACTAGTCCATATGAATTATTTTATGGTCTTGAAGCAAGATTCCCATCATCTTTAGGAATTCCTATTATGAATTTACTTCAGGAGGCTCAAGTGGAACCAAATGACATTCAGAGAAGAATTAATCAAACAATTCACTTGCATCAAACCAGAGAAGAAGTATACCAACGATCTCAAGTCTTGCAGGAAAAGTTGAAGAAAATGTTTGACAGAAGAACTAAGGCAGAGGATTTTCAACTAGGTGATAAAGTCCTAAGATGGGATTCCAGAAGGGAAGAGAAAGGGAAACATGGGAAATTTGATTTCTTATGGAAAGGGCCTTATATCATTCATGCCTTGCAGGGAAACAACACATACTTTTTGAAGAATTTGGACAATTCAGAAGCTGAGGAAGGACCAGTCAATGGTCGAATGCTGAAGCATTATTTTGATCCTATTTACTAGGATGTTTTGATTTTTCTAACTTGTACATAATATATCTTTTTTTAATGCAGTTTTGATTGGATAGTGACTTCTTGGAGTTGAAGCCCGAAGCGAAGGCCCTAAGCTTAAAAAGTTCCACTATCATATATACAATAAAGCTACCAGAAGAAGGAGATTACATAGTTTAGTTTGAAGACATTTTGAGGCAACTGACCTGCTGTTCTTGACTTTTCACAAGGAAAAGCCATCCCCAAGTGGAGCCAGTGTTAGACTCCTATACCAATAGGTGTCATTTTTCATGATTGTCTCGATTGAACTATGGAATATGTTCAAACCTTTTCTTGGGCAAAGGTGTTCCATATTCTTAAAAAACCAAAAAATCAAAAAATTTAAAAAATGTAAAGAGGGTATACCCTAAAAGAAAATCAAAGGGTAAGAAAAATAAATTGGTCAAGAAAATGAAAAAATGAACCCCAAGCAAAAAATAGACCAAGGAAAGTGTGCAAATCCAAATGCCACTACTATTTCATTTTTGTAATAAAGCAATTGTGTGCAGCTTGTCAAACTTTTGCCACAATTTATGAAGAGTCAAACTGTTTAAACTTGACTCATTCATTTTCAATTTCATGTTGTAGAATAGAGAATAAATATCTGACCAAACAATTTAATCTTGGCAGATAAGTAGATAGGTAGAGTTAATAAAAGGTGCTCAACAGTTTAATCTGAGCCCTTGGATGTAATAAGGGTAGAAATAGATAGATTTATCATGTAAAAAGAAAAAGAAGATTGACAAGGGTTTGCAAGTCTAAATGCACCCTAATAAAGAAGAGAAGATGGTAGTGTCAAGTAGATAGGGTAGGTAGATGGTGTTGCAAAGTTTTATGTGATGAATGATGCTGCTAAATGTTTTTAATCTTTTACTTTCATCACAAGTACTGAAGCAGGAAATACACTAGAAAATCACAGAAAGCAAAGTCAAAATCATTAACTTCCCACATCACTTTCTCCCTAAGTTTTTACTAATTTCCCCAAAGTACTAAGGTATTTGGAAATCAAAGGGGCTCAAGGAATTTCCTTGACTTTTGGAGGGACCGGACCCTCGGCCTAATGATCAAAAAGACCTAAGTACTTGAGATCATTCATCATTATAATCATTCACCTTTAACCTTTTCCTAAGTAAAATCCAATTTTACTTAGGAAAATCATCCTATATTTCACAATAAACCCTCAAGATTACTTGTTATTCTAAGTCTAAGTGTTGAAGTTGATATAAGGTGGATTCTATTACTTTGCTGTGACATTGAAGTTTTTGGAATAAAAGCATTTTGGAGAAATTTATTTGTGGCTTACTAGATGAAAATTTGAAGCTCAAGACTTTTTGCAGGATTCATGTGTCGGACTGTAGTTCAATAAGTCTTTCTATCCTATGTCTTAAGTTTTATATCGGTTTATAATATCATTTGTGTCCATTTCTGAATAATTTACATAAAGGATTGAATCAGAATTTACTTAATTGTACTCTGATTTCATATGTGATTATTCTTAATGTTTTCCTCTAAATTGGTTATAAGCACGAATTCTTAAATGCTCTTTCTTTGCTAATTTAAACATTCTTGATTACTATAATAAAGAATTCTTCACTGCTCTTTGTTTGTAATCATTTCATTTCATTCTTTTGAACATGGTGAAAAATTCTTAGCTGCCTTTCATCCCTTCAAACCCATTCCATCCACTTTAAATTTTAAGGATTGTTCTCTGTTTGGCTATCTTGCCCTGTAAAGCCATCTTGTGTGTAGAATAGAAATCCAGTAAAGCCATCATTTGACTCCATAGCCCAATGGACTAAAAATCTTCAACCTTGCCCTTAGTTGGCGGATTCCACCATTCAAACAAAATCAAAACTCTTGGACTTATAACTAGCCTAAAACTTTCTAAGAACAAAGATAAATCATAAAGAGAGAGCCCTCTCTGGATACAGATTGGCTAGATTCTGCATCCGAATGTTGGTTTGTGGTTACCTCGAGTATACTTTCCTTTTCCACAACTTCAAGGAAAACCTGAGTGATAACAGAGATATCAATACTCAGGTTGCCAATGCAGAAAATGATATTTGTAAAACAGATGAAAACCAAACACAAATAGTGGAACAAAACACTTAGCTTGAACCTCTTTCAAACATGAGCTTTGATGGAGCTTGTATCAAAGAGGGTTCTAGAGCTGGAGTGTGGGTTTCAAACACTGGAAACAAGCATGTTGAAGGTCATTCATACAAGTACAATTTTTAATGTACCAATAATATAGCTGAGTATGAAGCACTTCTATTAGGATTGCAATTGTTAAAAAATTTGGGTGCCAAAATAATTTCCATTCATGGAGATTCTGAGTTAATCATAAAATAAATTAAAGGAGAATACTCTGCAAAACATCCTATATTGAGAGCATACAAAAATGTTGTGCTTGATTTTCTAGAAAAAAATTTTGGAATATAATCTTCTTGCAATTCCTAGAAATCATAATATCCTTGCAAATGGTTTGTCTTTTTCAGCCAACACCTATAAAAAGCCTCACCCCAATAGACAATGTACAGTGGAAGTAAAACATTGACCAGCTGCATCAGACAATATGAGGTATTGGCATGTGTTTGGAAATGACAAACAATTTGAAAACTTTCTGCAGTCTAAGGATGAATATGAGGAAGATAGTATAGATTTAGAGTGTGAATTAGAAGATCAAATAGTTTTACATTCTAATATAGAAAAATAGTTAGATAATTTATATGTAAATATTCATGTATATAAAGTTGTAAATAAATTAGAATTTCTTGAAATAGACCCAGAAAAAGAAGAGTTTGAAATACTTCAGTTAAAGGATAATGTTTTACCTAGAGGTTTAGTTCCATTAGAGGAGTTATTTTATTTCAATTATGTAGCTAATAAGCCTAACATTGAGCCCACGTGGGAATATGTAGAAGAGTGTAATATAGGCAGCGAAAAAATCCTAAAATGATAAAACTGTGCAAATCACTCCCAACTACTGAAAAATAAAAATACATTGCTTTGTTCAAAGAATTCATTGATGTCTTTGCCTAGATCTATGAAGACCTCAAATCTTATCATAATAGTATTATATAACATAAAATCCCAATTAAAGAGGATCATAAGCCATTCAAGCAAAAAACTTCAAAGAATAAATCCAATTCTAATGCCTATGATTGAGAAAGAAATTAAAAAGATGTATGATGCTAAAATCATAGTTCCACTTAGGTACTCTAAATGGTTGTCCAACATAGTGCCAACTAGGAAGAAAATAGGAGAAATCAAATTATGCATAGATTTCATAAATCTTAATAAGGTCTCCCTAGAAGAAAACTACCCTTTTCCAAAAATGGATCACATATTACAAAAGGTTGTTGGATCTAGTAGGATTTATTTATTAGATGGTTTCTCATGCTACAACCAATTTTTAGTTCATATTGATGATCAAGATAAAACAACTTTCACTACTCCATGGGGTACCTTCATGTATGTGAAGATGCCCTTTGGATTAATGAATGTTGGAGCCACATTTCAAATAGCAATGGATATTTCCTTTACTGATGAAATTCTCAGGTTTGTTGTGATCTATCTAGATGATATTATTGTCTATTCAAAAACTAATTATGAACATTTGTTACATCTGAGAAGAATGTTTGAAAAAAGTATTAGGTTTGGAATTTCGTTAAATCCTAAGAAAAAAAAATTGGCCTTGAAGAAGGAAAACTTCTAGGTCATTTTATTTCTAAAGATGGTATTAGGAGTGATCCCATTAGAATTGAAGCTATATTGAAAATCATTCATCCTAGAAAAATTAGGGAGCTTCAATCATTTATTGGAAAGATAATTTCCTAAGAATATTCATTCCCAACCTTGCAGAACTTCTCAGAAATATAACAAATATGTTGAAAAGAGATTCAGAAATAAGATGGAACATTGAATCTAGGCAATCCTTTGATCAAGTTAAACAAGCATTAACAAAAGCACCGGTCCTAATAAGTCCAAATTTCACTAAAGATTTTATAATATTTTCTTTCACATCAGAACACACTGTTACAGATGTTCTTTCACAGAAAAACAATGAAGGATTTGAACGACCCATTGCATTCTTTAGTAAGTCTTTAAGGGATGTTGCATTGAAATATAACATAATGGAAAAAAATCATTTGCTTTAATAAAAGAAATCAAATATTTTAGTGTATATTCTACATTCCCATATAATTTATTATGTACCAAATTCTGTGGTCAAGGATATTTTAACTCAAAATGGACCAGATGGTAAAAGAGGTAAATGGATTTCTATCATTCTTGAGTATGGCATAGAAATCAAACCCACTAAGCTTATCAAAGGACAAGGACTAGTCAAATTGGTGGCTGAGTCTATTTTTCATGCATTGGATATCAATTTTGTTGATGTATTAGATGATCAAGAGGAGCAGGTGACTCCACAAATCGATGAGGCTTTTTTGACCTCACCTTAGTATGCAGACCTCATTTTCGTTTTATTCAATTTAAATGCTCCTCCCAGTTTAACAAAGACAAAGGCTAGATTTCTAAAGTTAAAAGAATTAAAATTTTTCATCATAGATAATGTTTTATACTAGAAATATGCTGGTGGTATTTTACCAAAGTTTCTATTGAAGGATGATGTTGAAAGAACCATGCAAGAATTCCATGAAGGTGATTGCGGTGAACATCTATACTAGAAAACGACTTCTAACAAGATCCTTAGAGCTGGTTTTTACTGGCCTACCCTTTTCCTTGATGTCCATAAGAAAGTAACCACTTTCCACAAATGTCAAATATTTTAGGGAAAAAAGAAAACTATTTCCTCTGCCTTTAAAGCCCATATATGTTGAAAGTCATTTCCAACAATGGGGATTGGATTCCATTGGAGAAATCCATCCACCATCGTCTTCCCAACATAAATGGATTCTCACAGCCACTTGTTACTTTACTAAATGGATTGAAGCCACACCTTCCAGATTAGCCACTGATGCTATTATTATTAAATTTCTAGAAACCAATATCCTCTCTACATTTGGTTGTCCAAGAAAGCTCATTATAGATAATGTTGCAGCCTTTAAATCCAATAAAATGATAGATTTCTGCAGTAATTATCATATTACTTTGGGACATTCAACTGCTTATTACCCTCAGGGTAATGGGTTAGCTGAATTATCTAATAATATTTTGGTCAACATCATAAAAAATTTGTTAGAATACAACAAAAATTCATGGCACAACAAGTTAATTAATGCACTTTGGGCTGATAGACTTACTACAAATAAATCAATTGGCATGTCACCATACCAATTGGTTTATGGAATGGATGATTTTTTTCCATCCTCTCTAGGAGTTCCAGTTATGAATATAATTCAGTAATTGCAAGTTGAGCCAAATGACACTTGGAGGAGAATTAATTAGACTATTCAGTTGCAGCAATCCAGGGAAGAAGTCTACAATAAAACACAAATTATCCAAGAGAATGTCGAAAAGATTTTTGACAGAAGGGCTAAATAAGATAATTTCAATTTGGGTGACAGAGTTTTGAAGTGGGATTCCAAAAAAGAGGACAAAGGAAAACATGGGAAATTTGAAAATCTTTGGAAAGGACCTTACATCATTTATGATTTTAGAGGACACATTTCATTCTTTCTTAAATACCTAGATGGAACAGAAATTTCTGGTGGGCCTGTGAATGGCAGAATGATGAAGCATTACTTCTTTTAGCAATAAATATTTTTCTTACATGAAATCATTGTAAATATAATTTTCTTTATTATTTTGATTGGGTAATATATTGACAAAATTTGAAGCCCGCAGAGAAGGCCCTAAGATTTTGATTGATATGCTACCATAAGTACTCCAACAAAAAAAGAAATCAGGTGCATACATTTCTGAAGTGGAACACTCGGGGCTACTAATCAAATGTTCTTGGCACCTCACATGGAGAAGTGTCATCCCCAACTGGAGCCACTATTAGGGTCCTGTAATTTATAGGATCTCAAGGTGATATAGTATTTTATCTTAGTAATCTTATATTGTAAATAATTTTCAATATGCAAATTATTTCCAAAAAATATATATAAAAGAAAATGAAAAGAGGGTATATCTAAAAAAAATGAAAAGTAGAAAAAGAAAGGAAAATTGAAAAAGAATAAAATGAAATCAGAACCCCACAAAAGAAAATAACATTGAAAGAGCTGCAAATTAAAATTCCACTACTGATAGATAGTTTTATTTATGTCAAATGAAATAAGATTGTGTGCAGCTTGTTTAAAATTCCACAATGACTAGCTATTTGTTTAAACCATACAACTTAATCATGGTTAAACAATTTTGAATTCTTGTAAATTAGGTTAGAGAATAAATATTTGCCAAACATTATAATCTTGGTAAATCAATAGTTAGGTAGAAAATGACATTGATTCAACTTTTTAATTTGAATCAATAGGGGAAATAAGTGATAGGATAGAATAGATTTTTCATTAAAAAAAAAAGGAATATGGGTTTGCTAGTCTAAATGCACCCCTAGAAGAAATAAAAATGTTAGTTTAGCAAAAGAATTTAAGTGTGAAAGGGTAGGTAGAAGTGTTTTGCCTTTTAAAAGGATTAAAATTCTATATCTTAACCTTTAATTTCACTATGCATCAGGCGCATGAAGGGGTATATGATATAAAACACTTTATCCTAAGTTTTTGATGTTCATTAAGCATTGGGTGCATAAAGGAATAAATATGGTTTATTCATGTTTTATCATATGTTTTCGACCCAAAGTCAAAATAACAACCCGATAAAATGTTTTGTCACATATGGTTAAATTTCTTGCAGTTTTCCACCTCACGATCTGTCTTCTCCCCAAATCAGCGGCACTTACTAGCTTTCGGCCCCCCTCTCCATCTGCGCTTTACCAACGGGGGGAGGGGGGAGGTGGTCCGAAAAAATATTTTTCTACGCCTGGTCCCACTACCACGTGGCCTTCCCTCTGCTCTTCGCAGCCCCCTTTCCTAAACCACTAACCACCCATTACACCCCCCCCCCCCCCCCCCAAACAAAGAAAAGCACTCCCCCCTCATTCTATTACCACTGTCCCCACCCGACACCTCCACCACTACCGTGTTTCCATGTTTCCAAACCGTAACCAATCAAATCGCTTCCCAAGGTGTTATTCATTAAAATATTTAATTGCTATTAGATGACCGTTAATCCAACGGATCTGCGCCACTTACAACGGGAATAAAATCATTCATTATATAAACCCTGTAATCGATTTGTTTCATTATTTACTATCATTTTTCCTCTACAAGTTGAATTATTTCATAGGTTTTTACACTACGCATAGCTTTTGTGAGTTGATCAGTTTGCAATCGAGCATGTGCACCTTCCTTTTCTCCTTCAACCAATCACACAGCTACTATGTGTTACTGGTAACCTTGTTCCTCCAAATTCTAGTCAAATTATTCACAAGTAATCATGCCTCCTAAAAACAAGAACTAGGAGGATCCTCTGAATCTTCTAGTCCATCCTCCCATAGACTTAGGCCACATTCCTCTAGTAGATAGATATTATAAGATAAATGAAACATAATCATAATTTGAACTGTTTTAACTATATTGTTGGCCAAAAAACAAATATATTGATAATTAGATCATATTGGACTCTGGGAGTCCAATCTCCCTCACTGCATCTTTCCTCACACCTTCCATACTACTGAATTCATCAAAAAGTGCCAATCCCATTACATTCCCAATCAAAGAGTTATTATTTCCCCTACTGGTGAAATCCTTTTCACCATCACTACCTAGTCAATAGACCAAATGATGCAAACTCCCTCTTTGGAAAATATCCCTCCTTTCTCCTTAGAAGCCCTCAATGAACTGTACAAAAATCTTTATTTCTCTAAAAAATCTAAGATATTTGACATATTTCTACCTGAAAACACTCAATTGCCAAAGAAAAACCATCCATACCCTTCCTCCATATTCCATGATCAAGATAAACATATAATAACTGTAATTTCATACATCCTTGGTTATTATTATGATTAGTGGGTAGATAAACCCATTTAAGGCTTCCTTTCTATCTTTTCCACAGATAGAAAACCATATATTATTTTCAATTTCATCCAATTCCTGGCTGACAATCCATGAGCAGTTTCTTAAGTTTCATACTAAAGAAGTGTTTAAATACTCTTCCATTTTGGTATATACGTTTTTATATTATCAGGAAGATATGTTCAAATTTTCGATGTACAAGCTTGATGAAGAAGGCAACCAGCAATCAGTGATATTTTGGACATCTTTAGTGATGAGATAGCAACAAGAATTCTATTATAAACAATACATTGAGAAATTTGTTCATTTAGCTATGAGTGTTATAAGTAGTACAACAGAACCCAGGATAAGTGAAGACATCAAAAGAATTCTATATCTTACAGATCAGGCTAAGATAGGAGACTGGTACTTGTACCAGAATTACACCGAGATCAAAGTCTATGGATGTGATCTTGCACCTTATAAGCTCCCAAAATTCCTCCCAATGAGGATTTTTTCTCTAGAATATATCAGACAGATGTTGAATGTAGATGAGATTCACATTGTATCAGTCAAGAAGAAGTCCCAGTTCAAAACCAAGACACAAATTGGGTCTTTTATTTGTAATAGCAGGCCAGCAAAAGAGGAGGCAGATAACATTTTGAAAAAAAAGAAGTTCAGCCTAAGTTTCACTTGGTCCTATGACCCTCTCGGAATCATTTCAAAGCTGAGAGTAGAAAACAAAACTACTCCCTACATTCATACCCAAAGGCCTGAGATAGAAAGATATATGAACCAGTCAGTGTGGGATAAAAATACATTGAAGGAAGTTGAAGAGCAATTGGTAACTACATCAACATCACATAATTATGTTCAACGGGAAAAAGTAGTTAAGAGAAAAATGGAAGAAGATTCACCTTTAGTGACTAATAGTGTAGGTAAATAATTTAATATAATGTATAGGAAAATAACAAAGCTAAATCCTAAGGTTGACACAGATAAAAATTCAGAGCAAGAAGTAGCAATAGTGATTAAAGAAACACCATCCTCCTCTCAAGTAGGTGGTCAATCTACTGCTTCTCCCACAACATATTCAATATCTCATGACCAGCAAGAAATTGTCCGAAAAACTAAAGTTGTCCAAGGTGAGAAGGAGAAGAGAGTATTTTACAGGTTCAGGAAGATAAATCTTAAGAATGAGATTCTTAAGAACAAAACCTATGACCAATTCTGGAAGCATACTTCCAGCTCTCAAAGCAAGTTATTGTGAGTTGATTCAAAGAAGGGTAGGATGTAGATGGCCTTCCTTGAGGCCCAAATTCCATAGCCAAGGTCAGCATCCAATTACAAGAAAAATAAATTTAAATTTTACATAAAGGATATTCATCCCATTGATCAAATGGAGATGCATAAGCAGAAAAGTGAAATGATTTCCTCAACTTTGACTAATACTACCATGAATCTTTCTAAATTGCAATTTTTCTTATCAAATATCTAGTCACAGTAGAAAATGGAGAATATTTCTTCTCTTGCCAAGGATACAAGGATTAAATCCTTAGAAGATTTAGCGGTCAAGATGGGATATGACCCTACAAACATGAAGGCTACAGATGAAATAATCAAGAAGAATAATACTGAAATATTAGCATTGAGAAAGCAGCTAAAGTTGTCAACCACTGAGATCCCCTTACAAAGGATATTGAGAAGACAAAGACCTAGAAGACTAACATGATGAAGCTCATCATGGAATAAAATGCAAAAATAAGGTAGATGGAGACTGAGATGGAGAAGATGATCAAAGAAAGAGAGAAAAATGTGAAGTTGTCTATGATTCCATTAGTGTTGTACCTCTTATAGCCATTCCTACGACAACAGTTAAAACTTCTACTCCGCAAACTACACAGACAACAAATGGTGTTGAACAGTTAACTAAGGCAGTTGAAAATATTTCCATTGAGATAGAAGAAATCAAGAAATTGTAGGACCAGGTCAAAGTTTTACAGGACCAGAAGACAATTAGTGAGGCTTCTTACTCAGCAGAAACATAGAGAGCTCATAAATTGATTGAAAGATTGCAGAAGTCTAAAAGAGATTCAGCAATATGACAAACCTTGGCCCAAGCCAAGGAAATCATCTGGACAGACATCATGAACTCAATTTCTGAAATTTTTCCTTGCATTCAGAATATCTTTGAGCAAAAATAGTTGATCACAAGAGCAACAGAGGCTATAACAGAAATGAAACAAGAATTAGGAGAAATGTCTGCAACAACAACAAACATTATCAAGTTCCTAAAATCTCAGAACAGATTTGAACTTGTTGATTTAGGAGTTGATGAAAGGACAGAAACCATTCTGGAGGTGAAAAGGATTCTTACCAAAAATAATATGGTTGGTCAGCTAGAAGAGAAGTGTCATAGTTTGGAGGTAGCAGTCAAGATATTGTTTTCCATAATTGAGCCTTTAACTCAAAAGGGGCTACCTTATTTATTTGTAATTAATGATAATTTAATTACTTATGAATATTATGTTAGGAAGGTGAAAGAGATAGCAAGGGACATTTCCAAATTTTCATGTACCAAAGGTAGCATGATAGACAAAGCATTTTTAGAAGCTATGGGTAATGGTTTCTTCCTCCAGCATGAAGTAAATCATATTTTTGTTGTAAAACCCACTTTTTCCAGATATTCATAGGTTGATGAGATTTACTAGAAGGTAATTAAATTAACCATTCCAGATGAAGATAGGTGGGATAAACTCTGCTAGTTACAAGATTGAAGCAGTAATTCAGAAAAAATCATCACAGGACAACACATCAGCCAGTGCAACACAGGCTTAGGCCTATTCAGCAACTGTTTCCTCCAAAACAAAGCCAACTTTCCAGATTATTGTCCACCTTACCTATTATTTTGTAAAATATCGATTTTATTATTTGAGATAATGGAAATTAACTATCGGTTGAGACAGGGATTTGTAAATCATTTTGTAATTTATTATAAATAATTCATAGTTTGAAGTATTAAGGTTTTATTGTTGAGTATAATTTCTTCTAAGCATTGTATTTTTTATGGTTGTTGGAAGCATCAATAATAAAAGGACATTATTCACTCGATTCATGTGGTGTACTAACTGTTGCTGATGTTTTTCTTATGTTAATGTGTTATTCATTGTTTTTCTTTCTCTGTAATTTCTGAAACGCTTAATTACGTAAACAGAAACTGTGACTACTAGGATTTGTTATAAAGAGAACCCTATTCTCATTTTCTGTAATTTACATGTTTTCTACTGAAGTCGAATTGAGGAATACTTCATTGCTCCTTAATTTCTAGTAAAATCTACATTTCTTCCATTTTCCTAATCCATTTAAAATCCTGAAAGATATAGTTAGTGAAACCTAGCTTGCCCTATGAAACTCCTTCAAAGTTTGATGCATATCCAGTTAATCTTTAGACTCCATAGCCCAATGGAATTATAACAATTTAATCAAACAAACAATCAATGCAATAATAACTAGACTAAAATTCACACAAAACATAGTTAAATTTTACAGAGATATCCCTCTCTGAAGTTGGCAAGGCTATATCCAAGATTCCAAAGTGGTTTTGATGTTGTACTCTGTGTTTATTCTCATAATATCAGAAATTACAGAACGATAATAGGTCCATGACCATGCCTCTAGTCACAAACTAAAAGAAGGTGGATACATCTAGATCAGGGCAAGTAGATCCCATGTTTCATAGGTTGTTGATTGGGTCACTAATTTATTTGGTTAACACGTGAGCAGACATATGTTTTACAGTCAACTCTTTAAGCCAATTTTTGGTAGAGCCTACCAGAGTGCATTGGGTTGTTGTTAAGCACATTTTTTGATATCTCAGGGGGACAATGGAGCATGGATTGTGGTATATATAGGTTGATGAGAGAGGCTTAAGGGATTGATGTAGATTGAGTAGGGACCTCCACAAACATGAAGATCACATTAGGATACACATTTAATGTAGGATCAATAGTTTTTTCTTAGTGTATCAAAAGGCAGAGATAAGTTTCATTGATTTTATTTGAGGATGAGTACATGGCTTCAAGTTTGATAGGGTTCGAAGCTATTTGGTTGAGGAATATTCTTGTGGGTTTGTTCAAGACACAGTTGGAGGCCACTGTGATCCACTATGACATTCAGAGTTGCATTAAGCTCTCTGAAAATACAGTGATTTATTATCGATCTAAGCACGTCAACATATTTTATCACCACATTTGAGATATTGTTCAAAGAGTTATAGTTTCACTCCAGTACGTACCAACAAAGGAGAAGAAAACATACATTATGACCAAGGCCTTGCAAAGGAGCTGATGTGTTTACCTTAGAGAGAATTTGGGTGTAGTGTAGAACACCTTCCTCTTTAAGAGGGAGTGTTCATTGTAGTAGAGAAGTAAGGGTTATACTTTCCTAGGTGCTAAGGCTAGTAAAAGAACCCACAAGATAGCCACTTTAGTAGAATATTAATTATTTAACTATTTCCTAAAGTTAAAATTAGGAAAAAAAAATCCTAAGCCAAATTATGATTTAATCTTAGCCTTTGATCACGATTTAATATCAGCTATTAAGAGGGATATTAGGGTTGATATCAAAATTATACGAGGATATAGAGTGATTTGGTGCAAAGTTAGTTTAACTCAAGCAATGTGTGTCAGATCAAAGAAGGAAGAGTTGAGGGTTTTATAATATCATAGAGAATAAGGATCCGAGCACAAAAAATCGAGTGAGAGCTAAGCTCTTATATCCCTAGCACAATATTTTTATTCGCACATGCGCGTAGAAGAGGAGACTTGTGCTTTCACGTGTGGGAATATTTTTTGATCCACACGGAGTTTTTTCAGATCCATTGCATAGAAAAGGGGATCAATCTATTCGGTAGGTGATCGTGTGATATTATTTGTAGAAGGGAATTGTATACCTTGTTGTAATTCTTGAAGAAAATTTCTTGCATGAAGAAGAAAACAAAAGACACACAACTTGAAAATTTTCCTCAGAGTTAGGTTTTTTTTGTTATATCTTGTGTTTTATGTGTTGATGTGTTTGCATTTTTATTTTTTTCCCACTATGCATGTTAAGTTAGAAAACCCGATGTATTTGTGGTTTAAGTTTACATAATGCAATTATTTGTATTTATAGTTTTTAAACTTATAAAAATTATGAATCAGTTTATTAGGTTTTAAGGAAATCTTACATTCCCTTGTGCACATTAGTGGCACTCAAGGAGGGCATAGGTTGAGTTGATGGATGAGTATTTGGTTTGACTTCTCCAAGATTGTTTCATCTGGAGGATGATTTCCTAGAGGCTAAGTTTCTTGGGCAAAATTAATTTTTGAAGGAGCCATGTTAAAAGCTATAGTTTTGTATTTTACCTTGTATCAGCTATATGGGCTAAAAATCCCAGATTTTATCGATAAATAAATGATAGAGAATTGTTTAGGGTGAATCAGCTTGCAGTGTGTGATTGATCTCTCTAGTTTTTGTTTTTTGTAAGCTGAGTAGTACCTTTCATTTTCATTCATTTTAAAAAAAAATCATATTACAATAGATATTCTATTTTGACGCCTCAAAATGCCCTGACGAGAAACCAGGTTTGTTGGCCATCGAAAGGCATTATATGCCATCCAAAGCTAGAATGTTTTTATTTTAGCATACTCAACTCTATAAGCTGAGCTGTCTAAATATTTTAAAAAAATTGACTTGCTAAGGCTACTGCCTTCTATGTTCTTCTTCAAAATATACATAAACATAACAAAAAATAAACATAACAGTAAACTGATAGGACGAGTAAACAGTTAGTCCTCCGAGGACTCAATTAGTGTTGGGTCTATAGCACTAGACCCAGGCATTTCATATTGTTGGGGCCTCTTAAGAAGTTGTTCGATTCTTCCCAAGTGGGCATTATGCTGCTGAACTTGGAACTGGAAATATTTTTGAATTTCTTGTAATGCAGGATCTACCTACATAAATTCATTAGTATGCATGATGGCTTTTGTCACCAAATGTTTCATCCTCCAATAAAAATGCAGGTTTTTTTGGTACTGTGAAACTCTGCCTCTATTGTTTCTCGGGTTGGGCACGATAAGTTCTCCATCCATAACTGCTTCTTCTTCTTCTTCCGCTTGGCAAGTGAGGGCCTCTTCCCACTTTTCTATTACCTTCCTGACCTGACTCGGAATATCTTGATCATATGCGTAAGTGGCATCCTTAATATTTTTGGCTTGTATTTTACGGCCCGACCTCCTCAACACCTGGGAGGAGAGCTCTCCTCTCTCTTTGTAAGCACTCCGCGTCAAGGTTTTCCTCCTGCATTCCACCCCACTTCCTCCTTTATATTATTTGCATGCGCCATCACCATCTGCTTCCTTGAAACAGTTCCGTAAGTTTGATCTATCTAGTTTATTTCTATTGCATATATTTAATTCTAGAATTTAAAAATACCATTGATTTTATTTTTTAGTAATTCAATATTTATTTGTCTAACTAAATAAATTGTCAAGGATAAATGAAATTACCATGAGAAAATAAATATAACCGATATTAGAAATTTAACAACATTTAAATAATGTTTTCACATAAACCTTCATTAACCTAATTCATCTATGTAGATTTTAACCTTGTATAATTAATCACTACAAACAATATTTTTATTAAAACAAAAAAGATGCAATGGAAAACAAACACATTAACACAAATATTTTATCCTAGAAACTAAAAAATAGGAAAACTAGTAAGATTTTTCAAAATCCCTTAATGATTCCATATGCACTATACAACTCCCTCTTAAAGAGAGTTTACTTCTAGGGTAAAAAAAACACAACATAAATTCTACTATTATATATGCAACCTAATAATTAATGGTCCAAATTGATTATGAAATTACAAAATTTTACAAGGAAAAATTTCCAAAAATGCTTTCTTTGGGGGCATTGCCCCTGAAAGCCCTTGCTAGGGGGTACAGGGGCGAAATCCCCCCATTAGAAATTTTGGTTTGAACATGGCTATTCCTATAAATAATATATCACATACCCAACATTCTCCCACTTCAAGGGGTAATAGGAGTACATGACTAACATTCAAGGGTAGTAATCCCTTTTTTTCTCTGCAACAAGAGAACTTCTCAGTGCTCAAATATTTTTTCAGTGAATATGAAACATTCTTCAAAGTGTCCACCTATACTCTTGGCACCTTCTTATCTTCATCCATATCTCTCACAATGTGATACTAAACATCAGTATGTTTTTTCTTCAAACGATAAGCATGGTTCTTTTGTAGGAAAACTGCACTTTGACTATTACAATCTATCCTTACAAATTATTATAACAACTCAATACCTGAGCACAATCTCTTTAACCAAACAAATACCTTGCTTATATTAATAGTTACCATGTATTAGACTTTTGTATTTGAGAGTGCCACTATAGACTCTCTCTTTCTCATCCAATTGATTGCTCCTCCAAGTAGGTTAAACACATACCCATTTATATATCTTATACAATCATGATCTTTATCCCATTCTACATCAACAAATCCATATATGTCCAATACTCTATCCAATCCTCGTCTTCCTTAGTAGCACAATCCATAATCAGTAGTTCTATGTAGATACTTGAAAACCATCTTTATTGTTGTTTAATGCTCCTTCCCTGGTTTGACATATACCTACTCAATACTCCCATCGCATTTGCAATTCTGGTTTATTATATACGATTGCATACATGGAACTTATAATTGCACTAGCATATGGAACATTGGACACGTTCTCTTCTTATTATTGTGCCTTGGGACTTTGATTAGCAGATAAATTTACACCTACATGAATAGGTACCTTTATTGCTTTACATTCCTACATATTGAAACTCTACAATATTGTCTCAACATACTTCCTCTAATTTAACCAGACTTTGCTCTTTGCTTGATCTCTTTTAATTTCCATGCCCAAAATGAAAATTTCAACACCATGATCCTTCTATCAAAATCAGAGTAAAATTTACTTTTCACGTCCTAGATTATTTCCTTGTCAATTCCAATTAGTAATATATCATCCACATACAAGATAAAATAAATAAGAGAATCACAAACTAATTTAAAATATACACAATGATCTGCTTTTCTCCTTGTGAATCCAAGTCCTAGTATATCAGTATAAAAATTTTGATACCATATCCTTTATGATTTCTTTAACCCATACAAGGAATTTTACAGCCTACATACTAGCTCTCTCCTTCCTTTCACAACAAAGCCTTCTGAAATTTGGTTGCTTCATGTAAATTTATTTTTCTAGATCCCCATGTAGTAATGTTGACTTCACATCCATCTATTCTACTTCAAAATCAAAATCAAAATCAACAGATAAAATTAATCTAATAGAAGTAAACTTGGAAACATGAGGAAATATATAACCAAAGTCAATTCCTTCTACCTGAGAATAACACTTTGCCATTAATCGATCTTTTTATTTCTCTACTATTCCTTTTGCATACAATTTATTTTTAAGCACCAATTTGTTGTCGATGGGATTTCTTCCAATCAGCAACTCCACTAGATGTTGAGCCTCATTCTTGTATAAGGATGCCATTTCTTTAACCATGGCCTTTTTCCAGAGCTTTCCATCATTTAAATCCATTGAATCCCTAGCAGTTCTAGGATATCATCAGTAATAAATAAATCAAAATTCAAATATAAATTAGGTGTAGTATACCTTTCTTCCTTCCTTCTTTGTTGAATCGGTCTCTTCAATACCAAAGTTTGTAGCTCTTCTTCTTTTCATCCCTATTCTTTTGTAATGTACCTCTTTTAACCTTTTTTTTAAACCATCATCTAATCTCATCCTTGATGTTTTCCAATTGTAATAACTTCTTCTTTAAAAGAATATTTTTCTTTATAGGTTATTATCTTTAATCTCAACTATTAAGGTTTACTGAGTCCATGATGATATAAGATACCTTTTTTTAAAGGAGATGTTTGGTTATTATTAATGAAAGTATTGCATTTTCCTTCCATTAAAATTCTTGACTTGAGTTTACATGTTTATATGTAACATTGGGATCAAAACATCTCTCTCTCTCTCTCTCTCTCTCTCTCTCTATATATATATATATATATATATATATATATATATTGTCTCTATGTTTATATTTATGTTTATATGTGATATATATTGATATTTGTGTCTATATATATATATAGACACAAACATATATAAACATAGAGACAATATATATATATAAACATATATATATATATAATCATCCGTCTTATTTGGCATTATATGACACATATCCTATGTAGATATTTTACACACCTAATCCTAAGGGATTGGGTGAGATTGTATATTATTGTAAAATAGTGAATAAGGAATGCAAAGAGACATTGGGAAGTGAATCCTAATAGTTTGACCTCCATGTATAAGTACACACACAACCTCCATCTAATTCATCTTCAGTTTTGCAGAATTACCTCATGGCCTGACATGGTATCAGAGCCAGCTATATTTATGTCATCCCTGCCCTTATAACTCCCTCCTGGTATACCTGCCTCTCTGCCTCTCTTCCAGCACCTATTATAATTTCTCCTTCTGCAATTCTCAAAATGCTGCAATTATATTCTCACAGCACACATCAAATTTTTTTAAATTCTGCTCTCATTGACAGTTGCTTGACCTCTCAGTTCCATTGACAGTCGCTCCTCATAGCTCACTCACTACCTCCACGCTCCTCGCATCTCACTCATCCTCGCTCCTCACAACTCACTCCCCTCGCCTCACCGCTCCTCGCAGCTCGCTCCCCTCTCCTCATCGCTCCTCACACAACTCACATCCCTTCCCCCTCATGCTCCCTCCCCTATGCCCATTCCCCATCCCCTACGACCCTCCCCTCCCCTCACCTCACTACTCCTCAACTCACATCCCTTCCCCCTTCCGCTCCCTCCCCTCCACTCATTTCCCCCTCCCCTACGACCCTCCCCTCCCCTCGCCCCTACCCTCCGCTCATTTCCCCTCCCCTACGACCTTCCCCTTGCTTGTTTCCCCCTCCCCTATGACCTTTCCCTCACACCTCTTGTGGCTCCCTTCCCCTCCCATCCCATTCGCTCCCTCTCGGTGTCAGCCTTCTCCCTTGGCATGTGCTCCCTCCAACCGTCGGCCTCCTCCCTCGGCCTGTACTCCCTCCTTGTAGTTTTTACAGCTCGTACTCCCCCCCAGTAAACACCTCCCCCAGTAAATACCTCCCCACTTCCTCCCTCCCCCAGGAAATACCTTCCCCAAATAAAGCCTCCCTCAGATAATACCTTTGTTTTTGTTTCCCATTTTTTTTTTTACATTTTTTTTTTTTTGAAGTGCAGAATTTAAACCAGAATTGAGTTTTTTTTTTACCGTGGCAAGAAAGTGATTATTTTTTTTCAAAATAATGCATTCTCTCATATCTATTATGGGAGTTTTTCTCTCCAACAAGGAGAACTATCTTGAATGGTCTCAAAAATGAGAGTGTCAAAAAATCAAGCACACTCTCATTTTTAATGAGTTGTGGAGAGGAATTTGTGAAGGAGAAGGAGACCATCGACCAGCAAAGCCCACTTCAGACAAGGAAATCGCCATTTAGGAAAACAAGAACTGCAAGGCCTATGCCTTGATTGTAGCTTCTGTAAATGAAGAGGTGAGTCGCCATATTACATCGTTTTGAAATTCCCATGAAGCCTTGAGAAAACTAAAAGAACTCTATGAATCACATTCAAAACTTGAAATTGTTCAATTAATGATTAATTTGTTCAACCTTGAATTGAAAAATGATGACCCTCTTGCTTTAGCTTCATAAGTAAGATATATCATGCATGAAATTAAAAATATTGGTGTAGAAGTTGACATACCTCTCATATAATATGTTAAGGCATTGTATCCCACTTTCTCACATTACCTTTAGTCATTGCAAGAAAGTGGAAACCTCATGAAAATCACCTTTGATTCCCTTGAGAAAAATTTTGCAAAAAGAGAGAAGGCTTTTGGAAATATGACAACCCCTCTGTCTTATGAAGAGGCTCTATTTTTTGCACATAGAGAAAAGAGTCATGCTCAAGATTCTTCCAGAGGAAGAGGTGGCCAAAGAGGAAAAGGAAGAAAAAATTTCAGAGGAAGGGGGCGTAGACAAACTCAAACTGGAAAAATCTGATCTTCATTGCATACGCTGCAATAAATATTGGCATGATGCATCTATATGTAAGCTGCCTTGGGATAAAATTGAGTAGGAAATAAATCAATAAAAATGTAAAACTCATGACAGAGACAAAGGTAAAGCACCTGAATCCTCTCATTATGTAGTAGCACATTGTAACAATGGAGTAACTGAAGACTTTTTTGATGTTTCATTTACTTCTTGGAGAAATGATTGGTTACTAGAATTCGGAGCAACATGTCACATGATGTTTAGAAAAGGTTTTTTTGAATAATTTACTAACAAAGTTGATGGAGTAGTATACTTCGCGTATAAATCCAAACTCAAGCCATCGGGCTTGGCACAATCGCTTAAGTTGCTGGTCTTCCCTCATCTTCTACATGAGGTTCTATACCCCTCCGAGTTGAGGAGAAACTTTTTTCCTTGGTCCACATCCGCCACAAGGAAACTCCATTCACATGTTTTATGGAAAGGTTGAGGCCAAAAAAGCATCATATCGCTCACTTTTCATGGAGGAATAGAAGAAGGAAGACTTAAAGCTACAAGGTTCCTGCTCATGCACAAAACTTTGCATTTAGTTCACATCATGATGAAAGTAAATTCCCATCAAGCCTTTTATGGCATGCTATATTTCGACACTTAAACTATGAAAACCTTCGATTGTTGAAGAAAAATGGTGTTACTAGATTGCATACAATTCCAAGGAAACTTAAGCAATGTGATTCTTGTATTCTAGGAAAGAATAGCAAACAACCATTCATGATTCATATTCCCGAGCACATAGAAAACTTGAGCTTATTCATTCGATTTATGTGGCCCCATGCCGTTACTTATACAAATGGAAATAAATATATGATGACATTTATTGATGATTACACCAATGTGTTGGGTTTAATTATTGAAGAACAAATCTGATGCTTTTCAAAAATTCAAGAATTTTCATGCATGGATTGAAAATGATGCACAAACTCATATTGGCTCTTTACGCACCGATAATGGAAAAGAATACACTTCAAACAAATTTGAAAACTATATTCATCAACATCGAATCAAACATCAAACAATTGTGCCCTATTATCCCTAACATAACTGCTCCGAAAGAATGAATGAACAATTTTAAATATGGTTCGCTCCATGATGTTTTTTTAAGAATGTAAAATTAATGTTTTGGGATGATGCAATTCATGTGTTGTATACATAAAGAATAAGTGTCCTTCTTATTCAATCGAAACAAATCTCCTTATGAAATTTGGCATGGCCACATTCCTTCGATAAAGCATTTGGGGTCTTTGGTTCCACTTATTAAGCTTTGATATCTAAGGTACAAAGGAATAAAATTGGTGCTAAGAAGTCGAAAATGTATCTTCTTGGAGTATTCCAATACCTCCAAAGGATATCGTCTCTATGATGAAGTCAATAAGAAGTTTAGTAGAAAGAGAATGTCATATTCCTTAAATATTCCAATGACAATGTTGTTGAGCGGCGACTTGATTTCTTGGATAATTCACACATGAAAAATATTTTCAAGAATTTGATAATCGATTCCACGTCTTGAAGGGGGATTCCTATAATGAATCAATATATGTAATCATCTTTTGAAGAACTCTCTCCCCCACATGAATAACCAACCATGGATGACACCTTGAATGATGTGATTGACAGAATTGAGAGATTGAATCTTGATTCAATTCCAACACAGTCAAATGAGCAGCCTAGGCCATCTTAAAAAGGTCCCCCAAAATGGTTGACAAAGACACTAGAAAACGTTCATCCCGATGAGGTTGGAAAGAGAGGAATAGGAAGTTCCACTAGACAGAATGGAGGTGACAGATAATTCTGATTCACCTATTGATATGGATATTGCTTATAACTATGAGTTGAATTTGTCTATAGATTATGAACCAACTTCCTTAAAAGAAGATGCTTCTCATGTTGAATGGAATGAAGCGATGCAAAAGGAGTATGATGCCTTGATAAATAATGGCACTTGTAAGATGGTTGATCCTCCTTTGGGAACCAAACCAATTGGTTGCAAGTGGGTATACAAGAACAAGTACAAAGAAGATGGCTCACTTGACAAGAATAAAGCCAGGCTTGTGGAAAAGGGTTTTGCACAGAAGGAAGGGGTCGATTATGAAGAAACATTTTCCCCCACAACAAAATGGGCCACCATACAGACACTCTTTTCCCTAGTAGCTCAGAAGGGATGGAAATTCCATCAGATGGATGTAGAAACTTCCTTTTTGATTTGAGATCTAAAGGAGAACTTTTTTATGTCTCAGCCAGAAGGATGTGTTGTGAAGGGCCAAGAATGAAAAGTATGAAAACTTATAAAATCCTTGTATGGCCTCAAGCAAGCACCGCGAGCCTGGTATGAGAAATTAACTTAGCATCTTCTGAAACTTAACTTCCAACATTTTGATCTTGATGATGCAACTTTGTTTGTTAAGAAAGGTGGAAAAACAGTTTTATATCTTGTGGTGTACGTAGATGATATTTTATGACATGGAACAATGGGAGTTATATTGCATCCATAAAGAAAGAATTGAAGAAAGGTTTTCGAATGACTGATTTGGGCTATGTTCACTACTATATGGGTATTGAAGTAACTCAACGTCCTAAATGTATATACCTTTCTCAAAAGAAGTACATTGGAGATATTTTGAACAAGTTTGGAATGGATGAATGCAATCCCTTAACCACTCCTATGGAACGAAACTTGAAGCTCACATCTATTGAAGGGAAGGAATTCGAGGATGCAACGAAGTATAGACAGCTTCTAGGAAGTCTTATCTACCTGACTACCACCAGAATAGACATCTCATTTGATGTTGCAATCCTCTGCAGGTTTATGCAAAAACCTTGTGAAGGACATTGGTCTGCTACAAAAAGAGTTCTAAAGTACTTGAAGGGGACTCAACACTTTAGACTCAAATATACATAGGTAGGTGACTTCAGCTTGATCGTATACTCTGATTCAGACTTTGATGGGGACAAGGAAACTGGTGTATCTACTTCAGTTTATACCATGAGTCTTGGATCAGGAGTTGTCTCATGGAGATCACGCAAACAATCAGTTCCAACAGATTCCACAACTGAGGCAGAATATGTGGCAGCAGCTGAGGCAAAAAAAGAAATTGTGTGGCTCAGTAAAATCCTAGAATGTTTGCAGATGAAATAAATGCATTCAACTCCAGTCATGATCGATAACACTTTTGCAATAAAGTTTTCCAAGAACCCAAATTTCCATGATCGAACAAAGCACATAAATAAAAAAATACCATCTGATTCGACATCATGTTGAGGCCAAAACTATCCATCTACGTCATTGTTCCACAAATGAGCAAATTGCAGACATCTTCACCAAAGCGCTTGGAAGAGAAAAGTTTGAAAAATTCAGAACGATGCTTGGACTCACCAGCATCCCTTCAGATTAAAGGGGGGAATGTTGACACCTAATCCTAAGGGATTATTGTAAAATAGTAAATAAGGAAGGCCAAGAGACATTGGGAAGTAAATCCCAATAGTGTCACCTCCATGTATAACTACACACACAACCTCCATCTAATTCATCTTCAGTTTTGTAGAGTTACCTCGTGGCCTGACAATATGACACATATCCTATGTAGATCTTTTACACATGTCTCATACTAACATAGTATGTTACCAAATATTTAGCCATATACAAAATTTATGCTCATTATTTAAATGTGGTACAATTGTTCATACAATTCTTTGCAATTGATATATATATATATATATATATATCACTTTTTTTATTACATGATACATTGATCAATTTTTATTTGTTCTAGTCTATCAACAACAGTCGTGTGAATGTGGTATAATAAATCTTTAATTCTTTGGTATCAATTGACTATAGTGACAATTATTTTGTTACGAATATATGATTACTCTTCTCTAGAGCCTTCCATGCTTAAACATGTCGATTTTTGGCATCTCCATGATGGATCTTCCCACCTACCAAATCGACAATTGTCATGACTTTGATTGATGGTGATACCAATTCTAGGATTTCATGTTAGATCAATGGTTGATGTGTAACATCATTTAATTTACGTTGTTGTCTAAGATACTGTTTGTTTGATGAACTAAATTTTATCATTTACTCAGCCTTTTTCATTTTTTGTTTATCATTTTTGGTAGTTCATCACCGCGGTTTTGAAACCTTGAAGCTCTGCAACTAAATCTTGTTTTAAGAGTTTATTGTGATGTGGAGTTCATTTATGTATAATTTCCATTGTTGATTATTTAATCTATGGAGCTATCAGACCCTTTATTCCTTCCTACTAATATGGAGTTCCTCTTTCGTCCATACAGGGTTTTGTTATTCTAGGTAAATCATATTTCTGGTTACAGTAACAATAACTTGTATAGTTTTAGTAGTTTGATTACAATTCTGCCTAATTGGTTTAGAATTGTTTCAATTATTTGTATATGGTTTGGTTTTAATAACAATTTTATGGTTTTTCTTTGTAGAGAACTTATGATGCTTCTCGGAGAGAAGGAGAACTGGATTTAGTTCTTTCCATTTATGAATAATTACCTATGAGATGACAAGATACATGTAAGATCTTAGACATTTGTGATTCATAATGTAGATGAATGTCTTTCGAATAGATCACATAATTTGAATTATATTCATCTATATAAAATACATGTAATTTGCCAAGCCAATCAATTCCAAAAAATGAGTAAATTATTAAGTGCATTTTCGTCCAATTCAATCTTTGTTTTCCAATTTTCCTTAAAAACCCTATCTTTTAAAACGTAATAAAGCAAATTCTCAAAGTTATTTTCCAAATCTAGGTTATATTGAGTTTTATTTTATTACGATTCATATTCATAGTTGAACTTTAACTTTGGTTTTGTATAATATACAATTTGTAATTAAATGTATTTATTTACACTGGATAAAATTTATATCCTATTGAAAATTAAGGGTTCAACCTTATACTTATGTAGGGAAAATTCATGCGTTGATATGAATAAAGCTGGAGTATACCGGAATACGACAATCATAAAGTAGTATTAGCTTTGTATTATTTTAATCCTTTGATTTATGCATTTATAAAAGGAAGGAATAACTATTCCTTTACTCTACTATATTATTTGCAAAAGTCCTAGTTCACTATAGGTCGAGTATCCTCATGGCTTATTCATAGTTCACTATATTTTTAATGTTTGTTATTTTTCGTTTTCGTTCTTTATATTAGTATACACTTATTCTTATTCCTTATTTAAATTATGTTTTTCTAAATTTTCCATGAATCTTGTATTAACAATACTTTTGTTTTAAAATTGTAGACTTTTTGGTGCTTTTACGAAATATAGGTTTCTTTTAAGGTAATTATATACAATTATTTTTTTATCTTTCATATTTATTCGTAACTCTTTAACAATTCCACAAGATGATCCCTTTCTCTTTTTTTGATGTTTCCAAGTTCGAGTTACTACTACAACTCTTTCCAAGTCGGATGTTCCAACCCTAAAATTTGGAAAATTTGTAGTGTCTTAAGACCCTTTTCAAAAAAAATTACTCGGAAAAATGTTTAATAATTAATGTTTTATTATGTCTATTTCGAGTTCATAACTCTTCCACTAGAAGTAGTTTTTATAAGGCTACAAGCCTGTTGTAAAATATTATTTATGGAGAAACACAATTTCCCCACACACACATAGTATTTTAGTGACAATATTTTTCTCAATTATTATATATGTTCATATGGTATTTCAGTAACAATATTTTTTCAATTATTATATATATTATTTTCTAAAGATTATTTCTAAACCTCGCAGATTATTTTATATTATTTCTTTTGTATATACTCCAAATTTTTGGCTCCATATTTTTCTGAAGTAGTTTTCTAATATCATTGTCATGTTATTATATATATATATATATATATATATATTTCTTTTGTACCTTTAATTTTTTTTTTTCAGTAAATATATTTTCTCTAAATTTTCAAATTGGTATTACTTATAAGAAAAACAATTTTTACAAAATATGCAATCTTCTATTCAATATATTTCTTATATATTTAATTTATAAAATTTTATAGGTGTATACAATTAGGGGAATTTTGAGGTTTAAAATGGGCCTCTTAAGGAAATTACAAAATAATAGTGGAAATAATAAAATATATTTAGATTGCATCATCAAGTTTTAGAGGGAAAAAAGAAAATTTAATTTTTCAACTTGTATTTTCAAATTATCTCCCTATGGGTTTAATCAAATTTCGAGTGGCATCACTCACTGGGTGCATAATTTGATTCCTCGTCTAATGAGTACTCATGTCGCATACTTTTGATGGACACTGCTACACGAAAAATGAGAAATACATGAAAAACATTATTGCAATCATGTGTTTTCACGTATTTCTCATTTTTCATGTAGAAGGTCCATCGAGAATATGCAACATGAGTACTCCTTGGATGAGTAATTAAATTTTTCATCCAACGAGTACTCCTGCTCGAAATTTGAGTAAAACCTTAGGGAGATAAGTTTAAAATAAAAGTTGAAAAAATAGTTTTATTATTTTATTATTTTTTAATCTTTTATTTTTTTACTCCAAAAATGGTGAATCATCCCCCATGGTTGACATCATCATCTTAAATCATATTCGTTCTTATAAATTTTATTTTGGTTGTTTATTTTTTTGTACATTTTTCTCAGGAGGCTCATTTTAGACCTCAAAATTTCTCTAATGTGTGTGTGTGAGTAAGATACAATATGAAAAAGTTATTTATTCACAAAAAAAATAATGATACTTACATAGAACTTGTGGTATAATAGCTGTTATCTTACATGTTGACAAATACATATGTATTTATGTACATGCATAGTTTTCTATATTTCTGTATTTGTCTTGTTATATAGCAAATTATTTCCTAACTAACGCAAGAATAGAAAATTTCTATTACATGGTTTGTTAATCTATTTCACATATTATTTAATTTCATTATTTTACATAATTCAGTGCAGACTCCCAAATAAAAACAATTATTGGTGTTTGTTTTTCTTTTATTCTACCATACTATATCTACAACTAAAAGCGTAAACACTTTCTTTCTTTTCAATATACGGAAATTATAAACATGAGCATAATAGTTATCTTTTATTTGCTACAACTTAGAATTTTTAAATAGAAACCAAACTATTACTTTTTCTCTTTTGTTGATCAGGAATTACAAATAAAAACATAACTATATTTTCAAAAATTAAACAAAGTAGTCCACGGGGTCTTGGAGAGACGGTGATCGGGTGAATTTTTAAGGCACTCCTTGATGTGAAGTCATTGGTTCAATTCCCCCCGATCGGGGTGATGTATTTGGACATGATGATGAAGATGTAGTCCTACCCATCTTACAAAAAAAAAATTAAACATAGTAGGTAAGAACATCGACTTGAAATCAGTTGTCTGAGAAACTAATTTCTGAGTAGTTGTCTCCTCCCAACCTTGACACTACATCCAGCGAGTATCCCCCCAAGCATAAAAAGTCTGCAATTTAATTTTTGCATATATTTATTTTCTTCCAATTAGTCTCCTCTCTCTTAGAATGAGATAAAAACAAGTAGATAAAAAAAAAATGTAAAATTCTTTCTGTAATAATCACATGCAATGGAACATGGTCGACGTGTTTCGAACCAACCAGCGTGGTTCATCATCAGGACTACGTGAGAGATCAGATCAGGACATTAAGTTTAAATAAAGTAGAAATGGCTCAACTAGCCATTAGGATAACGACTAGTTTGACTTTGAATTATATATATATATATATATATATATATATATATATATATATATTATAAAACAATTAATACCGGGTCGTTACATTTTAATTTTAGATTAAAATGTTTATTTATTTATTTATTTATTTTATTCATTCTCATCTACCACTCTTTTGGTGGCCCAGTAACTACCTCCACCTCACCAACAAGTAGTAGGTTGTTATCAGCTCATTAATAAGATTTTGTTTCCTACTCCAAAAGAGAGCTCATTGTCTTTTAGGGAAACAATTAATTGGCCAATATCATAATTATTTAATAAATATAATCATCTAAATTATATGTCTATGACTTATTGATGGGTAATAAAAATACCACAAAAATTTGTAGCCTCATCTCTTTCATCCATCTGTACTAAAAAATTAATTTTCCAGATTTTCTTTGTTTACAAAAATAAAACATCATAATTACAGATTTATAATCAATCATTTTCAGTATTAAAATATTGATACTCAAAATTTTCAAATGTATTTCAAACTTAGACATTTAAAAAGGAAAACCACATGTGCACAATTAATTACATAAAAACTTGTTGTAAGGCTTTCTGGATTATCCACATTATTATAGAACATTGGTCGACGTTTCGAATCCCAACATGGATCCATATTCAGGACAAGATGAAGAATGAGTTTCATTCATCATCCTTAGTTTCATAATCTATCTTTTATAGATTTTTCTCCCTCAGTAGGACTTGTTGGTTAATAACATCTTTGAATTATCTAAATACCGCATCTCAACTATACACAACTTTCTTAGTTTTTGGGTTTCAAAGCTTATAACCTTTTATACATTTTTATATCCAATAAAGATACACTTTTCTTATTTCTTATCTAGATTTGCTCCTATTCTCCTTTGGAGCATGTACATAAGCATCCCATCCAAATACCTGAAGATGTTTAAGAGAATGTTTCGCATCAGTCCATACTTCATTTGGAATCTTATCATCTAACGATAATGAGGATGATCTATTTACTAGGTAACATGAAATATTCACTTCCTCTACCTAGAATTATTAACTTAACTTGTCACCACTGTGCATGATACTTGATTTTTCCATCAACATCTTATTCATCCTTCTATAGCTCCATTATGTTGAGGTGTGTACAGAGTAGTATGTTGACATGATATACAACACTTCATAAATAACGCTTCAATTTTTTTCTTGTTGAATTCTCCAGCATTATCAATCCTCAAAACCTTTATTTTTTTCTATGTCTGATTTTCCACCATAGCCTTAAAATCTTGAAATTTTTCAAAGAATTTATTTTTCTTATTGAGGAAATATATCCATGTATTCCTTGAAAATTCATCTATAAATGAGACATAGTATGCATATTTACCAAGTGATGGAATCGTCATAGGTCTAAACACATCACTATGCACTAGTTGTAGTATTCCCTCCTCTCTTTTAACACAAGAGGATAATTTCATCCAATTGTGCTTCCCATATAAATAATGTTCATAGAAATTAAAATCCAGAGAGAAATTTGACATATCTTCTACCATACCATTACCATGTAACACTCGAATTCCCTTCTTTCTGATATGTCCTAGACTTTGATGCCACAACATAGTCCTTTCCCCATAGGCTATAAGAGTTTTTCCTTCTTCTGCTCCACTCTCAGGAACTATGGAACTAATGCACCCATCACTAATAGTACTACCCAGTATCTTATACATAGTTCCATTCTAAACTCCTCTCATCAATATCATTTCCCCTTGAACCATCATGTATGTAACAGCCTCGGGTTAAAAAATTCATGTAATAAAGTTAATAAAGGAAAAATAAGACCATGGTCAAGGGACATGTATTCCAAGCTGAATGTTGGGAAAAACATCCTAGTGGGTTTTCATTTTGGTTTGTTATGGTTGAGAGAAATTAGAAAAGGCTTTGGAAAGGAAAGAGGCATTAATTCTAATTTTATTTATGAAAATAAAGGAAAATAGGAGAAAAGGAAGGTGAAAAGTCACAGATTTGCAAGAGGGGGAAAATGAAGGAAAATAATGGAAATTTGAACAAATTAGAGGCCTCATTGATAAAAATTATTCTGAGGATCAGTTCATAGCTTTTGTAAGTGCAGTCTTGGAGCTTTCTCTCTCTATTCTCTCTCTCACATACTCTTCAACACTTAGATTTTTCTTGGAGCACTTTAGCATTGAATCAAGGAAATTAAAGGAAGGACTAATAAGTCAAAGGAAAGAAAATATCGAACAAGGAAGAGTTGGATCAAACTGCTACAATGGGATTACTTGCAGGTATCGAGTTTCATGTATGATTTCCTTACTATTTTTGGCATGCATGGTGCATGCCAGTGTGTATTTGGTTCTCTTATTTTCATTGGCATGGGTTTTTCCTAGTATGACAGTGGTTTTTAGCCTTTTCTTGCCATTTCTAGATAGTTGTGGTGTGATGAGGTTTCTCTTATTTGGTTGAGTTGGATTGTCGGATGATTTCAAAACTAAGTGGGGTGGTCTCAAGAGGAACAAATTTTCTAGGAATTCCTTGACTGGTAATGGTGGGATACATGGTAAATCTTGATTGTGCATACCTCGTTGGACCTAAGAATCCTCAATCGGTGAATGGTGAGATACATGGTAAATCCTAGAGGTGTATGCCCTCATTAGGCCTAGGAATCCTTTGACCAGTTATGACAGGATACACGATAAATCCTATAAGGTGGAGACGGAAAAATTCCTCACGGTTTAAGTGGATAAATCTGGAAGGATCCATGCTTGTTTAGGTCCTAGTGATTCCTTGACCGGGCTATGTAGATATTGCGGTAAATATTGTAGTGTATGCTTATTTTTTGGGCCTAGGAATCCCTTTGAAGGATACACGGTAAAGCCTGAAGAAGCCCTGGATGGTGTTGTTGTGATTCCCACATTCATGCATGGAATATGACACAGGGGTGATTGGCTAAAAGAAATATTTGGTTCAGCCCAATCTATGGTCAGGTGGTATGTGGAAGTCCCTGGCCTGGTTACATTTTGCATATGTTAATAAGATCTATTTTCCTCTTATGTATTATGTGTAAATTTGCTTGTTATTATGTGATATTAATGGTTGTTCTATCATTGTTATTATGTTGGTTATATGTTGGTTATAAGCATGGCCTATGACAGCCTTGAGTTGTGACTCTCATCATGTTTTTTTTTAGTAAATGAATGAACAATGAATGCATGGCCTAATAGATGATATTATAGCTATTATGATAGGGCATCAGGCCTTCTTAACAATTCTCAAATAAGTATGAAGTACCTATGCTCAGATGTGTTTATATGACTTGTATATTACATGTTCATGATGTGGTTGCCAAAATTTATTTCATGGATAGGCCTTGTCACATATGTTCCTTGCTCAAGATTTGAATTGGAGGCTTTTTCATCTTGTTATTTATCATTTCTGAGAGTTTCGTCAAGTTCTGGGAAGAGGCCTGAGTCCTGGCCCTGAAAAAGTTGCTCATAACTACCTGGAAAAGTCTACAGTCACATGGATTCATGTTTATGCATGCGACTAGAGGGGTTTAGCCACATTTGGGCCTTTTCATCAGTCTGACCATGGCTTTAGTTCATTCATAAAGCAATTTAACTCAAGTGTTGAGCACCTGAGGTGGTTGGTTATCCTTTGGGGATCCTATAGCTTCTAAGGAAGGTCAGTTTGGTTTTGGTTTGTCGATTCCACATCCTTAACTCTACTTGGGGAGTTGAATGATATCATAGTAACTCTTTGTCACATGTTTACACTAGTGGATTGGTTAGCTTAGGTAAATGTGGGAGGAGGGTATTACAAAGTGGTATCAGAGCATGGTTCACCCCTTGGACTAGATGGGTGGAATGTGTTTGTCGTGCATACATGTCGGTCGCATATGTGTTCACTATATTTGTGGTCTATGGCTTTTTCATGTCTGCATGGCGGTAGTCACTGTTACAATTGTGTTCTCCTATAGAGCTTGATGATGTTGTTTTCAAAATGTGCTTATTGTGAATGCATGTTGGTTGAATATGAATTTTTTGTGTATTCCTATTGTCTATGTGGATATATGCATGTCGTGTTACGGGTGATTATTGTCATGCATAAGTTCATGGTATGCAGTTGGTGTTGTCATTCATGATGTTGATATATTGTTATGATTATGATTATACATGTATCATAATAATCTGATTGTTCTTGCAGATGATATATCATCTCTTGGACTATACTGAGGTATGTTGGTTATGTTTATATTTTGGTTTAGATGACATGGTATACTTGTAAGAAGAAGGTCAAAGCGGACTAGCAATATGGTATACTACAGTTCACGAGATTCTCCAAATAGATCATATGAGCATCATGGCTATAGGTACTCTCCTGATATAGCAGACACTTTGAGAATTTTGAAGGTGGAAATAAGAATTTGCAAGGCAGATAATGACAGGATCATTTAGGCACAAGAGAAACAAGCAAAGGTTAATTTATTCATCCTTCATATTTTTTCATATTTGCAGAGATAAGGACTGCTTAGGATCAATCATGGATAGGATGATATGACTAATGGAGGATATGGCAGTCGTTCACATGGTGGTCACAAGTCGAATAGAGATGACACAATCAGATATGGAAGGTTCCTAGATACACCAAATGGGGGATGGGATGGACACAGGTCCTATTCTAGTTCAGGTTCTTACAGGTATCATGATCATCATCGTTATCATCCTTACAAGAGGAGTGATATTTACCATATAAGTTCAATAAATTCAAACCACCTACATTTGATGGATATTTGAAGAATCTAGAAGAAGTAGAGGCATGGTTTCTTTGGATGAAGAAATTATTTGAGTTGCATGATTACATAGAGAACATGAAGGCCATAATAGCTATCTTCAGCCTCAAAGGGAAAGTAGACATCCAGTGGGAAGATGTGAAGTGTGTCAGAGACATTATGATAGAGGATTTGAGTTGGCATGAATTCAAGAGACTCTTCAGGAAGAATTATTTGTCAGAGAGGTACTAATATAGTAAGGTCATGGAGTTATATGAGCTAAATATGGCATTGATGACAGATGAGGAGTATACGACCAATTTCCTGGAATTTTTGATGTATGTATTGTATCTTGAGGATGAGAAAGCTAATTTTCAAAGATTTGTCAATGGATTACCATTAGAATTTAGAGATAGGATTGATTATGATGATCCTTGGTCTCTTTAAGAATTAATTGGAAAGTTTAATAATTGTTATGATCAATCAAATCGCCATGCAGAGTCTCAACAAGGTTGGAAATGGAAAGACAAGGCTAAATGTAAATGGAATTCAAAAAGGAAAAGACCCTAGGATGCAGGAGAGAAAGAGAATGTTGCACCTTAAAAGAAGTTCAATGTAGTTGGACAGGGACATGGGTCACATCTTGGAGGGTAGCAGAATAGAGGTGATGGTAAGGAATAGTTGCAATGTTAGATATGTGGTAAGGAGCATCTCAAGTGGGATTGTCTGTCATATCATGGTGGTAGACCTCAGATCTATAGTGCACAGGAGGCGAACACTATTGGGGATTTTGGGCAGATCATTCCTTGTATCTATGAAGCATTAGATAGCATGTGGGCACATCACCAGACATACATTATCAATATGGAAGGTAAGATTTTTGATTAAGTTGTTTCTATTTTGATTGACCCTAGATCTAATTATAGTTATGTTAATCTTGACTTGGTGGACAAGTGTGGTTTGAATAAATAATTGGATGCAGATCCTTGGTTCGTGCAATTGGCTACGGATACAAAGAAGAGTGTTCATCATTGGGTATTAACTTATCCATTTGAGTTAAATGGTATGCCTACATTAGAACATTTGAATGTACTCCCATTGGGATCATACAGTATGTTTTTGGGTATGGACTGGTTGTATCTTCATAGGAACAAGGTGGATTATTATGATAAAGTGATTGATTGCTTGGATGATAATGGGGAACAGAGAATATTGAAGGGTAAGAATAAGGAAACATGAGTTATAATGGTGAAATCTATGCAGGAAAAGCGCAGTCACATGAAATGGTGTGTGCTATTTGCAGTACATATTTCCAGGGATAAAGGTAATGTTGTTACGGGCGCAAATGTTTTGAATAGGTACCTGATTTTACAACATTTTCAGGATGTATTACCCATAGAGATCTCAGAGTTTCCGCCTCATAGGTAAGTGTACTTTTCTATTGAGATGGTAGTAGGGGCAGCTACAACATTGAAGGCACCATACGGGATGACCACTCCAGAGTTAGTGGAATTGAAGTTGCAGCTGAAAATAATGTTTGACAAGGGATACATTAGGCCAACTGTATCATCGTGGGGTGCACCAGTATTGTTTTTGAATAATAAGGATGGTTCTCTTAGGCTATGCATTGATTACAGGTAGTTAAACAAGGTAACAATCAAGAACAGGTATCCATTACCAAGGATTGATGACTTTTTTTTATCATTTTAAGGGAGTAGCAGTGTTCTCAAAGATTGATTTGAGATCAGGATATCATCAAGTACAAATCAAAGAAGAGGACGTTTACAAGACAAATTTAAAGACCAGTTATGGGAATTATGAATTTTTTGTAGTTCCATTGGTTTGACTGATGCTCCAACTACTTTTATGTGATTGATGAATAGTGTGTCATGTCCTTATCTGGAAAAGTTTGTTATTGTTTTCATTGATGATATATTGATATATATTCTAAGAATGAGGAAGATCATGTTGAACATTAAGAAACAACATTGAGATTTCTAAGAGAGCATCAGTTGTATAAAAAGCTTATAAAATGCAGTTTCTTTCAGACATAGGTACATTACTTGGGGCATGTTGTCTCTAAGGAAGGAATAGTAGTGAACCTGTAAAAGATATGGGTTATCATGGAATGGGAAGCTCCTAGGAATGTGGATGAGGTAAATTCATTTATGGGGTTGGCAGGTTACTACAGGAGGTTCATCAAGAAATTATCGCGGATTTCCTATCATATTAAATCATTGCAAAGGAAAGGTAAAAAATTTGAATGGACATAGGAATTTGAAACAAGTTTTGAGCAGTTGAAGCAAATGTTGAAAAATTATCCAGTTATAAAAATCGTAGATCCAGAAAAAGAGTTTGTGGTGTGTACAAATTCTTACAAGAGAGGACTTGGTGTATTCTTGATGCAAGAAGGACAGGTAGTGTCATTTGAATCAAGGAAATTGAATGAGCATGAGAAGAAATATGTGACACATGATCTTTAGTTGGCAGCGATCGTTCATGCATTGAAGATGTGGAGGCACTATCTTCTTGGTAGGAGGTTTGTATTGATGAGTGACCACAATGGACTGAGGTACTTATTTGACCAACTGAACCTGAAAGCTAGATGGTTGGCCATGATCAACAAGTTCAAATTTGAGATCAGGTACATCAAAGGTAAAGAGAAAAAGGTTGTAGACGTTATTCCCAGAAGGGTACAAGTGAATCACATAGCAACTATGAGTTCTTATGGGATAGATTTACAGGATCGTATCTTGTAGGTAGGACAATAGGATGATAGGTACAAGGAGATTAGACATAGGTTATGGCAGAGTATAGGTGATCAGGATGTGGACTATCATCTCATAGCAGATGGTTTGGTTAGATTTAGGGACGGGATCTATGTGTCGAATGACAGTGAGCTTAAGAAGCTTACCTTGAGGGAATTTCATGCCAAGTCGTATTCAGGTCATCCGGGATATCGGAAAACATTGAGAGTGGTGAATATGTTCTACTATTGGCTGAATATGAAGAAGGAATTGGCTTATTTTGTGTCTAGATGTTTGGATTTTCAATAGCTAAAAGCATAACGTAAGCATCAATGTGGTTTACTACATTTGATTCTTATTCCATGGTGGAAATGGGAGGTCATTTCCATGGATTTCATTATAGTTTTTTCAAGGACATCTAGACAACATGATTCCATCATGGTGGTGGTGGAAAATTTGAAAAAGGTAGCACACTTCATTCTAGTAAAGTCTACGTATTCAGCTAGTGATGTGGTACAGGTCTTCATCAGAGATGTAGTGAGGTTTCATGGTGTACCAGAGAAGATTGTGTTAGAATTAGATGCTAAGTTCACTTCTGTTAGTGCTTTGTAATTCCGAGGTTGAATACTAAATACCAGAGGCAACATCAAAACCACTTAGAGTCAAGGATCTAGCCCTCCAAGACTCAGAGAGGGATCACTCTGTATGATTTAACTTTGTTTAGTGATTATGATATTATGCTAGTTATGAGGGTAGAGAGGTTTGTTGAAATTTTTGGTAGAGACAACAAAAGAGGGCCATTGGGCTAATGGAGTCAGAAGGTCAAAGCAGATTTAAATGAATGAATGAATGAGATCGTGTGTAACCAGGCAAGATAGGCATGTCAGTGGATCTTGACAATTTGTAAGTGGAAAAGAAGAAAATAGTAGGATTCCATTCTAAATGCAGAGAAGACCTTATCTAAATTCTACATTCAAACATCAGAAGAAAACTTAAATATTGTTTCAAGCCTGAGCAGGGTGTCCAATGACAAATCCTGAACAAAATTTTCTTATAAATAATAATGAAATAAAGAAATGGTGAAATAAAAGAATAGCAGATTGCATCAAAATAACTTCACAATTTAAACATGACACAAGAATCTAGAAAACAGCAAGGTCCTTTCATTCATTCGTGAAAAAAGTCACTTACAGCTAGCTGAACATATTTACAATAGCCTTCCCTTCAGGTCTAATCCTTATCCCATATTACATTCTATCATTTATAATTTTTCCCCATTACTTTTCAGATCCTACAGATTGGGATGATCAAATCTCTACTTTAACTATTTCAGATATTTCAGGAAAATGCTTATTTGTATTCTACCCAAAATAGAGATTTGATCTCTTTTAAAATCATGCCCTATCTCCTAGATCTTTTACAAAATATTCGATCTCCAATACTGAACAGGAAAAACATCCAATACTACTTGCTAATTACAACCTACTAATCTGGAAAATATGACAAAATTCCAACAAAACTAGATTTTCATTGATCATCTTTAAGGCACAATCTGATCAAATTTGAGGTGTCAGAAGCATGTTGAGGACGATTTGTAATTAAAATATTTCTCAAGAGGCTTTGGATATCATGAAGGAGTTGATTTGCCTTGATTTGAGGAGATTTTTTGTCTTTCGTCCATAACAAAACTTTTGGCAGCTAAGGAGGTTCAACAGAGTGCGCTTAACTGCCGATTATCTAGGCATGAGTTTCGGCAAATAACTAGGGATTCTGAAATAGTCCTTAGCTGTAAAAAATGGTAATTGCTTCTGAATTTAACCAAAAATATTTGAGCTGTCTTTTGACCCTTCTTCATTCATTACAGCCACTTCAACTGAACTCAAGGGTAGCTTGAGCTAGGGCATCAAGTGTGAGGTTAGCTTGAGGTTTTAGCTTCTTGTGAATAAGTTTGAACCTTAACACCTTGTTCATGTTTTTGAACATGAAATTATGCTAGTGAAGCCTCTTATTCTTGTGTTTTATTTTTTCATATTTAATGTCAATTTTATCGAGTGCGGAACTGATCTTGCTAGATGATTGCTTAAGGGTTTCATTCTCCTTCTTCAGGAGTCTTTCCAAAATGTTTAACTCATTATTTTCCTCCTGCAAATTTTGTATCTTAGGTTTTATGCTAACCTTATTTTGTGATGATGTTGCAGCTTCAAGGGTCTCGATTTTGTCAGCTGATGGCCCTCCTCCCATTTCTGCAACTAAAGGTTTCGCCTCGGTTTCTGCAGCTAAAGGTTATACTTCTTTTTCTACAGTTAATGGCTCAAAGTTTAAATCTGATATGGTAGGTTGAGAAAATTGTTTTTTGTAGTTTCATCTTGAACCCCCACCCCTGTAGTTTCACCTTGAACCTATGCCTCCTTCCCAAATTCTAACCTTTTCTTTGACTTCTTGGATGTTGAGGGAGAATCTTTGGTAACAACTTGTACAAGAGACACTACCCTCCTTTTCCTCCTGTTGGTTTTTGGGGAAGACAAATCCTCTGAGGGAGTTCCTTCCTTCTTTGGTTTGATTTCTTGTTCAAACTCTCCCCAAAACAGTAAATAATTACATGTATTTCTTCTCCTATTAAGCTCTTCTAACACTATCAACTTGATTAATCCATGGTGGAATAGGCTGGTGCTAGCTATCTAGGGTTTATCCTAGACTTTAGAAGCCATTTTGTTGAGGCTTTTGAGGAGATAAAAATCCATGTTTAAAGGCTTCTTACCTATGAAATGGAGGAGCAACCTAAAATGATAGAGCATGGTCCTCCCATATCTCCCTTCACAAGTAATTTAGACCTGGATCATCTTCAACAATGTTTGCCACTTCTCTTGAAAATAACTCTTGGGGATGTCCTTCTGCCATTTCATGTTTTGATGCTCTTATTTGAGAAAAACCCTAAAATTGACTTCTTTGATGGAGGTGGTCTTAAACCACCTCTCTCCTTCACCTGGCATCTTTATGGCTGCTGCCACACTAGCTTCATAAATCTATATTGTCATGGCTCCCATCTACACTTTACATCCATCAAAACTCTTTGCAAAGGTTTCTGTGATACTCTGATGGTATCCATGGAAATTCTGGCAAAACCTATAACAACCCATCTGCTTGAACAATTCACATGCCTAAGGGTGTGTCGCAAGATAAGTTGTGTCTTGTAATTCTTTCCTCAACAAATCACCTCCAGTTGACATCTTCTTTACCAGGTCCTCCAAACACTTTCAAACTAACTATGTAGGTTGCAGTGTAGCTAGGTTATGCGGTGGTGTGTGATGAAACTAACTAAGCGTGAAAATGAGGGAAAAAATGCAAAATTAGGGGATATAGAACAACAAGAAACTAATGCAAACTCAGAGATTTCAAGCCTCTGTAAGTGACTTTTAAAACAAACTAATTGACTGTCGACCAATTTAAAATGTGGGAGGACATCATGACCATTTTCGGGAATTAAACAAAATGAATGGGCACATTTTAAGTTATGATTGTGTGATGTGGAGATATGAACGAGGCATGATCTTTTTTTTTTAATCAGATGAATGATCTATTGGCAATGTTTTGGTAGCTTTATTTTTCATGATGACCTGTGTACCATGATTGATATAAAGGTGACATGACACTAAAAACCGTAGGGGTTTTTGGTACTTGTGGTAGCTAGCAATAGGTGCAAGTGAGCGCTTTTAGCTACCGAAAGCTTTAATTTTCGGTAGATAACCCTTAAAATATTTTGACTCCTTAGCTACTGAAAGCCAAACATCCTGCTAAAATTAAAACATAGCCAAATTCATCATAAATACTTAATTCAGCCACTTTAGGGATTACACAAATATGTGTGAATGCATTATAATTCCAACCCTTCAGGTGAGAACACATCAAATAAATGACTATCTGATTTGAGGGATTTGGAAATCCATTAAACCCTTGTTGTTGAGCACCTTATAACGACAGCATTTTCACCATGATCAAAACCATTCCCAAATTAATAATTGGAGAACATATACCTATATTATAGGGTCCTAACAACTTCTAGGTTCTGGAAAGAGTTATTTGCAGGTTTGGGTATAGATTTGACCTTCAAAACATCTTATCATCCGAAGATAGATGAATAGACAAAGAGGGTCAACAGGAATTTAGAGGACATGTTAAGAATGTATTTTATGTATCAACATCGGAAGTGGGAAGAGTATCTACCTCTGGTTGAGTTTTCTTACAACAATGAGTATCAAGATTCATTGAGGATGAGTCTGTTTGAGGTACTCTATGGGTGTAATTGCAACATGCCCATCAATTGGAGTGATCTAGTGAATAGGGTGTTGATAGGACCAGATATGTTGGCAGAGATGGAACAGGAAATGTGGGTTATCAAAAATAATCTAAAGGTAGCACAGGATAGACAAAAAAATTATACATATCAACATAGGGCATTTAAGGAGTTACATGTTGGGGAACATGTGTACTTCCGCATCAAGCCAAAGAAGATCTCCTTGAGGATCGGGTCATATGTGAAGTTAGCACCTTCATATTTTGGGCTTTTTGAGATCTTTGAGTGGATTGGACCAGTGGCCTACAAACCTGCACTTCCTCCAATAATGAAAGACCATGATTTTTTCAATGTTTCATTACTTAAAATTTATGTAAATGATGTTTATCATGTTCTTGATTGGTTTGTAATGCAAGTGGAACCAAAAGGAGAATTCAAGTCGAAACCTAGTGTATTTTGCAAAGAAATATGTTCAAGCTTTGGAACCGAGAAATCGAGCAGGTTAAAGTGTGGTGGAAGAACTTTGGGCCTGATTAAACTACATGGGATATGGTTGATTAGATGTGGGATATGTATCCTTCCTTGTTTTTTGGTTGAGGAAAAGAAGTTTTAGTAATTGTATATATGTATATGGATGTAAATACCACCATGATTTGTGTTATAAATCTTCAATAAGTGGTATGGTTGTTGTGTTGTTATGTTGTCATGTTGGTTTGATTTTCAGCAAGTTGTTCATTTTAAATAATACAATGAGTTAAGTTATAAAGCTCCATAAGTAGTATGTTTTGGTTTTTCAGCAGCTTTGTTGGTTGTAGGTGTCATTGAACACTGAGGGCGGTGTTACCCTAAGGGGGATGGCTCTGTAACAGCCTGGGTTAAATACTTCATGTAAGAAATTTAATAAAGGAAAATAATACCATGGTCATAGGAAACGTATTCTAAGATAAATGTTGGGAAAAACATCCTAGTGGGTGTTCATTTTGGTTTATTATGGCTAAGGGAAATTGGAAAATGAAATAGAAAAAGATTTGGAAAGGCAAGAGGCATTAATTGGAATTTTGTTTATGAAAATGAAGGAAAATAGGAGAAAAGGAAGGTGAAATGTCACAGATTTGCGTGAGGAGGAAAATAATGGAAAATTGAAGAAATTAGAGGCCTCATTGATAAAAAGGATTTTGGGGATCAGTTCACATCTTTTTTCAATTTAGTATTGGAGATATATCTATCTATTATCTCTCTCACATACTCTTGTACACTTAAGAGTTTTCTTGGAAAACTCTAGCATTGGATTAAGGAAAGAAAAGGAAGGAAAAAGAAGGCAAAGGAAAGAAAATATTGAGTAAGGAAGAGTTGGATTAAGCTGCCACATCAAAATTACTTGCATGTATCGAGTTGCATGTATGATTTCATAGCTATTTTTGGCATGCATGGTACATGCATGTGTGTAATTGGTTCTCCTATTGTCACTGGCATGGGTTTTTCCTAGTGTGACAATGTTTTTCATCCTTGCCTTTCCATTTCTGAATATCCATGGTGTGATGGGGTTTCTCTTATTTGGTTGAACTAGATTGTCGGATGGTTTCAAAACTGAGTGAAGTGGTTTTAGGAGGAACACGAGGCCTAGGAATCCATTGACTAGTAATGGAAGGATACACGTTAAAGAATGATTTTGCATACCTCATTGGGCCTAGGAATCCTCGACCAGTGAATGGAAAGATAGACAGTAAATACTAGAGGTATATGCCCTTGTTAGACCTAGGAATCCCTTAACCGGTTATAGCAATATACACGATAAATCCTAGAGGGTGGAGACATACAAATTCCTCACAGTTTAGATGGATAAATCCATATACATCCATGCTTTTTTAGGGCCTAGTGATCCCTTGACTAGTATATGGAGAGATTAGGGTAAACCCTATAGTGCATGCTTATTGTTTAGGCCTAGGAATCCCTTATCGCGATACACATTAAATCTTGAAGAAGTCTGGTTTGGTTTTGTTGTATTTCCCACATTCATGCTTGGAATATGGCACGGGTATGTTTGGTTGAAAGAAATATTTGGTTCAACCCAATTTATAGTCGGGTGATACATGGAAGTCTCTAACCTAGTTGCAGTTTGCATATGTTAATAAGAGCTATTTTCCTCTTGTGTATTATCTGTAAATTTTCTTATTATTATGAGATCTTAATGGTTGTTCTATCATTTTTATTATGTTGGTTATAAGTATGGTCTATGGCAGGCTTGAGTTATGGCTCTCATCATGTTTTGTTTAATAAATGAATGAAAAATGAATGCATGACATAATATAAGATATTGCAGCTATTATGAGAGGGAATTAGAACTTCTTGGAACTTCTCAAATAAGTATGAAGTCCCTATGCTCATATATTTCTATATGACCTATAGATTACACGTTCATGATGTGTTTGATGGAATGTCTATCATGGCTAGGCCTTGTTAGGTCAGATCCTTGTTCAATATTTTTATTGGAGGCCTCTTCATCTTGTTATTTATCATTTTTTATAGTTTCATAAAGTTCTGAACAGAGGCTTGAGTCCTAGCCCTAAAAAAATTTCTCATAATCTAGGGTCACTAGCACATAACTGCCTAGAAAATTCTGAAGTTGCATGGATGCAGGCTTGTTCATGCGACTAGAGGATTTCAGGCGCATGAAGGCCTTATCATCAGTGTGAATGGGGCTCTAGTTCAGTCAAAAAGCAAGTTAACTCAGCGGTTGAGCACATGAGGTGGTTAGTTAGCCCTTGGGGGTTGTGTAGCTTCTGAGGAAGGTCATTTTGGTTTTGTTTTGTCGATTCCACTTCCTTAACTGTACTTGGGGAGTTGAATCATATCATAGTAACTCTTTGTCATATGTTTACCCTGGTGGATCGGTTAGCTTGGGTAAATATGGGAGGAGGGTGTTACACTATAAGTATCCTTTTCAAACACTAATTTACACCTACATCACTCATGTTTCTTAGGGATATAAAATTTCTATCCAATTTTGGGATGTGCAAAATAATAGAGGTTGTTCTAATCTCTCCGCCCATGAGCTTCAACTTGAATTTTCCCCATGCTATTATTAGGGTTGTTGAGTCATATCCTAAGAAATAATTACCACCGTCATATATCTTACAGACTCACAAAAACACCCCCCATGGGGATTCATGTAAAAGGATGAACTGAATTTGACCAACCATGTCTTATGATCTACATGTGTTTTTTAAGAAGCCAAGTACACATCCCCTCCTTCATCTTAGGAGGTTTTTCTTCTAGAGAAGGAGCATCATCATATCTACTCCCTTTCTTAGTTGATTTGTATCTAAAGTCTTTCTTATAATTCCCTTCTTTTCCACATTTCCTACATACTTTTACAAATTTTCTTGGATATTTAGATTTCCTTCTAGATTTAGATCTCCCACTTGAGGAGTTATTTTTATTTCTACTCTTCCAGTGTCCTCTTATAGAAAAGGCATATATGTTATGGATTTCCATGTTATTCAGTCTCATCTCCTATGATAACAAGGATGAGGATATTTCATCTAAATTTAAAGTAGTTGCGTTACTACCTATGGTAACAATCAGACTAGTCCATAGGTCTAGTATAGAACATAACAAATTTATGCACTCATCTTAATTTGATATCTTAATATCAACCTATAATAGCCAACTTAGCACAAAATTGAAGGCATTCAAATTATTTCTCACTAAGTATTTTTCCTTCATCTTTAGGTTATACAACTTATTCCACAAAAAAAAATGTTCACTAGGGACTTAGATTGATACAAATCCCATAACTTGCCCCAAAAAGGCTTAGCTATAGCTTCCCTTGAAAGACTCAATAATAATGAATCTTAGAGACACAATCATGTTATCTTCTTTTCATTTCGATCCAACTTGGTCTATTCTTTCGTTGAAATCCATGTTGATGTAGTACTTGGATCCACGACAATTCACTAATCTATGTCCACCAACAAATCTTCCATCTTGACCTTCCACAACTCAAAACTTTGCCCATTAAGTTTCTTGATATATATCTTTGAATTTCTCACCATTTACTCTCCACCACAAGAATCACTTTTTCATATCTCCCACTGTAACAATGTCTCCCACAAGCCTGAGCCAAACCCCTTAGCCACAAAGGCATCCCTTGAAGCCAAAAATTCCATAATAATAAATACATGCTTTAACACAATACATTTAATTTTTGAAAAAAAATCCTTGATTAACATATTAAAAATGCAATGGAAAACATGCACATTAACACAGATATTTTATCATGGAAACCCAAAACCTGGAAAACCAGTAAGAATTTTCAATATCTCCACCATACAATTCACTCTTAAAAGATGGTTTCCTTCAAGGTAAAATAAAGCTAACATAAATTCTACCATCAAATCTATGACCTAATGATGAAAAATCTATATTGCCTAAGAAATACAATATTTCACAAGAAAAATTCCCCAAAATAAATCACTTCAAGGGTGTTGCCCCCAAAATCCCCCACTGAGGGGCAGGGGGTCCATAAAAAAATTCCCACTTCTCTTGGAACCCCCACAATGTTAATGAGGGAAAAACCCCCCATTAGAAACTAGGGTCTGAACATGACTAATCATGAAAATAAAATAACACATCTCCAACACTCTAGTCATGGATTTAGTTGATCTTTGATTATTTTCAATATCGCAAGCATATATGAAATTAAGTGATTGTTTGAGAGGTTCAATGGATGGGGTCAAGAATAGGTCTGAAAGAATATTTGGGAAGATAAGTGGATAGGGTTGTGAAAATTTCATTAGAAGAACAATTAAGTTTTTGATATTATGTTTCATCCTAAAACATCATAGGCTTGAATAACCAATGACTTCTTTGAAAAATATAAGGAAAACTAAATTCACAATTTGAGTTTATTTGTGATCTAGTATAAAAAAATATGGACCTCAAGTACTTTAGTAAGAATTAAAGAACTTATTGAAGTTTCTATTATCTCAGTTTAGCTTCAGAGTATTAAGTTTGACATTTTATTTTATTTTGTTTTATTATTCAAAAAAAATTAGGGCACTGACAGTTGGATTATCAGCGCCAATTTAAAATTTAAATTTTAAATTCCAATATCAAAGCACTGACATATCATATGTCATCAAAGGATCAGGTACCTGATAAAGTGAGTGTTGGCTAAACAAATGGTGACATGTTGTTTCATGATTTCACATTGGAATATTTCCACTGCTAGAGGGTAATCACCATGGTAAACTAGTGGTGTAATTGATCTGAATTGTTTATGGATGGTGGAAGTAATTATATTGTGCAGAGTTAAGAGTCATGCAGGGTTAATCCACCATATTGTGTCATCTTCCAAGGTGAACAGTTAGTTATCCTGCATTTTTGTGATCGAATCCCACTCTCATTTTCATTGCATGTATTTCTGGAAGGTGGAACCTATGGGAAAAAGCAGAAAAATGCACAAGGGGAAGCCCAAGGGACCTAATATCCTCGAAATGTATCCAGATATTCAAGAGTGTTTTCGGGAGGCTGGTTGGGATGAATTATTTTTCAAGTGCAAGGGTTACCATGATGGCATTGCTCGAGCTTTTGCTGAAGGGTTGGATGGCCAAGGGGTCACTATTGGATTTGTTTCCTTCCCTGTCACATAGGAAGTGGTTTCAAAGGCTACAAGCCTCCCTATTGATGGATAGCGTTGGTTTAAATTCCATGCCTTAACTAGAATTGATATTCCTTTCTTTCTAAAAGATGAATATAAGGATAGACCATGAAATTTGGAGCTACAAATATCTTGGTTGAAGGATGAATGGCACCTGCACCTGAGTATTACACAACCCTATTTCACTTGTGAAGGATGATTCAACAAACTCAACATGTATCATTTTTTTTTCTCACTCACATTGTTGGATAGGTCAGGATGAATGCTCCTTTATTTTTACTGATGAGTCTTAAGAAGATGTCAGCAAGAGTTAGGGAAAAACCCAATGCATCATCCCACTTCAATTATCAGAATAAATTAATCAAATTATTAATTAAAAACCATTTAATAAAGATCAACACAACATGGGAGAAGTTTCTATTTTGGGCGGGTTTTGTAGATTCTATCTCGCCCAAACCTAAGGCCACTAGAAAAAGGAAAAGAAGCAAGAAAATTGTTGAAACGCCTTAGACCTTAGAGCATGGCACTTCATTTTTCCAAACTAGAAGCCAGAGGAGAAGCATGATGACAAAACCTCCTCCTCCTCTAGTTCCTAAAATGGAAAAAGTTTATATGAGAAGAATTGGATGACTTCAAGAAAAGAAGAACTTGTCTCCTCCCCATATGCCATCTCCTGAGCAGGTTGAAGCCACTAAACCAATAGAGGAAATAAAGGTTGAAGTTGTTGAATGTGAGAAAGAGAAAACAAAAGTTGATAGGGAGCCTAATTTATTTGAGATCTATGGGGGAGTAAGGTCCCATATTATACCATTGAACACATTGAGGCTAAAATTCAATCTTAAACAAAATCATAGCCTCGAAAAACAAGTTATTTAGGTAGATGATACACCTTAAAAAGGTATGATCATAAAAAAATAAAATCCTGCAAGTTCTAGGAAGCCTAAGGCTCAAAGAAAGAAGTCTACTGCATAGGCCAAGAAAACTAGGAAAAGGAGACAAAGTGAAGTTGATATTTTGTTAGAGGAAACTAACATATTTGGCTAAACATCTATAGGGCATTTTTTTTGCCAACAGTTTTAGTGGGCACTTTAACGGAGTGCTAAAAGTTAACACGTCGATGTTTTTTCTACTTCATTTTGGATGAGCGCTAACAGTAGATTGTGTTAAAATTATGAAACTACGATCAAATTCCTCTATGGAAAGGTCAGATGGTTGAGATTATATTGCATTAGATTCCTCTTTTCAATATGACCAAATCAACCTATAGATTGCCCCAATCGGTTAAGCGAAATTTAAAGTATGGATTAATTTATTTATTAAAATGAAATGGAATGGATCGGCCTAACCTCATGTGGAGTTAGTCTTAACCCCAATCAGTCACACTCGAAATCTATAAATAGAGGTGACCTCAAGCTCATTCTTGCACTTGCTCAAGCAATCTTCGATTTGCATCCATTAGTTTGTTTCATCTCTTTTGTCATGGCTCGCACAGGTTCATCGGGAGAATCTTGCGCAGGGTTCAGGATCACAAGCAAGAGGCTCACTCTGATCTGGATCTCCTGATCCAGAGCCACATGCACATATCTATAGTTTTCAGGCTAGGTCCGCGGCCAGGCCATGTCATGGTAGCGGCTAAGATGCTATAGTCGCGGGCAGGAAGTGTTGAGGTCAAGGCCAAGGCCTTAGGCTAGATGGATCTGACTTGGGCCATATCTATGGGTTGGGTGTGTTATGCCCCTAGCTAAGGACCCCATAGCCATAGGCACAAGGAGCTGTGGGATCGGCTAGGGTTCAGACAGTAGTTTTGGGCTGTACACTCTCTCAGCCGTTGGCATAGAGGCACGGAATGATGAGGTCGCGACTAAGGGTTTCTAGGCAGATATGAGCTTGATCCAATCTCTAGTGCTTATGCAGATGGTTACAGTCAGCTTTGAAAGTGTCCTGGAGTCAGATCCAGGACTGGTAAGTTGTTTTCAATGAGTTTCAATGATAATTTATATCTATCATTTCACACCACTGTAGATATGCAGATATGTAGATCTGCTCTATGTATCTTCGATGTAATATGTATCTACATTCTTCACTCAATATTAGCATTATTCATCAGTATGCTTAAGCCAGTGTTAATGCATCTTAGTTCTCAGAATCAAGTTCCTTCAGCAGGGATATGTGTAAGGTCATATTATTCATGTGCTATTTTTTTTAATGCATCATGAGGATATGGATCTATGGATCATTGTACTCTTGTTGCCGAATCATTTGATGACTATCTAAGAATAAGAATTTGCAAGATTTTTCCCCATAGTTCATTTTTCCATAGTCAAACCAATCCTAGTGTCTCTATGTGTTCATGCTTCTCTTATCTTTTTCCTTTTCATTTCGCTGCTTAGATGATGATGATGACGTTGTTCTTTCTACATAGTTGCATATTTTGATGGTTAATAATATATATTTGTACAATGATATAATTATTTGGGATGAACTTAACATGTTATTGAAGAAATGTAACTATCAAAGGAAAGATCAATGTAGCTCTATTAAAAATTAATCTGGTATCAGAGTTGGGCTGAAGGAAAGCCATGAAGATCACCCCCATGGAGAAACTTTTATGGAAGCAAGTGGAGGATGGTCAAGACCTAAAACGATTCTAGGGTATGAAGAAAACCATAGGTAGATAGTGGATAAGGATGTGATATTGAGGGTTTGAGAGAAACCCTGGTTTATGGCAAGAGTCTTGAGATGTGATCTATGTGAATCACTTGATATCGATTTGACAAATGACCTGGTTGTTGATAAAGTTGTTGATTTAAGGGAACATTATTTTATGGTCTATGGATGGATATTGAAGGTTGGTTCAAGAGGGAGAGGATCATCTCTCACTAAAGATAAGTATTCCTTTAGTTTACTCTTGTTTATGGATCCGCTTTCTATGATTATTGTTTCTAGTCATTACTTCCTGCGTGTACATTTGAGTACCTGGATGTTTCTAACCTCCTTGATGAGATGAGATGAGTGGATCCCTCTTGAGGATATTTTGAAATCCAGGAAATATCGTGAGATATGGAAGAGGTAAAGAGACACTTGAGCACTACAAGTTGCCTATGTGAAGGTGCACAAGTAATACCACAAGGTATGCATGGTATATTTTTTTAATGTTATGTTTCAGATATAACATTGGATGGCTAGGTAGGCCCTATGGGATGTTGAGAATGTCTCCTTCTCAAATGGCTCATGCATGCATATGAAAGTGATTGGGATTTATAGTTCCTATGATGAAATGGTGCACCTAGTATTGAATGCTTTGATCATGATGATCTTCAAGGCTACTTATTGTTGATCTTGGATATGTGGAATGCTTGATGTTTGGCTAACATCTATTGTTTTTGAGATCCTGACTCTAACTCTAGCAAATGTTACCCTTGACTCTTGATATGCATAAGATATGTTGGATCTCTTATAGAATTTTACCTCATTTATATGGTATTAATAATGCTTGTGATAAGCATGATAAAATCCCATGGAAAGAGAGTTTTTACTTTGTTGGTTTATTGATTAACCTAACTTGATCCTATTGATCATGATAAGCATAGCATTGGAAACCATGATGATAGAGGCATATCTATGACATTGATGTTCTAGATCTCCTACTACCTGTGGTTATGGCATATGGTGAAATCAAACGATATAACTTAATGTATTTTTATTGGTTCATAATATTTTGTTGTCACAACAGCCCACTACCTTGATATTTCAAGCCTAGCCCTTGATGAAAGATTGATGACATGATGTTGATGATCATGATAGATATGTTTTTATGATGTAACAAATCTGTTGTTGCATGAATCCAATAAATACATGCCGATGACATGAGTGAAAAGGAATTTGCATGCTCTTCTATGATTTATGAGTGTCTGACATTGCTGATCTACAGCAAACATCTGAGCCTCTCTCACGCAAAGGAAGGCCCATAGATGTGACTATGTCTAATAGATACAGTTGAAGTTATGTACAATGAATTTGATATATACTTTGAATCAAGGGATCTCTAACATGTCCTGTCATTTTAATTTGATTTCCGAGAATTTTTGGAATTGAGCATGAAATCAGATGGTCACTTGGAAGATGTCAGTTCTGTAGATGTATTGCAGATACTAGTAAGATCTGTCAGCAGGGAAAGTTTGTATGTTTGAACCAAAATTATGTTTTCAAGTGACTGAGACATTCATATGGATATGTTATTATGTTTGAGGTTTGTGCTACATGTTTTGGCTGATTGATACCGATAAATTGTGTTTGGAAATTTTGACATGATGCTTAATGATTGAGATATGTCTAGAATTATAGATCTTACGGTTGATTTTGGATAGAATCGGATGTGCTCTAACTCTCAAAGTTTGTGGAGAGGCTTAGACACGTGTATTCTAAATAACCCAAAAATTGTTTGGTGAAATTCCACTCAGATTGTACTTTGTAGAAATAATTAATTATTTTTAAAGGAACCCTAAGTTAAAACTTAGGAAAATAAAATAATTAAAGTGTATTAATAGAATATGAGTGAGAATGATGTAGAAGAAACAGATCAAGTCAAAAGTTAATGTAGGTTGTTGATTAGAGATCTAATCTAGGTCGTTGAATCCTCAACGATAAGATAATAAGAAGGACTTGAAGGGTCATTTGGAAAGAACATTTGTGGAGACATGGAGAATCTAGAGATCAAATTCTTCTGACGGAGTAATGCTCGGACAAAGATCAGATCTAAGTGATTCTTCATTGCATTGAGGGGTAGTAGTTCCAGTTGGAAGGTTTCCTGAGTCAGAAAGCACACAACAGCAAAGACAAAGAGAGCCACAACATTATCACAGAGCTAGTGACGCAGTGATTACGCAGTCACTATGCAAAGCCAGAGGGAAAGATGTTTTCTTGCTGAGGAGACAATGCAGAGCTAGTGTCAAACCCCGAAGAGATTTTCCAGAGGCTTAGTTTCCAACTAGCAGTGAAACCATCATAGAGATAGAAAGGGCACTCGGGTTGTGACATAGTCACCGTGCATAGTGACGTAGTCACTGCATAGCGGTAGCGCAGGGTAGTCCAGCCTTGGTGCAGATCAGTGTCAGTTTCCCATGGAGTAGTGAGTTTTGTCTCACGAGATCTCTTCTTTCAGTTTCTCTGTATGATTTGAGAGTCTCGTCAATCGTAGATTTGTAGTCAGAATTCACTGCATAATAACATAAACCCTTATATCTATTGCATCGGTTTTCAATCATTGGGTTTTTTTTGGGACATTAGTCCAAAAATAATTATGTCGAATGGTTGTGTGATCTATGTGTGTTCAAATTTTATTCCACACTTGTATTTCTTTTGTAGTTTAGTTGTGTAGGTTGTAGTGAATGGATTTTGATATCCTCTCATAGAACACAGTAAATAATTTGTTACGTAAAATAACAAATAGAATATTTTCCATCAATTTTTGCAGTAGGATTCCATGTAACACGAATTTTCATAGAATATTAGAGCTTGTTTAAGTTGAGTGTAGGTGAGACAAATAAAAAATCGAGCAGATCCAGCATTGAAACAATAGCTGGGGATCAAAGAGTTGCATAAGCAGCAAGTCAATTTCCAAGAGAAGTGCATAGTCCAAGCCAGGGGGGCCAAATTAGAAAGGAAAATCTCTCTCTAAGTTAGCCAACAGAGAGGTAGGATTGTTCTAGATTATTTTTTGTCTGAGGCAGAGGGAGTAGTGAAGCATATCAGCAGTTGTAGGGACGCAATTGACTGCGTAGCAGTGATTTCTAGTGCAGAGTGTCAGGAAAGCGTAGCAGAAACACAATTTTGGGGATTTTCTGACATCTGTGAGTTTATTGCCCAAGAAACTTAGATTTCTCATGCATCGCAGTAGTTTTTATGGCTTTCTCCTCAAGGAGTGCATAAATCCAGTTGCGTAGAGGGTGAGAGGTAGTAGATCGACATAAATTGGGTGAGATGGCCACCAACATATTGCGTGACCAGGACCGGTTGGATGGGGCCCCCAGCTATGTAATATGGAAGGCAAGGATCTCCTTCCTTCTATATGAGCATGACCTCAAGCACTTTATCGATAATGCTCAGGCTGAACTAGTGGATGCAACACCATTATGGGCCTTCAAGAAGAATATGGCCAAAGCTAAGCATTTGATCCTCGATAGAGTGAGGGATCATATTGTTTAACACATCTCAGCCAAAGGAACAACTAAGGATATGTGGGATGCATTAGAAATGTTGTATGAAGGGTCTTCCGAGCAACGAAAGATGTTTATGGAGGAGAAAATGTGGATCGCCAGGATGCAGAAGGGGGAATGTATTGATCCATTCCTGTCAAGACTTTAGGAAAAATGAGATCAGTTGGAAGTCGTAGGAGTAGCACCTAAGGCCATAGAGATGGTCAAATTGGCCCTCAACTCAGTGTCTAAGGATTACCAAGTTTTTTTCTAGAGTATCCTAGGCAGATAAAACTTTTCGGACTGGGATCAAATGTGGGTAGCTCTTGAGCAAGAAGAGATGCAGAGAGACTTATTCAAGTTCCACTTGAGGGCAGCAGTAGTAGTGGTTCGAATATCAAGAAGGAGGAGGAAGAGAATGCGTCCCTTACATCAAAGGGGCAGCAAGAGCAGTGTAGGAGGAAGAAGGATCTATCGAAGATCAAATTTTTCCAGTGTGGCGAGATGGAGCATTACGCCACACAATTTCCTCTTAAGAAGAGAGACAAGGATGAGAAACATGACCCTCGAGTCGGAATAGTGAAGATAGAGGAGGAGGAGCTCACTATGATTGCTCATATACCTCTCGAAGGGAGGTGGGATGATTTGGCGTTGTAGACTCAGAGATCTACAAGATAGGCAGGATCTTTAAGGATTCCACCTCTCGGACCATCACCTTGCTACGGGAGCCCAAAACATTAGTATCGGGATGGACTAGTGTCAGATGGTGCATAGGAGTGTTTAAGTGACTTCGTAGTGGTTAACAACGCCAGAGTCTGAGCAACACAGAGCAGTGTTCTAGCAGCACAGAGGGACACAGTGTAGAGCAGAAACATCGCAACATCTTTAGAGAGGCAGCGCACATGCTAGCAAAAATCAGGTATTCATCACCGAGATGCAGTATACTTGTACAATTTTGGATGTTTATCAGTTGCAGAAAGCAACTATGATATAGTGCAGAAGCAGTTGGCAGTGGCAGAGCTAGTAGCAGCATGGACGCAAAATTCAAAAGGAGTTTCAGTATGGATGCAATGTTTTCAGTGGCAGTGTCAGCAACAGTGCATATGCAGCATTTGCACAGATTTTGATGGACATATTGTTAGACATCAGGAGCGCAGAGGGATTTGCTTCAGAGTCAGAACAATATGCAACAGTTCATATTGTTAGAGCACATTCCTTGCTAAGAGGGAGTGTTGATTTGGGGTAGCATCGAATGTGCTCTAAGTCTCAAATTTTTTAGATAGGCTTAGACACATGTATTCTAAATAACCCAGAAATAATTTGGTGAAATTACTCTCAGATTGTATTCTATAGAGCTAATTAATCAATTTTAAAGGAACCCTAAGTTAAAACTTAGGAAAATAAAATAATTAAAGTGTATTAATAGAATATGAGTGAGAATGATTTAGAATAAATAGATCAAGTCAAAAGTTAATCTTATTTGCTAATTAGAGATCTAATATTGGTCGTTGAATCCTCAATGAGAAGATTATAAGAAGGAATTGAAGGGTCATTTGGAAAGAACATTCATGGAGACACAGAGAATTTAGAGATCGAATTCTTCTGACGGAGTAATGCTCGGACGAAGATCAGATCTAAGTGATTCTTCATTGTAGTTAGGGGCAGTAGTTCTGGTTGGAAGGTTTCCTGAGCTGGAGAGTACATAGCAACATAGACAGAGAGAGCCATAGCATTAGCGTAGAGCCAGTGACACAGTGCTTACACAGTCATTGTGCAGAGCCAAAGGGAAAGGCGTTTTCATGCTGAGGAGACAGAGAGATTTTCCAGAGGCTCAATTTCTAGCTAGTAGTGAGAGCAATGCAAAGACAAAAGGGGTTCTGAGTTGTGATGCAATCATTGTGCAAAGACAGTGAAAGGCATTCCATCCTTGGTGTCGACCAGTTCTATTTTCCCATGGAGGAGTGAGGTTTGTCTCACAAGATCTCTTCTGTCAGTTTATTTATATGATTTGACAGTCTCATCAATCATATATTTTTACTCATAATTTACTGCATAATAACATAAACCGTCAGATTTGATGCACCAATTTTCCCACATTTGGTTTTTCTGGGTAAATTAGTCCAAAAATAATTGTGTCGAATGGTTGTTTAATCTTTGTGTGTTCAAATTTGTTTCCGCCCTTGTATTTCTTCCGCAGTTTAGTTGTGTAGGGCGTAGTGAATGGATTTAGATATTTTCCCATAGAACACAGTAAATAATTTGTTAAGTAGAATAACAAATATAAGTTTTTCCATCAGTTGTTGCAGTAGGATTCAAACTTACCATGATCGCACATTTGGATTTGACATGATTTGATCTATAAATAGTTGATGACAATGCTATGTGGGCATAGTGAACTTCAGTGTCGTATGTGAGTATACAGACGTATGGTTCTGTATTTTCCTCCTTATTCCTAACACAATGGTTGTTGTGACTTAGTATGAACATGCATGACTTAACCTTGATGTGTATGAACTTGCATCTAGTGACTGAAATGGTTTGTAATGGAATGTTAAATGACATACTTGATATTAGCTCTACCTGTCTCTGGTTGAAAGAATTTATACCATGAAATGAATGTCTTTGATAATAGTTTTTGTCTAAACTTTGATGAGTTGACTTCATTAACACAACATTGATTTATATAACACTGATTATGTTGTTGTGGTAAGGAATTATTCTTGTAGAGAGTGTTGCATGATACAAGCTCCTCGATTTTGATTTTTCTATATTTGACAGTTATCTGGTGAAGTCGGGATAATGAGTTCCAAGGTATGGCATTTATTTTTATTATGACTTTGGTTTTACATACTGATAGGTGATAAGCCTCTAAAAATATAAGTAAGGGGGAGATGGCTTTTTAATCTCATAATGATGTATCATGGCATGATGAATAAACTTCTGGAATTTGGGAAATAAATCCCATGTTGCAAGACAGTTGAAATGTCTTTGTGTAACTTAAATCCTTGGACACTTTGATTTATAGTTCAAATGTTAATTGAACGTGACATGGAATCTGTTAATTGATTGAAGCATTGATGTTATGTTTTGAACATCCATCTGTATATGTTGTCTATATAACATGATTAAATTCATGATTGAGCTACTTCATTTAGAATTACCACCAAACATCTTTTTAAATATCCGCATGAAACATTCTATTTTTAAAGGTTGAGATATTTCTCCCATGATATGTAGCTACATGGATGATTTGATGATGTTTGGGATTATTATTGATGATCACAGTTGGATTTTTCCTTAGTATGAGATCTATTATGATATCTTGGACTAGGGGTCCATAGCACGACCAAGGTCGGATACAATGCTACTATCAAGGCTATTTGTGAGGCATGGTGTAGAAGCTCCTTAGAGAGTTGTCTGAGAATGATATGGATAAGACATGGATACACTGTGATGACAGATAATCCCATATACATATAGTTGGGACTGTGATTTCTCCATTTATTGAGATAGTGCAATTGTTCGAGACAAGCTTAGGCTTATGATTGACAACTCCGTGAGAGGGAGGATGATTATGGTATCTTGTTATGATTGGTATCTTGTTGTGATTTACATGATTATTTATGTTCTAACATAACATTTGATGTGATTTCCTATATGAATAGGAATTAGCATATACCAAATGAGAGCATCGATGATCAAGGACACTGAGCTAACTCTTCCTCCCTGTTTGAGCTCCCAGGATGAGGAATTGAGATAGAGGGATCCTGGGGTTGAGGAAACTCTGGAAAATAGAATTTATTGCCTATATGTTACCCATAGGGTTGAGATAATAATACCATATATTAATAGGGTCGTGTAATGATGCTCCCCTTATTGGTCTTTGCAGAGTATACCCCAGTTGGCATCATACCCACAAGCAAGGCTTATCGAGAATATCGCTACTCGTTTGGCCAACGAGTTGAGAATGTACTTGGGGTGTACAACCAAAGTCGATTATGTTGCAGGTGTTCTACCACATGACTATTCAGGGTCATCAGTGGGAATAACAATAGACAATAGGATGGGTTGAGATAACTCTATGTGGTTTCGGGTTTAGATTGAGCTCCCCGATGTAATTCCAGGGTCAAGATGGGCTCTAATGCATGGATGTATATCTTATTGCTAGATATGGGGTTGTAGAGGTATAGATCCCCCATGAGATTCCAGGTTGAGATGTGCTCCATGATGATTTAATCTCTGATTTTGATTGATGATGATATTCTGGGTAGTATCCCATTGTCAAAGAATCTAGGATGATAGCCTGATAGATGAAGGGTGGTAGCCTAAGCTCCCCTATGGTGAAAAAATCTTCTTCTTGATCCGATAATGTTCATCATATGAGTATGAACAATCAAGAAATAATCATGAGAATTACAGTAATTATTTGTAATGAATGTTAGCACTCTGTAAATCACTTTAGGCTGAAGAAAGGGTCACAGAGGTAACTACAAACTGCTTCTAGCTATAATTTGGTCTTTCTAGCTGGAGGGGGCTCCCTCACTTAAGAAAAATTAATATTTTGAGGTTATAAGGCACACAAAAACCATATCTGAAGGTATTTTAAAATGTTTGTTGGAATAAATTAATGATTCTAAAAAATGGATATTGGTGATAAGAAAATATACTGGCTTATGATGCTTATGCATATAACAACCAATTACACGTACAAAGGCTTGTTTGGCATATACTTTGAAAGAAAGAAACAACTTGTAGTATATTGGAGGTAAAAATGAAAGGTACTTTTGACATGATACAGGCCAGATCAAAAGTCTTATGCTGCTTATTTGTGACATAGTATTAAGAAGGAAACAACACAAAATATGGGTATAACATCATATTTCATTTGCAATTGAAATATTAGGACACGGTCAAATCAGATAAATATGAGAATGAATTCTAATAGAACTGATCCATTACACCCACAAAAGGATTTGTATAAGAAAATGATAGAAAATACACAGGAAAAACACATTTTCAAAGCACAATACCACAATATTATTTGCAAATGTTCACTGGAATAACTGAGCCGTAAGCTTGTTTATTCATTAGAAAAAATATCATACTAGACAAATCTCTAAAACCATTTTGCAATGTTATCCAACCCTTTCTCCATTCAAGTATTCAACATTAAATAGACATACATCATTTTAAAAACCATGTCTAGATGCAATGCATCTCTTATCGATGAAGTGGATCGGATCCAATATAAAAGAAGAAACATTAACTATCTTGCATTATTTTTATTTTAATGAAAAAGAAAAAAAAACCACTACGATCATAATAGTCCTATCATATTTACAAAAAGTGTCTAAATCCATGATATTTATCCATAAACTACGAGCTATACTTTTCTGGAATCAAAAGGAGAAAAGTAATAAGTTTCCAAGTTTTTGTAGTGCAACAACTAGGTATTTTAATTTTCAAATTTGGTACTATGCCTCCTCCCACGACCTTCACAAAATACCGAATTGCGAAACAAATTCATAATCTGCCACCAAAAAACTGCAACAATAGGCCTTGAAGAAACACCTATATATCCAACATAGTAGTACATGTATAAAAAATAAAGGATTTTATTGTATATGAGCTTGTCTTGAATAAAAACCTCTCTCATCTTCTCTAAATTCTTCCCTATATTCTCAGAAAATACTCTGAAAAATTATGTCTAAAACAAGAAATTTGACAGTCCGAAAAATAGCCCTTGAAGATGTATTTGAATCTCCTGATATGTGACACCTGTGAAACAACTGGAAGAGGTTATTTTTATTTGTCAATTTATTAAGAAAAATCTCTTTCAATTTCCAAACATTCCCCTCCATGTGATCATAATCATCGTTTCAAAAGGATGTCAGAAATTGAGTATGTTGCTCAGTGGTTACGTAGCAGCTAGGTTGAGTAGCACTTGTGCGCAACGAATTTCGCACAATGAGTGTAGCCAAAATGTCACCCGATTGGTCACCTATAGCACCCACTTGATATTGCATAAGTGTGGGTAGTATGAGATAAAATCAATATGAAACAAGGGGGTATGGAGGTATGACATAAATGAACGCTTGTGAAATGATACATGACTATATATAGGAAATATTGTAGTATAATGATCCGGATTTATGCAGGAACGCAATAGAATAGACATGTAACCATATATACAAAGGTGCAGCGGAAATAACACTTCATTTCATTAATATCAAAGAACTAAAATTTGCTTACAGACAGAATGGAAATAAACTAGCTAGGGCGCTAGTAGCTTATCTCTGAGAAGAGATGTGGCGGCTACAGGTCTCTAAACTATGTTACAATGAGGCTCAAGGGCCTATTTATTATTTAGAAACAATGGAAAACCCTAAACATCCAAAACCCTAACCCTAGGAGATGAAGCGCCAAAACTATGGACCCCGTTTGGGTAAATTGATGTTTCAATTTCCCGGGGATGTAACTTTGGCATACAATCTCTGTTTGACACGCACCATACCTCATTATAAAGATCTATCCGAGGACTAAAAATTTTAATGTGAGAAACATTGGTTCATTGACCCATGTTGCTCCCGGTTTTCCCAAAAAACATCGATTAGGGCCTCAAAACGGCTCCAAAAGTTCAGGACTCGAAAAACTGCTAAAAATAGTAAGTTGTGCCTAAACTGAAAAACTAAAAGAGACAACAATGGGGCCCCAAGTGGAATAGGTGGGTGACCACCAATATCCACTTGGATAATTCCTCCCCCCTTAGGAAGCAATGGTCCCCATTGCGTTGATTTCCTCCATGAGATGAGAAAACTTCTGTTGAACTTGGTCCCTGGTGAATCACTTGCCTTGGTGTAGGAGTTGGCCAGCTTTGACAACCTGATACAGTTGGATCTTCTGTTGTCAAATGCTCTTGATTTGCATGTCCATGATACAATATGTGTTGGCATGTTCCATGTAGTCTAGGTTTAACTCTGTTGGTGTGAGTTGTTCTGCAATGTCAAAGGCTTAATCCAGTAAGGGTGGGAAGTAGGGACGAAGGCGGTCCACATTGAATACTGGGTGCAGACCAATAAATGGTGGAATACTGAGCTCGAAGGCATTGTTCCCTACAGCCTTGGTGATGGTGACCAACCCATATCGGAGTAGGCAAAGCTTGCGGTGGGATCCAGTGAGGCACTCCTTCTACAAATGTAGCCACACTTTGTCGCCCACCTGGAATTTGTGTGGCACCCGATGTTGATCATGTCATTGCTTGTACTCAACATTGGCCCTGTCTAATATGTCATGAACCTATTGGAAAATGTGATGAATGTGCTCGATGAATTTGTTTGCTTTGTCAGCTTCAGACTAGACATGAGCCGAATCAGCCTGAGTAGGCGCAAATGGCATGGCTACATCAATGGGACATAGTGGCTGGAATCCCAAGCCCACTTGAAAGGGGTTGTGGTCGGTTGAGCTATGGAGACCCTGATTATAACTGTGTTGTACATAGGGGAGGCTCTCATCCCATGTGTGTGGATGCTTACAATTGTACATGCGCAGAATGTGTACAATCATCATGTTGACGACCTCTGTCTGGCCATCAGTTTGGGGATGGAAATTTGTGGAATTGGTGAGCTTTGGGTCTAGCATTGACCAGAGGCTAGACCAAAATGTGTTGAGGAACTTGCTATCCTGATCTGATATGATAGACTATGGGATCCCAAAGTGCACCCACACTCATTCAAAGAAGAGTTTAGTAGTGGTTTCTGCCTGATATTCTACTTGCAGACTGCCATGATGGCCATCTTTGATAATATGTTGAAAACCACAAAAACATAGACATTTCCATGCTTAGTAGAAGGAAGGCCTGTAATGTTCCAAAATTTTCATGAATAAATTGGAACATTAATTTTTGCTCATATTGTATAGTAGGTGAGTAAAAAGGAGGCCTCTTAATATGAATAAAACCCTTCCTAATGTAAAAAGGAACCTTTGAGAAGCTTATTTTACACCTCCTAGTGTGAAAAGGGCCAATCGTATGAGGACAAGGTCAAGTTGACCAAGTCAACTAGCACAGCCTAAGGAGGAGTAGCTTGCCTAAGAAGACAGTGCAGTTTTGGAGGGAAGAGATTCAAATGAAGATGGAAACCCTAAGAGGTGGGACCCAAGGTGAGGAGACTCACCAAAAATAAAAGGAGGGCATAGCATCAAAGAGCATTCATTCATGCATTTTTAATTTCTTGGTCTAGAGACCATTTACATACTTCAGTTGTTTAGCCGGAGTTGCTGCACTACTTAGTGCAAAGAATTCCCGTGCGGGAATTACATCCTCTCTTTGGATCATATTGCTTAAGGGATCAAGAGAGAATTATTTGAGCTTAATTTCTGTATTTTTCTTGAGACCATTCATCAACATTCAGCTACAGCACATTCATCTTCAGAAAATGCATCCTCCATGCAAAGGCAGCAACAACAGTGTTGCATCCTTGACTTTGTATTATTTCTTGAAGAGGAGGTGCTTATTTCCCTCCAGGAGTTTTGTTAGAGAGGCCTTTGGCCCTATTTCTATATTATTCAGCCATTATATGAGTTATTTAGTCAATATTAATACAGAGTTGCAGCATCTGCGTTATTTTCTACAGTATTGCTTATTTCATGCATTTTGCCGGAAATGTTGCTGGGAGTCTTGTTTCTACTGTATAAGTGTTTAAACTTCCATTTCTTTGCTGTGTGATTGATATCAGTTGTATATCAGACCTATTATCTCATTTTTTGTAGAAACCCTTTCAGAAAATACGCTCTCTATGCTTCAGAAAATTCTGCATACTCCAAGTCTTGGGAAATCAGGGTTTTAAAGCCTAGTTTGGGAAGGAGGAGCTATTTAACTAAGCTGAAATTCGGAGCATAGGTCCCTATTGACCTAATCTATCAGATCCAACCGCTTCCCATCCTTATTTTCATGTAGATATCTGAATATATATATTTTAGGGCCAAAATCATCAATTTTCCCCACCTTTTTGCCCCTAAAATGTTGTATAAGGTTGTTGTTGTTGTATTAGCTGAAGGATTTGTTATTGAACATCTGTTATGACATTATTTTATGCTGCATAGCCATTTTTTTTTCAAATATTTCTTATTTCCCCAATTGGGAACATTACAGTGGTATCAAAGCAAGATCTTTGGCTCAGCCTGTGGCTTCATGCCAAAGTGTTGACTCCCTGAAGGAGGAATATTTAAATAGCTATAGACAGATCCTGAGGAGGGGCCAGATAGCCTCTGGATCTCATCCTCTCCTTAGAGGTGACACATCCGGTAAATTCCCACTCATTCCATCTCTGAAATAGCCTTGTACATATTTCCATCAAAGGGTTTCTTCAGTGGTGGCTTCAAGCAAGGTCAGAACGATGGAGAGGATGAGTTTACTCTCATCCATATTTAGATCCAAGAAGAGAGGAGAAGAGAAATGCAGTGAGACCTCTAGAGGGTTTCAAGAAGCAAAGGCATATGCATGCACTTCCTATTCTTGTAGAGGAAGTAAAGAACAAGGAGACCACTTAGAGCATGAAAATTTGAGTGGGTATTTGGCAGAATACAAGTGCCAACATAGGGCTTTCAAAGAAACCCTAGATTCTCCTTAGTTTATTCAACTGAGAGAAGAAAGAAGACCCACACCACCAGAGGAAGAGGAAAGTACCAACGCCGCCATGACCTTGAGAGGGCAGCCATCTACATCAGCAGTTGGATCAACCAACATATTGGAGAAGGGACCTCTTGTAGCCATAGAAGATGTCCCAAAGGCTCAAAAAGGTATGCATCAGTTTCCATATCTCAAAATTTCATAAAATTTTATGGAAGCATTTGGAGATTTGTTTGCATATGGCCTAGGATCAAATAGTACTGCTGAGACCGTAGAGCAGCAGGATTGCACTGCGCTATGCAAGCTTGGAAGGTTCCGGGGAGATTTGAACCATCAACCTCATGCATCTCTGATAAGTTACACACAACCTTTGAGGTTGAAGTATGAGTTCTTGGAGGATGGAGTGAACCCTTCTCCAAACAAATACATTCAAAACCAAATTCTCATCCAGGAGTTGTTGCATGAGATAGCCAAAACATCCTGGAGGAGGGTTACAGCGCTGTCAAGAGATAGCAATAAGGAGGGTTTTCCTTCTTTACATCCAGATCCTTATGGGTTCAAGATGGTTGTGGACATGAGATCTCCTCTAAGGGATCCCCAAGAAGATGCATTTCAATATATCATGAAATGCTAAGAAAAGAAAAATCTACTTTGGGAAAATGGTAGTCTTCATTGTGAAGACACCAAGAAAGGAGAAGATGGGTGCACTTCCAGTTCTCAGGGAGGGAGTGCAGAGAATGGAGGGCCACAAAAGAAGTGGGTAGATGGCCAGAGGAGGAGGAGCTATCTTCCCCATTTGAGGAGGCTTCTACCAACGCTGTCATGTTCATAAAGGGGCAGCCAAACATATCAGCAGTTGGACCAACCAACGCATTGCAGAAAGAGACTCTTGCAACCCTACAATATGTCTCAAGGGCTTCCAAAGGTATGCAAAAATTTCCATTCTATAACACTTCAGAAGATTTCATGAAAGCTTTTGGAAATTTGTCTTCACATGGCCCAGGATCGAAATGCTTTGCTAATGAGGAGAGGCAAGCTTATACAGCGCTGTGCAATATGGGTTTTATCCAAGAAGGGATCAGCACTCATTCCTTTGCACCCTTATTGAGTTGCATGCAGCATGAGGGGTTATGGTGCAAGTATTTTGGGAGCATCATGCATAAGGTGCCATCCCCTGATGATGTTTTGTTTCTAGCACTCTTGGGTTCTGTTGGATTCAAGGGGTTAGTTGGTGAGAGGTCTTTCTTGAGAAACCTCCAATGGGTTACATCTCAAGCCTCCATGAGGTGTAAGAAGGAATACTTGCTTGGGAAGATTGGTGGTCTTCATTGGGAAGATGCCAAGGGAGAGGATAATCAAGGGTAGCCAAACTTGGATGAGGGAAGATGGATGGAGAGCAAGAGGCTTATGAGCCACTTGCAGATTTATGACACAGGGCAGCAAGAATAAAATTTGCGCTGGCTACTCAGGAGAGAGTTTGGAAATCATGAAACATATCCTATTTCCAAGGGTATGAGGGAGGAAGGAACTTGGCAGGGTAATTTCATCATGGGGCAGCAAGGAGTGTGGATACATTATGATGGCATGATCATTAAGTTTTCACTACATAATGTGTATGATGGAGGTATGATGAGGCAGCAAAGATCTTTGTTGCTTCGGAGGATTGGAAAAGAGCAAGGGAAAAATTGCTCTCCCACTTGGCATAGTGTTGCAAGGGTGAAGTATGGCACTATCATGGTGCAAGAGGTGTTTTCATCTTGGAGGAGACCCCTCATATATGGCAGCATTATGGAGAATACCTTTGACAAACTACATGTCAAAGGATGGAGCTATATTTTGGCCGGGGCTTTCTTGCATGAGTCAACAACGCTGTTACTTCATGGCATGGATTTGCTGAAGGAGTGTCCATTTGACCTCTCCACTTTTGAGGCACTTGAGGGACAATATGAAGGTGAGAATTTTGTTTTTGCATGTGTTTATTACCTAACACAATATTTGCATCTTCTCTCCATTTCTATGCAGTGCTTGGCTCCACAAGAGGGCAACCTATTCATTAAGCTCCATGAGCATTATTGGGCCAGACTATGTGATGGAGGCAGCCATCTCTCATATGGCCTTGGGCAAGTGTTTATTTCCATGCATGTTCAGCTTATATATTCAGCCACCTCCTATACATTATCAGAGATAAGAGCATGCATTACTTTACATGTACTCAAAGACAACTTGCCAGATCACTTCTTCAAGCAGCAGTTTGGGGAACTGCGTTGTGACCAATTGGAGGACTGTTGGTACCTTACTGCACAACATAAAACCTTCAGTACTTCTTTCAATTTGTTGCTGATCATATTTTTCCTTGCTGATATTATCATTATTTTTATAAAGAGAATGATTAGAGGAGAGACACATAAGGAGGATGTGTCCTTGTTGGGAGAGGACTCCCATATTTTCTGCAGTGCATGTTATAAAAGGAACATGGAAGGAGCCATGGCCTCTACAGCAGCACATTTGTTACTTAATGAGGAGGACCATGAGATGGATACGGTGTCATATGGTAGTGATTTCTTATCCATTATGTGTGTGATGGATTGGGCCAGCTTGATTCACAGCACTGGGAGAGAGACCTTTGGAGGTCTAACTTCTTTCTTGCCATTGGATGGCACTCATGTTGCAGCCCAAGATCAGTATATCCTCATCACTTTTCTTGAGTGGGGAGGGGGACAACATGGGATAGGCCTTCTTGCCTATCATGATCAGTCATTTAGCCCACCTACACTTCAGAAGCCAAAGGTGTAGGGGATTCTTCATGAGTTACCATGCTGAAGGGTGACTCATTTTATGTGGATGATAGCTTGGGAGTGGAAGTTTCACTTTGGGGAATAATATTTCCCATGCATCTTGCACTCCATGCCTTGAGAAGACCTATAGACCACACATGGTTGTATCCTTGAGCACTTTCCTTCTCATGATCTTAATCATTTGGGGGGTTTCACCAAATGCTAGTCTATATGCTTGGGAGAGGCACTATGGAGTTTCATGGATGAGATGGCATCATATTCTTTGGAGGTTTATATCATATGCTGATGCTACCGGAGGAGGTAAGGAGATTCACTCAATTCTATCCTTGCAGTTGCTTGAGGACAAGCAACATTTGGGAGGGGAGGACTGTAATGTTCCAAAATTTTCATGAATAAATTGGAACATTAATTTTTGCTCATATTGTATAGTAGGTGAGTAAAAAATGAAGAGGAGGCCTCTTAACATGAATAAAACCCTTCCTAATGTAAAAAGGAACCTTTGAGAAGCTTATTTTACACCTCCTAGTGTGAAAAGGGCCAATTGTATGAGGACAAGGTCAAGTTGACCAAGTCAACCAGTGCAGCCTAAGGAGGAGTAGCTTGCCTAAGAAGACAGCGCAGTTTTGGAGGGAAGAGATTCAAATGAAGATGGAAACCCTAAGAGGTGGGACCCAAGGTGAGGAGACTCAACAAAAATAAAAGGAGGGAATAGCATCAAAGAGCATTCATTCATGTATTTTGAATTTCCTGGTCTAGATACCATTTACATACTTCATCTGTTTAGCTGGAGTTGTTGCACTGCTTAGTGCAAAGAATTCCCGTGCGGGAATTCCATCCTCTCTTTGGATCAGCGTGCTTAAGAGATCAAGAAAGAAGGATTTGAGCTTAATTTCTGTATTTGGCTTGAGGCCATTCATCTACATTCAACTACAGCACATTCATCTTCAGAAATTGCATCCTCCATGCAAAGGCAGCAACAAAAGTGTTGCATCCTTGACTTTGTATTATTTCTTGAAGAGGAGGTGCTTATTTCCCTCCGGGCATTTTGTTAGAGAGGACTTTGGCCCTATTTATATATTATTCATACATTATATGAGTTATTCATTCAATATTAATACATATTTGCAGCATCTGCGTTACTTTCTGGATTATTGCTTATTTCATGCATTTTGCCGGAAATGTTGTTGGGAGTCTTGTTTCTACTGTATAAGTGTTTAAAATTCCATTTATTTGATGTGTGATTGATATCAGTTGTACATCATACCTCTTAATTCTTTTTTTGTAGAAACCCTTTCAGAAAATACGCTCTCTATGCTTCAGAAAATTCTGCATACTCCAAGTCTTGGGAAATCAGGGTTTTAAAGCCTAGTTTGGGAAGGAGGAGTTGTTTAACTAAGCTAGAATCATTTTTTTAAGCTGAAATTCGTAGCATAGGTCCCTATTGACCTAATATATCAGATCCAACTACTTTCCATCCTTATTTTCACGCAGATATCTGAATATATATATTTTAGGGCCAAAATCATCAATTTTCCCCACCTTTTTGCCCCTAAAACACTGTATAAGGTTTATGTTGTTGTATCAGATGAATTATTTGTTATTGAACATCTGTTATGACATTATTTGATTCTTCATAACCTTTTTTTTGTCAAATATTTCTTGTTTCCCCAATTGGGAACATTACAAGGCCCGACATGTAATCCATGGAGATGGATTCCCAAGGTCGACTAGGGGTAGGTAGTAGAGTATAGAGGCCTTGCTTCTTAATGGTCGGTTTGGAAATGAGGCAAGCATTGCAGGATCTGATGTACTTCCCGACATCCTGTCGAAGGTTCAGCTAATAGAAATACTTCTGCAGTACTGCCACTCTTTTCTTGACCCCGAAATTCCCAGCGAATCAATTGTAGTGTGATTCCCATATCATCTTAGCCCGCTCACTTGAAGGAACACAAAGGTGTCCCAGGTGACATAACATTGCATCTTAGAGGTGAAATTTTGGAACTTGCGTACCCCCCAAGAGTGCTCTGTATGTGTGGTCGAATTCTGGATCTCTCTTGTAGAGAAGCGGGGCCCAATCAGAAGTCTCGTTCCCACAAGAGTTGATAACGGTGGTTAGCGCCACAATCGGTGGTCAGCTGAGGCAGTCAGCAACATTATTGGCGCTACCCTTCTTGTACTTGATGTTCAAATGAAACAATTGCAGATATGTGGACCACTTATGATGGAGATCATTCTGTAACTTCCCTTGTGTATGTATGAACTGCAGGGGTCAGTGGTCTATGTGGATGATTGTTTCCTTCCCCAAAACGTAATGCTTCCATTATCAACAAGCCTACACAGTGGAATACATTTCTTTGTTATAAGTGGGATACTTGTGAACTATGTCGGACAATGTCTCACTGTGACATGCCACTGGATGCCCCTGTTGAGTAAGAACTGCCCCAATAGCATAGTCAGAGGCATCTGTCTTGATCTCAAATGTTTGTTGCACGTCTGGTAATGTGAGCATTGGGGCAGAACAAAGGCGATGTTTCAATTCTACGAACGCCTTCTATTGATATTCCAACCAAAATCAATTTTCCTTCGCTCCTCCCTTGGTGACTTGACTCAAAGGCCAAGTGATATGAGAGAATCCCAACACAAACCTGCAGTAGAAATTAGCAAGACTTAGAAAGTTGTGAAGCTCTATTAGAGTGGTCGGGGCTGGCCAATCCCGAATTACTTGGATCTTGGTTGGATCCACATGCACCCCCCTTCATCAATAATGTATCCCAGATATTGAACCTAGGTCATGCCAAAAGTGCACTTCTCCTAATTGGCACACAACTTGTGTTGCCGCAGTGTTTGGAGGACTTGTTGGATGTGGTGGAGGTGCTCTTCCCAAGTCTGGTTGAAGATCAGAATGTCATCCAAGTATACCACTACAAATGAGTTGGTGAATGGCCACAAGATCTCATCCATCAAGCTCATGAAGGTTTCGGGAGCATTCGTCAACCCGAAATGCATGACCAGCCATTCAAAAAGGCCCTCCTTGGCTTTGAAGGCAGTAATCCACACATCGGAGGGTTCGATTGGTACCTGGTGATACCCAGACTTCAAGTCGATCTTGCTAAAATATTTCGCCCCTTTAAGTTGGTCCAGAAGGTCATCAATCCGTGGTATCGGGTACCTATTCTGGACATTGATCTTGTTCACCGCCCAATAGTCAATATAATCTCCAAGTCCCATCCTTATTCTGTACCAACACATTCGGGCTCCCACAAGGCAATGAACTTGGTCGTATGTGACCTTTCTGTAGCAGCAACTAAATCTGCCTCTTGATTTCCTCGTTCTCCAAAACAAAGCGCCGATATATTGGTCCATTGGATAGCGGTGCACCTGGGGTTAGGTCAATGGGGTGCTTGACCTAACAGTGCAGAGGCACCCCTATGGGTGAGGTGAATATGTCCCAGTAGTCCTCCACAACCTTGTCCATTTACTTTTGTCGTGTAGAGGAGCCCTGTCTGGAGGTCGTGGTCGCAGTCTTCTTCTTTCCCTGGGGGTAGATCATTAGGAAAAAAAAATTCTTGGTTTGGGAAATGAGCTCACTGGATTTTTTTGCAGTAACCAAAGAGACATCAGTAGGCGGTGGTACCTCTGGTATCCTGTACATATTATTTCCCAAAGTAACAATAACAGTGCGAGGTCGAGACTCATACACAGCATGTCGCTTCCACAAGTATGGTTGGCCTAATAATACATCAGAAACATCAAGAGGAGCAATATCACATAATACCTCATCCGTGAAGGGCTTGATTCTATAGGGAAGGTGGTACTATTGGCTAACGAGGAGATCTCATCCTTGGTGAAGCCACCCGATGGTGTATGGTTGTGGGTGTGCTTTAGTCAGCAAGCCCAACCACTTCATGGTGTCTGCTGAAATGAGGTTCTTTTGGCTCCCATTGTTGACAATGAACTGTAGCGAGGAACCCTTTACCCACATCTGGGAGTGGAAGAGATGTTCCGCCTCCTCTGGATATTCCGGTTCCTCCTTCTGGATCTTCACAATGGCAACTGTGGCATTGGGCTCTGCATCAATAATCTGTTTCCCTTTGTCATTCCCCTTGTCAGGTTCTGATTCAGAGTCAGAGCATGCATCAGATTCAGAAGCCCTCATCTTTGCCACCAATGATTGCTTGGCCTGACACTCACATGTGTTGTGAGTGGAGCTCTTATGGAATTCACACCACTTTGTCATGTCCTTTTTTGGCTTCGCGGTGTTGTTCTTTGCTTGTGGCTTTGGCAGGTTTTCTTTGGCCACCATGCCTTGGCTTTGTCCTTTTTTCTGCGGTTTGGGGGCACCTTTCCCTTGCTTTTGATTCACAAATCCAAAATCTCGCTTCTTCTGTTTGAATTTTTTCTCAATCTTGGCAGCATGCTGGTATGCCGTACCAAGCAAGGAGATGTCGAGGAACACCATTTCCTCCTGAATGTATCTATGTAGATAATTGTGATACTTTAGCACCAAATGTTTCTCCGAATATTTGATACCCAACTTTGTGCGCAGGGTATGGAACAGGTTCGTCAGCTCATGCACATCTTGATCCCTTTGTTATTGCAGCGTGGTCCATTGTATGTACTTTTCCTTATAGCTCCCCACATGATATTATTGTTCCTTAATGGCATCTCAGAAAGAATTCCAAGTGGGTATGGCTAAGAATAGATAGGGTTATGTGTCTTCCATTTTGTCACAGTAGGTTTCCCACCAGTCCTTGATATGGGGGGTAGCTTTGAGGAGTGCAAAAATAATCTTCTCCCGGTCGGAAAAGTCATGAATCGAGAAATATCCTTCTAATATATTCAACCATCTATCTATGACATCTGCATCTATTTGACCCTCAAATATGGGAATGTAAAAGTTTACTTGTACCTTAAAGGGAGTTGCGCCTCCAGAGTGGTTGTTGGATGCAAATACGCCGCCGGTGGGCAGTCGTTGAAGGATCTGGGAAAATTTATCCATCATCGCGTTCCTTTGTTTTTCGAGGGCCTCCTCAAGCAATATTTTGATAGGATCTTCTGCTCCCTCATCTTTCTTTTCGTCTCCCATGGGCAGCCGTCGGGGTTTGCAAGGCTAACCTTGCAAAGGTTCAACCAGATCGAACCCTAACTCCTTATACCCCGACCTCGTTGGGGACATGCAAAGAAGGATCAAGAAAAAGCAGACCGCTCTGATACCACTGATCTGGATTTATGAAGGAATGTAACAGAATAGACATGTAACCATAAATACAAAGATGCAGTGGAAATAGCACTTCATTTCATTAATATAAAAGAACTGAAATTTTCTTACAGACAGAGTGGAGATAAACTAGCTAGGGCGTTGGTAGCTTATCTATGAGAAGAGATGTGGCGGCTACAGGCCTCTGAACTATGTTACAATTAGGCTCAAGGGCCTATTTATTATTTAGAAATAATGGAAAACCCTAAACATCCAAAACCCTAACCCTAGGAGATGAAGCGCCAAAACTATGGGCCCCGTTTGGGTAAATTTGGTGTTTCAACTTCCGAGGGACGTAACTTTGGTATACGATCTCCGTTTGATGCGCACCATACCTCATTAGAAATATCTATCCGACTACAACTTTTGATGTGAGAAACATTGATCCATCGACCAATGTTGCTCCCGGTTTTCCCAAAAAACTTCGTTTAGGGCCTCAAAACGACTCCGGAAGTTCACGACCCAAAAAACTGCTAAAAATAGTAAGTTGTGCCGAAACTGAAAAACTGAAAGAGACAATGGTGGGGCCCCAAGTGGAATAGGTAGGTGGCCACCAATATCCACCTAGATCATATAATGAAGGATGAACATAGTCGTGGTTGTTATGAGGTGATGAAATTAATAAAATCTTTTCCACACACACTAACCTCTAATTACCATTCCCTTTTCAATGGCATGAATTTTTAAAACCAACCGTTGATCTTTGGACTGACCTCATGACTCAAACATAGCAAATTTTACATAACTTTGAGGACTCTGACAGCAGATAGTCATAGACTTGAATTTTGTTTCAACTGAGATCAGATGGATGATAGAAAAAGTAAATTATTTCAAGATCACATGATGCTAACATTGGCTCCAATGGGGATGCCTACCTCCTAGTGAGGCGCCAAGAACAAAACCACAGACTAGTATCCTATCAATATCATTGGGCAATGGAGTCAAATATGAAAACTCAAACTAACAAACTGAAAATATGAATGCTAACTAACTTACTTACTTACTTACTTACTTATGGTGGTATATCACTGAGGCCTTATGTCCTTTACCTCGAGCTTCAAATCTCAAAGTCAACCACCCACACTTACAACGTTTAAAGTAACACGGTATGTACAATGGAATTTTGCATCTACTGAAAGTATATACACTAGGTAATCCCCTCTTTCCGATGTACCCAGTCAAGCATATCACTACTTGACTAAATTTTGACTAAATTTTTCTCACAACTCCCTTGAGCAGGCATAAAAATAAAGAGAGTGGAAACTCAAAATTCCATTGATGTTGAAAACCAACCTATGTAAATATCACAAGCTTACATAGATATTGCAACAAACTGGCCATGGGAAGACAAACCTCTTCCTTTATTGATTCCAATAAGTCAAAAAAAGGGTATTCAAACACACAAATGGTTACCTGCACTTGATGATAAACAATAGGACTCTATTCTTTTATTACTTCCTCTTCAACTAAGGCAAACAATGTAATCATGTGCACATCCATGGGATCTAAAATAACCTACTCTTCTTCAAAAAACTTTTCTTTTTCAAAACATGGAGGAAGATTTTTCTGAATGAAATCTTCATGTGCAAGAGGTTGTAAAATAACCCCTTCTCCTTCACTTCTCTCCTCTTCTTTATCAATTTCAGCCTGCTAGATATATTGATCAGGTTCATGAAGGTAAGCTTGTTGTATAATTTCATAAATTTCAAGAGAATGAATAGGATTGTCATCATAACACTCCAGTTCTTTATCATCTTCAACCAAGGGAATTAGTACATGCTGGAATTTTTCTTGGATTTCATAGCAACTAACTTCTAGTTTATGTTCTTGATATTGGAATGAAAATTCATAAAGGTCTTCCTTAATCTCATCATCCATACACTCTTCATCACCATAAATATCCTCTATATATTGAATAAAATCTTTAAAACATGCACAATTGTTTTCAGCCAGAGGGACAGGAGGGAAAAATTCCTTAAAATGTTCATAAAAAACTGAGTGAAATTTTGTAATAGAGCATAAACTAGCAGATGGAAAACCTTCATACCAAGATCTAGCTTTGTATTATAAGGTCTCCATGAACATTTTCATCAAACAGTCCTTAAGAAACTTCACCCCAAGCTTATGTACATGCAAATGAAATTTGAACAAATGTAAAGCATCATTGTCTCCTTTTTGTCTTTGAATTTTGGCAAATAATTTTTCCAATCTACAAGAGCATGTGGTTTGAAAAACTAGGAATATGATCTCATTTAAAAGGAGCATACCTTGCATGTACAAAACTCATCTCAAACCAGCATAGCTGCTTTGAAAGTCAAATCGTTTGGATCCTTTGAATTCGAAGTCACTAGGTGAATGATTCAGTCTTCTGATGTCTGTTTGTTGTTCACCATCAGCAATTAGATCTAAAATATGATGATTCTTCCCATGGAATATGAAACCGTTCACTCCCTAGAAATGGTGCCACAATGTTAACACTTTGTAAATCCATTTAGGTTGAAGAAAAGGCCATATAGGTAACCACAAACCACTTCTAGCTATAATCTGGTCTTTCTAGATGGAGGGGGCTCCATCACTTAAGAAAAATGAATATTTTGAGGTTATAATGCCACAAAGAACATATCTGAAGGTATGTTAAAATGTTTGTTGGAATAAACGAATGTTTCTGAAAATTGGATATTGGTGATCAGAAAATATACTGGCTTATGATGCTTATGCATATAGCAACCAATTACACGTACAAAGGATTTTCTGGCATATACTTCGAAATAAGGAAACAACTTGTAGTATAGTGGAGGTAAACATGAAAGGTACTTTTCACATGAGACATGCCAGATCAAAAGTCTAATGCTGTATATTTGTGACAAAGTATTAAGAAGAAAACAACACAAAATATGGGTATAACATCAAAATTCATTTGCAATTGAAATATTAGGACACAGTCAAATCAGAGAAATATGAGAATGAATAATAATATAACTAAGCCATTACTCCCACAAAAGGAGATGTATAAGAAAATGATAGCAAATACACAGGAAAAACAGAGTTTCAAAGTAAAATGCTGCAAGAATATCCGCAAATGTTCACTGGAATAACTGAACCACAAGCTTATTTATTCATCAGAAATAAGATCACAGTAGAAAAATCTCTAAAACTAGTTTGAAATTCTATCCAACCCTTTCTCAATTCAAGTATTCCACATTAAATAGACGTACATCAATTAAAAAACCATGTCTAGATGCATTGCATCTCTTATCCATGAAGTGGATCGAATCCAATACAAAAGAAGAAACATTAACTGTCTTGCAGTCTTTTTCTTTTAATGAAAAAAAACCACTACAATCATAATCATCCTATCATATTTACAAAAAGTATCCAAATCCATGAGATTTATCCATAAAAAAAAAGCTATACTTTTCTGGAATCAAAAGGAGAAAAATAAATAAGTTTCCAAGTTTGTGTTGCACAACAACTAGGTATTTTAATTTTCAAAATTGGTACTATGCCTCTTCACACCATAAAAACTTCACAAAATGAAGTATAAGCATACCAAAAATCTCATAATGCACAAGACCACTTCATAATTCTAAAAATTATACCCACATCCTTCACAAAAAACCGAATTGAAAAACAAATTCATAATTTTGCCACCAAAAAACTATGAAAATAGGCCTCGAAGAAAAACCTATGTCTCCAAAACAGTAGAACCTGTGTAAAAAATTAAGGAGTTTATTGTAGATGAGATTTTCTTGAAGAAAAAACTCTCTCAGTTTCTCTAAAGTATGACTCAGATTCTCAGAAACTACTATGCAAAAGCATGACTAAAACAGGAAATTTGACAGTCTGAAAAATAGGCCTTGAAAATGTATTCAAATATCCAGATCTATGACACTTGTGAAAAAAATGGAAGAGTTTATTGCTTTTTTTCCCATGTGTAAGAAAAACCTCTTTCATTTTCCCAACATTCACCTCCATGTGATCATAATAACCATTTCAAAAGGATGTCAAAAACAGAGTATGTTGTGCAACGATTGTGCATCGACTAGGTTGAGTAGCACTTGTGTGCAACAAATTTCCCATAGAGAGTGCAGCCAATGTGTCACTTGATTGGTCACCTATAGCATCTACTTGATCTATCATGAGTGTGGGTAGTATGAGATAAAATCAATATGAAACAAGGGGATATGGAGTTATGACATAAATGAACCCTTGTGAAATGATACATGACTATACATAGGTCATATTGTAGTATAATGAAGGATGGACATAGTCATGGATGTTATGAGGTGATGACATTAATAAACTATTTTCCACAGACAATAACCTCTAATGACCATTACCTTTGCAATGACATGAATGTTTATACCCAACAATTGACCTTTGGACTGACCTCATGACTTAAACATAACAAATTTTACATAACTTTGAGGACTATGATAGCATATAGTCACAGACTTGAATTTTGTTTCGACTAAGATCAAATGGATGATAGACCAATTAAATGAATTCAAGATCTCATGATGCTAACAATGAAAAATGAGCACAACATGTCGACTACATGACAGAGATGATCAATGATGATGCATGAAGATAACAAAATGAAATATTGATTGATGAACATATATTAGCAGGTGGAATTCTTACTGGTTGAGAGGGAGTGTTAAAATTATGAAATTGCAGTCAAATTACACTATGGACAGCTCATATGGTCGAGATTATATTTTCATTATATTCCTCTTTTCGATAGGACCAAAATCGACCTATAGATCGTCCCAATATGTTAAGAAAAAGTTAAATTATGAATTAATTTGTTTACTAAAATAAAATGGAATGGGTCGGCCTAACCTCATGCGGAGTTAGCCTTAACCCCAAGTGGTCACAATCAAAATCTATAAATAGAGGCGAACTCAAGCTCATTCTTACACTTGCTCAAGTGATCTTCGATTTTCATCTATTGGTTTGTTTCGTCTCTTTTGTCTTAGCTCACACAAGTCTGTCAGGAGAAGCTCATGTATGGTTTGGGATCACAAGTGAGAGGCTCGCTCTGATCTGGGTCTTCTAAGCTATAATCACGGGCACAGATCTACAGTTTTTAGGGTAGATCCATAGGCAGGTTGTGTCATGGTAGCAACTAAGTTGTTATAGTTGCGGGCAGGCAGTGTTGAGGTCGCAGTCAGGGCCTTAGGCCATATCTAGCTGATCTGGGCCATATTCGTGAGCTAGGTGTGTTATTCCCGCAGCCAGGGACCCCATAGCCATAGGCACAAGGATCTGTGGGAGCGGCTAGGGTTCAGAGAACAATTTTGGGTTGCACACTCTCGCAATCGTGGGCACAAAGTGCCCTGGTACCAGCTAGGGAAGCTACAGACGCGAGCACAACATGATGAGGTCACGACTAAGGGTTTTTGGGAATATCTGAGCTTGATACAATCTCATGTTCTTGCAAAAATGTTTTTGGTTAGCTTTGGCAGTGTCCTGGAATCATATCTGGGACTGGTCAGTTGTTTTCAGTGAGTTTCAATGATTGTATCTAGGGTTTTGCACCATTGTAGATATGTAGATATGTAGATCTGATCTATGTATTTATGTTGCAATATGTATCTACATTCTTCACTCAGTATCAGCAGTAGTCATCAATATGCTTTAGCCAGTTTCAGTGCATCTCATTTCTCATAATCAAGTTCCTTCAACAAATATATGTGTAAGGTCACATTATGCGTGTGCTAGTTGTTTTATTGCATCATGAAGATATGGATCTATGGATAATTTTACTCTTGTTGCTGAATCAATTCAGGATGATCTACAAAGAATAATTTGCAAGGGTTTTCCCCATAGTGGGTTTTGCCCTGGTCTCGGACCAATCTTGGTGTCTCTATGTGTTCATGCTTCTCTTCTCTTATCACTTTTCATTTTTTTGCTTAGATGATGATGATGATGTTGTTCTTTCTACATAGTTGCATATAATGATGGTTAATAATGTAGATTTGTACAATGATATAATTATTTGGGGTGAGCTTAACATGTTATTAAATAAATGTAACTATCAAAGCAAAGAACAATGTAGCTCTATGAAAAATTAACAGATTATCAACGTGGGTTTGCCTCTTTTTTGAGATGACACTGACAATTAATCTTTCAGTTATCTCAGTTTTTAACCCGATTTAAGGTGTGCTAGTTAATCCGTCAGCGTTCAGGAAAATTTGTCTTTTGAAGGCAACAAGGAGCAGCTTGGAGCGAATCTAGCCCAGAAGAAAGGATCTATGTACCAGATTCCACTTTTTTTGGATCAAGACCTAATGTCAAGGATGAAATTTCCATATCAAGCATGATGATGAAGCAGGGTTTTCAGAAAATCTGGGCAGGATATCAGTTGTTTGTTTTGATCCTTAGCTTTAGCCAACTCTTCAACAACAACATGTTTCTCAGATACATAATATTATCTTCGTGTTTTATGATTGAACAATATAATCTATTTAGTTTTAATTATATATTTACTTAACTATTTTTGGACTTTGTAATTAAGGTTTTTTTCTAAAAACATGTTTATGGTTTTGTAAGTACTCGATAAAACTAGTAATGAAAGGAAAACCAAGGGTTGGGAATTTTTTGAAGAATAAAGATTATGTGTTTTGCTTTGATATTGATATAATTTGTTATAAGCAGGTTTACATGTTCAATTTTTCTAAGATTCATATGTGGATGGTTTTCTATCAGTGTTTCTACTGTGTATCTTTCTCGTAAGTCAAAACTTTAATTAATAAGTCTTCAGTATTTGGAAAAAGCAATTGAATTTGAATTCTTTCTAAAAGCTCATATTTAAGTTTTCCAAAATACTTATGTGGTGTTCATCCTAAATGTCATTAACAAAATTATTGTTGCTCTATTTTTTTATATTTATTTTCTATTCTATCCTACCATACCTAAATGATGATTTGTCTAAAAAAACCATAAGTTATCTTGTCTTTGTTAAATTGTTCATATAACTTGTGGCTAGCATCTTTTATATCAAAGACTCCATGCTCAATAGTCCTTGTTCTCTTATTTCCAAACCACTTTTATGCTACAAGTTAAATTTGGGCAATGGGCTTAGCAAACGACAACTAAGATGACACTGGGTAGTTGAGTTTAAGGTGAAATCCCTCTCCATATTGAAGGGGAAATTTTCAATTCAAAGTGGTTAGAAGTTACCTTAAATATTTCCCTCTACAACTAGGTTTTTCTTGAGTGATAACAATTTCTAAACATAATATTACTTTTGAGTTTTCTTTTAAACCCTTGTTATGTAATATTAGTTGAAAATTTTGGTTTAAGATGACATAGATACACAAATATATCATGATTTTTATGTGAAAAGAAGTAATCACAAAAAATAGTTACCTTTTAATAATACAAGTATTGATTAGTTATATGATAAGTATACTCACTAGATGAACCTTCAACTTTACTATTTTATATAATAAAGAATTAAAATAATATTAACTAAAATTACTTCATAATATGTTTTTCATATATTTTCTTATATGCCCACAAAAGAAATAAATACGTTGTTGAATTTTCTCGAACACTAAAGGAAAACAAAGCCTACTATATTTTTATTAGTATTACTAACATATACAAATGAAGTAACTGAAATATAAATAGCGTGAAAGTGAATTTAGTAGAGAAAGATGGGATGGCTATAAAGCCTTTTACTATTTCCATACTGTAATAGAGAAAGGTGGAAATCCCATAAAACTCTTTACTATTTCTGATTTAGGAGATGGTTATGAAAAATCAAACATGGTTATCCACTATGTGGGATGAATAGTAATGATGCTAATCCCATTGTATGGTAATCTCTTCGATTGGGCAAGCCTTTTGATTTAAAAAGCTTACTATATGCAAAGGTTTTAGATAGTAATAATGCTAATCATATCTTATGGGAGTATCTTGGATTTGGCAAGCCTGTTGATTTAAAAAGTTTAAATATGGATATGTTTTAGGTGTACACTCACTCGATGAAATACTAATGATGCTAATCACAACTTAGGAGAATCTCTTAGATCTGGCCATGCTTTTTTATTAAGAAAGCTTACTGTATGAAGATGTTTTTAGTGGAATCTTTTGGATTTGGCCAAGCTTTTTTAATAAGAAAACTTATTATATGGTTTAGACATGGGACACCTCCTATGTCGATTTAGGCATGTAGAAAACATACATGGAAAAACAAAGAAAGGTGATAGAAAATCCAAAGATGTTTGGTACATTAGATAACAACAACGTGACTTGCATGGGCTAAAATATGCAACAAAACAGCCCCATGGTTGCTTAAATTGTATACATGCCTAAGATGGAAACATCACTAGTGACCTTTCAAATTAAGTGTGAAATAGTGCACATCATGAGGGTCAAATTTGTTTTTTTTGTTTGGACCATAAATAAAGCAATTGTGTGAGTGTAATGGGCACTAGCCTTTGTTATATCTATATATAATTACTAGATTATACAATATAAAACAATTATATATTTATATATATATTCAATTGTTTTTATTAGTGAATTATTTGGATTTATAATAAGTTTAATTTATAATTATAATTATTAAGTTATAAAGTGTATTTTTTTAATTTTTAATTTACATATGTATAAAAATATTTAATTTAAAATTAAAATTTTATTAGATGAATATAAGTTAATAATCCGATACAAATATCAAGTTAAGTATCAATTTAATTATTGTTATTGGAGAACTATTTGGATCCCTTTACAATAAATAGATCGAGTAAATAATGTAACTAAGGAAACACAATATATCATGTTTGTTTGTATCTTAATAATAATGTAATCAAGGAAATACAACATATCATGTTTGTTTGTCGGATAAAGATAGTTAGAATATTTATTATAGATATTGGTCTTATTAACATGGAATTATATTGAGTAGTCTACCTACAACATGATTTATGGCTAGGCACTATATTGAGTAGTCTACCTACAACATGATTTATGGCTTTTGATAAAAGTATTGAGTTGTTCATCTAGAACATGATTTATCACTTATATGTACCAAGGTGGTATGAGAAAGTTTAAGTGTGATTGAGAGTTAAAATAGTGTAACTAGATTGTGGTGTCAAAGTTGTGAGATTAAGATAAAGGTGAGTCCAAAATTACATGACCACACTTAACTAATTGTTTAACATGAGCTCTGGCTAGATTAACTCTTCTCGTATCGAACTTTGTTGATAAATAACTCCTTCAAAAATCATAAGCATAGAGGATAATGGAGTCAGTATTTGAGAGGACAATTAGTAGATAGGGTTAGAAAACTCTAGGTCAATAATTGGTAAGATAAGTGGATGGGATCAGTAAAAGGTCCATAAAAGGAGGAATCAAATTTTCAATAATTTTGTTTCGTTTTAAAATAATATACGCTAGAAGAATCTTTGATAAAAATATAATGAACTAGTTTCTATGATCAAATAGATGAAACTATGGCAAGGAATACTAAAGCTTTTAAAATATATATATATATATATATATATTACTGGTTCGTTAAGCTTCTCTCAAGTAAAATCAATTTATCTCCTCGAGTCAAATCAAAGAAGAAATATATTTGCCTTACTTCCAAGCACTCGATGCGGAAGTAATAAGGGTTGAGTTTTCCTCCCTTCCCAAAGAGATGGTATGGTGAGAGAATTCCTTCGTATTATGGCTCCTCGCTAACACTTTACGAGTCTAGGCTCCACGGGACACTCATGACCAAATAGGCTTCATTCCCTTCCATTCCTAGATAATAAGTTAAAGTATATGGTTTTCCTCAAGTATCTATGGGTTAAGCTACCCATTAAAACTCTTATGTAACTACACATAAAACTATAATACTATGTCTAATGACTCGGGTTTCTTTTAAAGAATTATCATATAACATTTATTGAGATAAGAACATGTGATAATATCTAAACCCTAATATAACATAAGGATAATGAATTTAGATAACATAATATTTAATTTCATGTAAGATAAGTGAACTTACCAGGGGTGGCAAGAGGGGGACGAATTATATCTAATCCCGAAGGAAAAAAAATCCAAATAGTCTTGGGGGCTTGGTGGGAAAACCATCAATTAAGAAGAAATGTATGGTCTTTTATTGGGTTTAACTTTGGCTCATGACATTGGAATTTCGGATTTAATAATATTGGGAGACTCTATGATTACTATAAAACACCTCACTAATGGTTCTTGTCCTAAGGAGAATCTAATTAAAGTCCTCCTCAAAAGAATAAACTATGCTTTAGACCTCCTTTCCTCAAAATATCTCTACCATATCCTCAAAAGCCAAAATTCAGAGGTCGATCATCAAGATAATCTAGTCTGCCTCCTGGAAGTGGGACAAAAATAATTTAATTGTATCAAGGATTGGCTTATAATCCCATAGTTCTCTTAGGAAAATTCCTAATTTCATGCTCCTATCCCTGCACCACCCCCATGTGAATACTCAAAGAATCATTGGTAACATTAGAATTAAAATCTCAATGGTCGTGCTGGCTAAATTTGTGGCGATCGTTTGAAGTTCAGTCCACACATGGGAAGATATATTAAATCCCAACACTTCACCTTGCATTATACAAAAGAGGGTGTCTCACTTTGGTCCACCACCTTGTAGAGTGATGAACTAGACGAGATTAAGCATGCGTAGTTTTAATTGTGATATGATGGGCATCACATGTGAAGGATGCTTATCTGTTGATAAATTTCAGGCCTGGTTAGGCCCCCATTGCATGTCTATTTGTGTAACTTTTTCAATGAGTATATTTCCCTCTCGTCTTCATTGGAATTATGGGTTCTTCCCCTATGATTGTGCTGTGGTGTCTGCAATTTTGTGCTCTAAGAGGCTCTGTAATTGATCAGGAGCTCAAATTTTAGCTCAAAAATCTAAGTTCTTGGAATGGCACGAAACCTGAACGACCGCGTAGTGCTCTTCGTTCTGAATTCGGTGCACTTTGTTTCGTGAAAAATGGACTTAGTAAGCTCTCAGAAATGAGTTCTGTCTGTTTGCGCAAATAAGAAAAAAAAACAGCAAGAGGGAGCCCAGTCAGCAGTCCGTACTGCTGACGTGGCATGATGACTAGGCAGGGTCCATGTTTTGTCATTTTCCTCCAACAAATTACAACCTGCCAAGTGGCAGTGTCTTATTGGTTGAATTTCGGGTTACGTGGCAATTTTTGTATGGTTTAAAGCGAGCCAATTGGCTGAGGACACGTGGTGCAGCCTGAAGCCGCCACGTGCCCCCCGCCATATTGCATGTTGGAGTAAATTTTTTGGGTTGATGTCTGGGCGGAGGCGTCGGGGTTCGACCCCACGACCTCCCATGCAACACGCGCACCAAATACCACCATGCCACATCATAAGACTTAATATTATAATGTTGCCGCATTTATTTATGGTTTGTAATGTATTATGGCAGAGGAAGTGGGGGGACAACCCCCGATCCATGTGACTCATTGCATAACCACCATCGGAGCCAATGGTAAGCGCGGGAGTTTAAATCTTAATTTTTTTTAATTAAACACTAACCCACATTGTTATGGCTAAACCAGATTAGTACACTAAACGTCGAGTTAAGGGCTAAGCACAGGTTTTAAGCGCTAACTACAGTTAATTAGTGATAATGTGCTTAATTAATATTTAAACCATATTAACGTTGGCAGAGTCCGACGAAAAAGGCGGAACTGCTAGTTTAAATCTAGCTAAGTGCAGTTTACCAGATTTGGTGGAGTTTTTCTAGGTGAAACTGGAAGAAGTCATAACTAAGGCATTTTTCAACCAAATCAGGTGCAGAAAGAGGCTAGATGACCATTTTTGGCCATTATAGACTCATTGGTGCAGTTTTCAAAATCAATGGAGCACTTATAGATGGGATTTTTCCAGATTAAAATTTAAGGATGCGTAAGGCCACCAGAGGGTTAGGCCATATCTGCTTCAGTTAGACACCAATTGAAGAGAAAGAAGAGGCTATATAGTCATTCTTGGCCATTCTGGACTCAATGGTGCAAGTTTCAGAAGGAATGGAGCACTCTAGATGGGATATTTCCAGCTTGAATTTTAAGGATGCCCAGGGCCACCAGAGAGTTAGGCCATATCTTCTCCACCTAGAGACCAATTGAAGAGCAAGAAGAGGCTAGATATACATTCTTGACCATTCTAAATTCATTGGAATAGATTTCAAAACCATTTGAGCACTTCTGTATGGGTTTCTAGAAAATTGAAGCCTATGGGTGCTATGGACAACCAGCGTGTTGAACCATTTTTTGGAGGATTTTTAAATGGATATGATCTTGTAGGGGTCTTCCAGCCTCCATATGTTTGCAGCAGTAGCCCTTGTGAAAGTGTTGTAGCTATTTCTCATCTTTTCTCTTTATGTGTTTTAGAGAAAAATATTGTTTATGTACTTGCTATGTTTTAGTACATGTTGATGCTCTTTCAAATTGGAGTAAGGGATCTTCATGCAAGATGCCCATGTGATGTTGATAGTTTCATGCTTGATTGTAGGCCAGAAAGTGCAAGGTAAAAGAAAATTTATAGGATTTGTTTATTTTTAGGAGAAACTTACCATTTTAGTTCAACACATTGATGTACTCTTCATGTTGAAACCTTGAGCATAATGAGAATGAATCATGCCTTCAAAGTTGATTCAAGGAGATGTAGCCCAGGAGGGGTGAACTCCTTCAACAATGGATTGTGTATTGTTGTTTGAAGCATCTTTCCATTCAATTTTTTATTATTTCATGTTTTAAAAATTGTTCATGGAAATACCGTAAGAAAGACACTTAAAATAAACTCTTGGAATAACATGTTGTTCAGTTCAAATCTTATGCACATAAGAAGCAAGCATGTTTATATTCTAAAGGGGAACTTAGCAGAGCATTTACTAATACACCTCCATTCAAATCAGTAATGAGCCCCAAGTGATGTAAAAATCCCCATCTTCTGCAAGGCGCGAACTTGGTTCCCCAACCCCTGCAGCTTGGTCAATTGGTGGAATTCGCTCGTGGGGACCCTTCCTAAGAAGAATAACGACAAAATTAGAGTGTGAGACAACTTCTATAGTTTGGGGTTCGACAGTGTTGGGCATCTCCAGGTTTGTATTTATTGCCTATGCATTGTTTTGTCTTGGCCCCTTCTCTTTAATGTGGTAATTTTCTCTATATCGAATTATATCTACCAATTTAGGCTAATTTAGAACCCCTTTTGACCATATGTTCTTATTTGGGTCACATTTTCCATTACCTCCCTCTATGTGGTTGAAGATGGTCTTTGCGTCCCTTTCATTATCTTGACCCCCAATTATTGACCTCCCTATGCTTAATCAATCCCTCTGGTGTTGCTCCCTCATACCACGACACTCTTAAGCCCAATTATGTTTCACACATCTCTTGTGCTACCATCTGCATATTCAACTGGCGATCAACCTTCGTTTCCTCTTGGACCCCCTTCACTATTTCACCAACCATGTCTTCTAGCCTCAGCAATTCTGCCACCTCTGGTAATTCCATCTATAGTGCTTGCAACAAGCATTTAGAAGCCATGCATGTAGATAATTTGGACTTAAAATGGAAAATTCACCAACATGAAAATTTCCTCATTTTCATCATAGAAGAACTCCAGTATCTCAAAATCAAAATTTCTCAGTAGGATGACGATCTTGACACCATTCAAAGACATATCAATGATCTAAAGTTGATGAGCAATGCCACAAAAAATATGGATTCTTCTATATTTGTTGCAAGTCTTGTCTCTCGAAACCTACATCTATGTTGGGATCTTTCTACAAATTCGCTCTTCTTTTATCTCAATTTTGTTTGCTATATGCATGTTGGTTTGATACTATAGTCTTTCTCATTAGTATTTTTTTTTTATCTAATGCACAACTTCTCTGTGAAGGATCCTCTGAAACAGTTGAATTGTGTAATGAATTCCCCGAATATTTACTATGAACAAGTGCATATTTAATATAATACTTATCCATTTGTATTTAAAAAAAAAGATAAACAAACTTACCTATTCAATATATATATATATATATATATATATATATATATATATATATATATTGAATAGGTAAGTTTGTTTATATTTTTTTTTAAATACAAATGGATAAGTATTATATTAAATATGCACTTGTTCATAGTAAATATTCGGGGAATTCATTACACAATTCAACTGTTTCAGAGGATCCTTCACAGAGAAGTTGTATATATATATATATATATAAACAATTCATTTTTTAATTATCAATTTCACCTCCTTTCTTATATATTTATTAAAAAAACTCAAATACTTGAAAATGTTTGGAAAAAAATATATATAAAACCTTTTCCTATAAAAAACAATAAACACAATGTATTGTTCTAGAGATTAATAAAATTCAAAGAGGGTAACTAAATTATCAAATAAAGTCGATTTGGTGAAAGAAAGTCACAATGTATCATAAAGCCTTTTACTATTTCCATGAGTTTATGCATAATTGTCCACTAAGTGGAATGGAAAACAATGATGCTAATCAAATTTTATGGAACTGTGTTTGTAGAAAAATAACATCTTTCCCATTTGGCCAAGTTTTTTGGTTTTAATCCAACCTCTTTTTTTTCTAAAACCTTACCTTGAGAGGATATTTGGGCTAGATTACACATGGGTCCAAGTCCCTAGGGGGACAAACAAACATAGGAGGTAGATAATCCAAAGGGGCCAGGTACACCAACGAGTAACAAAACTGAGCTCCACGAAGAGTGTGAAGGATAAGACAACCCCATAGTTTCTTAATTTGTATACATCATTGAAATGGAAACATCATTCCCCTTCAGAGTACCTAACTTGGTAAACATTACAAAACACTACAGGACCAACGTTTTTGTTTCTCTCTTTTTGTATGAACCAGCTTTTGGAAATGGGAGCAAGCACCCTTTAATAATTTCAATATAATGGCAACAACCATGGTTTTAAACCAGTGGATTTGCAGAAATAGGCTTCAATACACCATTAGGGGAAGTCTCCAGGTAGGGAAATAGAACCACAGTGCCCCTGTGGGGGTTGTAAGTTTGTAACCCCTTAGGGAAAGAGGGAAATTCTTATTTTTATGTGGCATGTGACCATCCAAATTATTTAATATGAAAAAACACGCAAGAAAAGTCGGGGTCGGAGGTGGGTCCCGGGATATAAAAAAGCAAGCGGTGCATGGGCCATGTATGCATACATGACATGAACCATGGATGTCGGCATGGCATGGCCATGTGTGATGATAATGATGATGATGGGGATGGGAATAATAACATACTATGGATGAAAATACGACACGTATATTTGGTCAGATGAAGCGTACGGTAACAGGGGAAAACGCGTATGAAAAATTTGTGTATCTGTTGTCATTGTTGATGGCAATGTCGATGGGGCCTCCCTCCGACTCTGTCGACAAACACACGCGCACACAATGGGGGTGGTGCAGTGGCCATTGTCGCTCATTTCTGGCATTTTCGGTCGTTCTCCCTGCTTTTCCGACCAAGTAACTCCTTTCTTTCTGTTACTTTCCGACACCATCGTTTTGTCGACCCACCGACCACAGTGCATTTTTTTTTCCAATTAAAAAATTGTCATTTTTTTTTTCGCGAACTCGGGCTGAACCCAATGTTGGATATGGATATGGAAGAAAAAACATGGGTTCACCGGTGGGATGTTATCACTAGATTGTGGCAATGAGATTTGAAACTATGATCCGATAGATATTAAACCTCACACAAACCAATTATGGCTTCACCAATGCGATGTTATCACTAGACTGTGCGGAGATTTGAAACCATGATTCGATAGAGACTAAACCCCACACTGAAACCATGATCTGATAGAGACTAAACCCCACACTGAAACCATGATCTGATAGAGACTAAACCCCACACAAACCAATTATGGATTCACAAGTGAGATGTTATCACTAAATTGTGTGAAGAAGATTTGAAACTATGATCCGATAGAGACTAAACCCCACACAAACCAATTAATCAAAATGTCACGAGTTTTTTCCAATTATTGTCAACCCTAAATCAGTCGATGACTTCGGCGCCCACCCATTTCGAACCCCCACCCCATGGTTTAAAGTTCAAAGACTGAGGGGGGTGCGAAAAGCGTTAAGGACTGTCGGATGTGGAGAAGAGGAGTAGAGAAGGAGGAAAGGTGGAGGGAAATTAGAGGTGGAATGACATGGCACACAGGTGGGACCGGACTCGACGCCCTCTACACAAAACATCGTAAATGACTCATTTACTCGGACTTGGAAATGTTTAGATTTTAGTGATGAAGCTGCATCGCATCTGCGTCATTATCGCACTTCGCATCCCACTGTATTTACCTTTTCCTTAGCGCTTATCCTTTATCCTTTGTGATTTGCGATCGCGGTCAGGTCCTACCTGGTATCGCGCATCGCACTTCGTTGTATTTAAAATTTTCCATTCGCAGTTATCTTTTAACTTTTTCGATTTGTGATTGTGATCGGGTCCCACCTGGCATCACACATCTCACTTCACAAACTTTACCGTTTACCTCCGTGCCTATGCTTTATCTTTTGTGATTTGCGATCGGGTCCCACCAGTCCTGCACATCGCACTTCGGCACTTTTATAACACTTACGTCTCGTGGTTATATTGTAAAACTTGTGATTATAATCTCCATCGTTGAAGCTCAGATCCAATGGTCCTCACTACTCCTTTGTTATGTTTTTCCGACTTTTCTTCTTCGGTCATGCACGTTCATTTCTTTTAGTTTTTCATAGTTTACTTTACTCGTTTCATGACTTTCCCCGCGTTCACAAATTGACCCAACATGCACGACTTGACCCTTTGTTGTTTTTCTACCTTAACTGCTTTTCTACTGCCCTTGCTTCCTTTGAATTTTTCTCCTCTCTACCCCTTTGCTTTTGTTAATGGACTAACGTTGCTCCTTTTTTTGACTTACCAGCAACATTTTCACCTTCTACTGAATTGAAAGGCATAATAGATCCTTTTGAAGCTCTTGACAGTCAGGATTTCCCCTTTTCCTGAAAATAAATGATGGCCATGAAATATTATTTTCAGTATGGAAATATAAGCAATAATCAGTCACCTGGTGATACTATGAAATACAAGATTCTAACAGGTTCATCCTTTCACTTTGTGCTTATATTTTATTCTTCCAGGAGCAGCATATTGATATCCAGCATCAGGCCAACATTATACACCTCCATGCAGTAGCAGTTCCCCCAAGAATTACGCAGTCTAGTCCTGTAGATCCATTGGAGGAAGGAAGTTCCAAGTATTTCAACTTGGAATCCTATGAGGATTCTTCCCCTCACTTTGGAGAGATCATTTACATTAGATGTAAGCATTCATTCATCATCCAGCAACATGCTACAGCTCCAGCCTCCTTGACAGTGTGGTTTAGTCCAGCAGTTGTGCAGTTTGCAGCTGCAACTTGAGAGGAGAAAGGAGGAGCTAGATCTTGAGCTTCTAGCTTGGGAATCTAGTGAAGGGATCAACCCTTCTTGCATTGAGCTGATTATTTCTTATTGCAGCCATATATATCTTCAGTTCATGTAGTATATTTTCAAACCAAGCAGATACTTATACATTGCAAGCCCTAGGAGGGTGATTTTCCAAGGTTGTCAAATCTGGAAATCCTTTCCGGGTTATCTTGGGTATTCATCATAGAGCCCGGATCTGAAATCCTGGAAACATCTGAGCTCCAGAACATCCTGACCTACATATTATTTATCAGCCAACAATTTTAGTCCTGACATTTCCAGTAGGGACATCGCAGTTTATCCTCCAGCAGATCAGCAGATACGCAGTGCATTCTTTGAGAGGACTTCAAGGTCACTCTAGCCATCTCTGTCAGCTTAAGTGTTTCTATTTTTTAGCACTGTTTTACATTGTATTCCACCTCCAGTTTAATAAAATGACTTAGCTATTCTGCATATTTGTATGGTGTATTTAGTTTATTTGTTCATTGTTGTGGTTTCTAGCTATTGTGTTTTGTATTACTGTCTTTTCCTGTTTTTGGATATTACACGAGGCGCCAAGAATAAAACCACAGACTAGTAGCCTATCAATACCATTGGGAAATGGAGTCAAATATCAAAACTCAAACTAACAAACTAAAAATATGACTACTAATCTACTAACTAGTTGACTTACTTACTTATGGCAGGATATCACTTAGGCCTTATGTCCTTCACCTCAGGCTTCAAATCTTAGTGTCAACCACCCACAATTACAACATTGAAAGTAACACAGTATGTACAATGGAATCTTGCATCTTCTAAAATTATGTACACTAGGTAAATTTCACCTCTTTATAATGTAGCCAGTCAAGCAGATGGCTACTTGACTGAATGTTGCTCATAGGTCCCTTGAGCAGGCATAAAAATAAAGAGAGTGGAAACTCAAATTTCCATCGATGCTAAAAACCAACCTCTGTAAATAGCATAAGCTTCCATAGATACTACAACAAATTGTCCATGGGAAGACAAACCTCTTCCTTTATTGATTCCAAAAAGTCGGCAAAAGGGTCTTCAAACACACAATCGGTTACCTGCACTTGATGATAAACAAGATGACTCTATTCTTTGATTACTTCCTCTTCAACTAAGGAAACCATTCTAATCATGTGCACATCAATGGGATGTAAAACGACCTACTCTTCTTCAGCAAACTTTTCTTTTTCAGAACATGGAGGGCGATTTTTCTGAATGAAATATTCTTGTGCAAGACGTTGTAAAATAACCCCTTATCCTTCACTACTCTCCTCTTATTTATCAAGTTCAGCCTGCTGGATATATTGATCAGGTTCATGAAGGTAAACTTGCTACATTATTTCATCAATTTAAAGAGAATGAACAGGATTGTCATCATAACACTCCAGCTCTTTATCATCTTCAACCAAGGGAATTAGTACTTGCTGGAATCTTGGATTTCATAGAAACTAATTTTAGGTTTATGTTCTTGACATTGGGATGAAAATTCATAAAGGGCTTCCTTAATATCATCGTCCATACACTCTTCATCACCATAAATATCCTCTAGATATTGAATAAAATCTTCAAAACATGCGCAACAATTTTCAGCCAGAGGGATAGGAGAAAAAAATTCCTTAAAATGTACATAAAAAACTGAGTGAAAATCTATAATAGAGCATAAAATGGCATATGGAAAACCTTCGTACCAAGATCTAGCTTTGCCTTATAAGGTTTCCATGAACATTTTCATCAAACAGTCCTCAGGAAACTTCACCCCAAGCTTATGTACATGAAAATGGAATTTGAACAGATGTAAAGTAGCATTGTCTACTTTTTTGTCTTTGAATTTTGGCAAATAAGTTTTCCAATCTACAAGAGGCATGCGGTTTGAAAAACCAGGAATATGATCTCGTTTTAAAGGAGCATACCTTGCATATACATAACTCATCTCAAACCAGCAGAGTTTCTTTGAAAGACGGATCTTATGGATCCTTTGAATTCGAAGTCGCTAGGTGAATGATTCAGTCTTTTGATGTTTGTTTGTTTTTCACCGTTAGCAATCATATCTAAACTATGATGTTCCTTCTAGGGGAATATGAAACCATTCGCTCCCCGGCAACAGCGCCACTATGTTAGCACTTCGTAAATCCCTTTAGGCTTGAGAAAGGACTATAGAGGTAACCACAAATCGCTTCTAGCTAGAAGCTGGTCTTTCTAGATGGAGGGGGCTCCCTCACTTAAGAAAACTGACTTTTTTGAGGTTATAATGCACACAGAGACCAGATCTGAAGGAATTTTAAATTTTTTGTTGGAATAAACGAATGTTTTTGAAAATTGGATATTGGTGATTAGAAAATATACTAGCTTATGATGCTTATGCATATAACAACCAATTACATGTACAAAGGCTTGTCTGGCATATACTTCTAAATACAGAAACAACTTGTAGTATAGTGGAGGTAAACATGAAAGGTACTTTTCACATGAGACAGGCTAGATCAAAAGTCTGATGCTGCATATTTGTGACAAAGTATTAAGAAGAAAACAACAAAAAATATGGGTATAACATCATAATTCATTTGCAATTGAAATACTAGGACACAATCAAATTAGAAAAATACGAGAATGAATTCTAATATAATTAATCCATTACACCCACAAAAGGAGTTGCATAAGAAAATGATAGAAAATACACAGTAAAAACATAGTTTCAAAGCAAAATACTGCAAGAATCTCTGGAAATGTTCACTGGAATAACTGAACCATAGACTTCTTTATTCATCAAAAATAAGATCATAGTAGACAAATATCTAAAACCAGTTTGAAATGCTATCCAAACCTTTCTCCATTCAATTATTCAACATTAAATAGACATACATCATTTAAAAAACCATGTATAGATGCAATGCATCTCTTATCCATGAAGTGGATTGAATCCAATACAAAAGAAGAAAAATTAATTGTCTTGCAGTCTTTTTCTTTTAATGAAAAAAAATAAAACCACTATGATCATAATCATCCTATCCTAGTTACAAAAAGTGTCCAAATCCATGAGATTTATCCATAAACAACAAGCTATAATTTTCTGGAATCAAAGGAGAAAAAGCAATAAGTTTCTAAGTTTGTGTTGCGCAACAACTAGGTATTTTAATTTTCAAATTTGGTACTATTCCTCTTCACACCATAAAAACTTCACAAAATGAAGTAGCAGCATACCAAAAATCTCAGAATGCACAAGTCCACTTCAAAATGCCAAAAATTACACCCACAACCTTCACAAAAAACCAAATTACAAAACAAATTCATAATTTTGCCACCAAAAAAATGTGAAAATAGGCCTCGAAGAAAAATATGTATCCCCAAAGAAATAACACCTCTATAAAAACTGAATTAGTTTATTGTAGATGATCTTGTATTGAATAAAAACCTCTCTTAGTTTCTCTAAAGTATGCCTCAGATTCTCAAAAACAACTTTGCAAAAGCATGACTAAAACTGGAAATTTGACAGTCCAAAAAATAGGCCTTGAAAATGTATTTAAATATCCATATATGTGACACTTGTGAAAAAAATGGAAGAGGTTATTGTTATTTGTCCCATTCTTAAGAAAAACCTCTTTCAGTTTCCAAACATTCACCTCCATATGATTAGAATAATCGTTTCAAAATGATGTCAAAAATAGAGTATGTTACGCAACGACTAGGTTGAGTAGCACTGCGCAGTGAATTTGCCACAGCGAGTGCAGCCAATGTGTCATTTGATTGGTCACATGTAGCATCTACTTTATCTAGCATGAGTGTGGGGAGTATGAGATAAAATCAATATGAAACAGGGGGGTATGGAGGTATGACATAAATGAACCCTTGTGAAATGATACATGACTATACATAGGACATATTGTTGTATAATGAAGGATGAAAATAGTCATGGTTCTTATGAGGTGATGACATTAATAAACTCTTTTCCATGCACACTAACCTCTAATGACCATTCACTTTGCAATGGGATTAATTTTGATACCCAACCATTAACCTTTGGAATGACCTCATCACTCAAACATAGCAAATTTTACATAACTTTGAGGACTCTAATAGCAGAAAGCCACGGAGTTGAATGTTATTTCGACTGAGATCACATGGATGATAGAATAAGTAAATGATTTCAATATCACATGATTCTAACAATTAAAAAGGAGCACAACATGTCTACTACATGACAGAGATGATCAGTCATGATACGTGATGATGCATGAAGATAACAAAATGACATATTGATTGATGAACATATATTAGCAGGTGGAATTATCCCTGGTTGAGAGGGAGTGTTAAAATTATGAAACTGCAATCAAATTCCACTATGGATAGCTCATATGGTTGAGATTATATTTTCATTATATTCCTCTTTTCGAGAGGACCAAAATCGACCTATAGATCGCCCCAATCGGTTAAGCGAAAGTTAAAATATGAATTAATTTATTTATTAAAATGAAATGGAATGGGTTGGCCTAACTTCATGTGGAGTTCAAGAAAAAATTTAGGGGCTAATATTCGCAGGTGGGCTAATTTTCCATGGTTTTTCAAAAAAAAATATTCACCAATTTCCATTTTTTTCTAAAAGTGATTTGCCCGAATTTTACAGTATAAAATTATGTTATCCAAAAAATCACCAAAATTTTATAAAAACTATATAAATTCATTATAAATTTGGATATCTTTAAAAAGATATCACCAAAATTTTTATAGTATGCATATTAGGGACTCGTAAGATAAGATAAATTTCCATCCTTAAAATTTTCCCTGATGGAGTTAGCCTTAACCCCAAGTGACCACAATCAAAAGCTATAAATAGAGGCGACCTCAAGCTCATTCTTACACTTTCTCAAGAGATCTTCAATTTGCATCCATTGGTTTGTTTTGTCTCTTTTGTCTTGGCTCGCACAAGTTCATCAGGAAAATATCACGCGGGGTTTGGGATCACAGGCGAGACGCTCGCTCTAATCTGGGTCATTTGAGCCACAGTCATGGGCACAAATCTGCAGTTTTTAGGCTAGAGCCATGGGCAGGTCGCGTCCTAGTAGCGACTTAGCTGTTGCGTCCTAGTAGCGACTTAGTTGTTATAGCCACGGACATGTAGTTTTGAGGTCGTGTCTAGGGCCTTATGCCAGATCAGGTTGATCTGGGCCATAACCGCAAGTTGGGTGTGTTATGCCCACAACCAGGGACCCCATAGCCACAGGCACAAGGAGATGTGGGAGAGGCTAGGGTTCAAAGAGTCGTTTTTGGTTGCACACTCCCTTAGTCGCGGGCACAGAGTGCCCTGGTAGCGACCAAGGAAGCTAAGGGCACATCATGATGAGGTCGCGGCTAAGGGTTTCTGGGAATATATAAACTTGATCCAGTTTCCAGTGCTTGCGCAGATGTTTGTGGTCAGCTTTGGCAGTGCCCTGGAGTTAGATCTAGGATTGGTCAGTTGTTTTAAATGAGTTTCAATTATCAGTTGTATCTGGGGTTTCGCGCCACTGTAGATATGCAGATCTATACATTTTCTCTATGTATTTCCACTGCAAGATGTATCTACAATCTTCACTTAGTAACAACAGTAGTCATCATTATGCTTTAGCCAATGTCAGTGCATCTCAGTTCTCATAATCAAGTTCCTTTAGTAGAGATATGTGTAAGGTCACATTATGCATGTGCTAGTTGTTTTACTGCATCATGAAGATATGGATCTATGGATCATTATATTCTTTTTGTTGAATCATTTGATGATGACCTAAGAAGAATAATTTGCAAGGATTTTCCCCATAGTGGGTTTTGCCCTGGTCTCAGACCAATCCTGGTGTCTCTATGTGTTCATGTATCTCTTCTCTTATTCCTTTTCGTTTCGCTGCTTAGATGATGATGATGGTGATGATGATGTTTTTCTTTCTACATAGTTGCATATATTGGTGGTTAATAATGTAGATATGTACAATGATATAATTATTTGAGGTGAAATTAACATGTTATTGAAGAAATGTAACTATCAAAGCAAAGAACAATGTAGCTCTATGAAAAATTAATAGATTGTCAACGTGGATTTGCATAATTTTTTAGATAACGCTGAAAATTAATCTTTCGGTGATCCCAGTTTTTATCACGATTTAAGGTGTGTTATTTAATCCGTCAGCATTCGGAAAAATTTGTCTAGTTTTGAAGGCAACAAGGAGCAGCTTGGAACGAATCTAGCCCAGAAGAAAGGATCTACGTACCAGATTCCACTTTTTTGTGAATCAAGACCAAATTTCAAGGATGAAATTTCCATATCAAGCATGATGATGAAGCAGGGTTTTCAGAAAATCTAGGCAGGATATCAGTCGTTATTTTTATCCTTAGCTTCAGCCAGCTCTTCAACAACAACATGTTTCTCAGGAACTGAATATTATCTTCTTGTTTTATGATTGAAAAATATAATCTATTTAGTTTTAATTAGAGATTTACTAAACTATTTTTGGACTTTGTAATTATGGTTTTTTCTGAAAACATGTTTATGGTTTTGAAATAACTCGATAAAACTAGAAATGAAAGGAAAGCCAAGGGTTGGGAATTATTTGAAGAATCATTATTGTGTTTTTAGCTTTGATATTGATATAATTTGTTATAAGCAGGTTTAGATGTGCAATTTTCTAAGATTCATATGCGGATGGTTGCCTATCAGTGTTTCTACTGCATATCTTTCTCATAAGTCAAAACTTTAATCAATAAGTCTTCAGTATTTGGAAAAAACGATTGAATTCGAATTCTTTCTAAAAGCTCATATTTAAGTTTTCCAAATTACTTATGCGGTGTTCATTCTAAATATCATTAGCAAAATTCTTCTTGCTCTATTTTTTATATATTTATTTTCTATTTTATCCTACCATTCCTAAATGATGGTTTGTTTAAAAAAACCATAAACAATCTTGCCTTTGTTAAATTGTTCATATAACTTGTGGCTAGCATCTTTTATATCAAAGACTCCATGCCCAGTCCTTCTTCTCTTCTTTCCGAACCAATTTTATCTACAAGTTAAAATTGGCCAATGAGCTTAGCAACCAATAGCTGAGGTGACACTAGGTAGTTAAGTTTAAAGAGAAATCCCTCTCCATATTGAAGGGACAACTTTCAATCCAAAGTGGTTAGAAGTTACCTTAGATATTTCCCTCTACAACTAGGGTTTTTCTTAAGCGATAATAGTTTCTAAACATAATATTACTTTTGAGATTTTTTTAAACCCTTGTTATGTCATAAATTAGTTAAAAAATTTGGTTTAAGGTGATATAGATACACAAATATATCATGATCTGTATGTCAAAAGGAGTAATCACAAAAATATGATTTACTATTTAGTTTTACTACAAGTATTGATTAATTATATGATAATTATATCATATTAGTTAAGAGGTTTGGTTTAAGGGGACATAGATACACAAATATATCATGATCTTTATGTCAAAAAGAGCAATCACAGAAATATGATTACATTTTAGTAATACAAGTATTGATTAGTTATATGATAAGTATACTTGCTAGATGAACCTTTAACTTTACTCTTTTATATAATGAAGAATTAAAATAATAATAACCAAAATTACTTCATAATATGTTTTTCATATATTTTCTTACATGCCCATATATAAAATAAATAAGTTGTTGAATTTTCTCGAACACTATAGGAAAACAAGTCTGCTATATTTTTATTACCATTATTAACGTATACAAATGAAGTAACTGAAATATATTTTTATTACCATTATTAACATATACCAATGAAGTAACTGAAATATAAGTAGCGTGAAAGTGAATTTAGTAGAGAAAGATGGGATGCCTATAAAGCCTTTTACTATTTCCATATTGTAATAGAGAAAGGTGGAAAGCCAATAAAACTCTTTACTATTTCCGATGTAAGAGATGGTTGTGAAAAATCAAACATGGTTATCCACTCCGTAGGATGAATAGTAATGATGTTAATCCCATTTTATGGTAATCTCTTGGATTGGACAAGCCTTTTGATTTAAAAAGCTTACTATATGCAAAGGTTTTAGATATTAATAATGTTAATCATATTTTATGGGAATATCTTGGATTTGGCAAGCCTTTTGATTTAAAAAGTTTACTACATGGATATGTTTTAGGTGTACACTCCCTCGATGAAATACTAATGATGCTAATCACAACTTAGGAGAATCTCTTAGATCTGGCCATGCTTTTTTATTAAGAAATATGAAGATGTTTTTAGTGGAATCTTTTGGATTTGGCCAAGCTTTTTTAATAAGAAAACTTATTATATGGTTTAGACATGGGACACCTCCTATGTCGATAGAGGCATGTAGAAAACATATATGGAAAAACAAAGAAAGGTGATAGAAAATCCAAAGATGCTTGGTACATTATATAATAACAAAGTGACTTGCATTGGCTAAAATATGCAACAAAACAACCCCATGGTTGCTTAAATTGTATACATGCTTAAGATGGAAAGATCACTACTGGCCTTTCAAATTAAGTGTGAAATAGTGCACGTCAGGGTCAAATTTGTTTTTTTATGTTTGGACCATACATAAAGCAATTGTGTGAGTGTAATGGGCACTAGCCTTTGTTTTATATATATATATATATATATATATATATATATATATATATATATATATATATATAATTTTTATAAGTGAATTATTTGTATTTATAATAAGTTTAAATTATAATTATAATTATTGAGTTATAAAGTGTAATTTTTTTTAAATTTAAATATATATAAAAATATTTAATTTAAAATAAAAAATTTATTAGATAAATATAAGTTAATAATTAGATACAAAGGTTAAGTAATAATTTAATTATTGTTATTGGAGAATTATTTGGATCCCTTTAAATATATTGATAATGTAAATAATGTAATCGAGGAAATATAACATATCATGTTTGTATGTATCTTAATAATAATGTAATCAAGGAAATCCAACAAATCATGTTTGTTTGTATCTTAAATAAAATAAGATTACAAATTTTGGGAATATAAGATAAAGATAAAGATAGTTAGAGGATTTCTTATGGATATTGGTCTTATTTATTGAGTAGTCTACCTACAACATGATTTATGGCTTGGCACTATATTGAGTAGTCTACCTACAACATGTTATGGCTTTTGATAAAAGTATTGAGTTGCTCATCTAGAACATGATTTATCACTTAGAAGTATGTACCAAGGTGGTATAAGAATGTTTAATTGTGATCGAGAGTTAAAATAGTGTAACCAGATTGTGGTGTCAAAGTTGCGAGGTTGAGATAAAGTTGAGTCCAAAATTACATGACCACACTTAACTAATTGTATAACATGAGCTTTGGCTAGACTAACTCTTCCTGCATCGAACATAGTTGATAAATAACTCCTTCAAAAATCATAAGCATAGAGGATAATGGAGTCAATATTTGAGAGGACAATTAGTAGATAGGGTTAGAAAACTCTAGGTCAATAATCGGTAAGATAAGTGGATGGGATCGGTAAAAGGTCCATTAAAGGAGGAATCAAATGTTCAATAATTTTGTTTCATTTTAAAATAATATATGCTAGAAGAATCTTTGATAAAAATTTAATGAACTAGTTTCTTTGATCAAATAGATGAAACTATGGCAAGGAATACTAAAGCTTTTAAAAAACATATATTACTGGTTCATTAAGCCACTCTCAAGTAAAATCAATCTATCTCCTCGAGTCCAATCAAATAAGAATGATGTTTTCCTTACTTCCAAGCACTCAATGGGGAAGTAATAAAGGTTGAGTTTTCCTCCCTTCCCAAAGAGATGGTATGGTGAGAGAATGCCTTCGCAGTATGGCTCCTCGCTAACACTTTACGATTCTAGGCTCCACGGGACATTCATAACCAAATAGGCTTCCTTCCCTTCCATTCCTAGATAATAAGTTAAAGTATATGGTTTTCCTCAAGTATCTATGGGTTAAGCTACCCATTAAAACTCTCATGTAACTACTCATATAACTATAATACTATGTCTAATGACTTAGATTTTTTTTAAAGAATTATCATATCACATTAATTAAGATAAGAATATGTGATAATATCTAAACCCTAATATAACATAAGGATAATGACTTTAGATAGCCTAATATTTGATTGCATGTAAGATAAGTGAACTTACCAGGGGTGGCAAGAGAGGAACGGATTATATCTAATCCCAAAGGGAAAAAAAAATCCAAATACTCTTGGGGGCTTGGTAGCAAAACCATCAATCGAGCAGGAATGTATGGCCTTTTATTGGGTTTAACTTTGGCTCATGACATTGGAATTTCGAATTTAATAATCCTGGGAGACTATATGATTACTATACAGCACTTGACTAATGGTTCTTGTCCTAAGGAGAATCTCATTAAAGTCCTCCTCAAAAGAATAAATTGTGCTTTGGACCTCCTTTCCTCAAAATATCTCTACCATATCCTCAGAAGCCAAAATTCAGAGGTCGATCATTAAGCCAATCTAGCCTGCCTCCTAGAAGTGGGAAAAAAAGAATTTAATGGTCTCAAGGATTGTCTTATAATCCCATAGTTCTCTTATGAAAATTCATAATTTCATGCTCATATCCCTGCACCACCCCGATTTAAATACTCAAAGAATCAGTGGTAACATTAGAATAAAAATCTTAATGGTCGTGCTGAATTTGTGGCGATCGTTGGGCGTTCAGTCCACACGTGGGAAGATATATTAAATCCCAACACTTCACCTTGCATTATACAAAAGAGGGTGTCTCGTTTTGGTCCACCACCTTGTAGAGTGATGAACTCGACTAGATTGAATATGCAGTCTTAATTTTGATATGATGGGAATAACGTGTGAGGGATTCTTCTCCGTTAATAAATTCTAGGCCTAGTTAGGCCCCCATTGCATGTATGTTTGTGTAATATTTTCGATGAGGTTTTTTCCCTCTTGTCTCCATTGGAATTATGGGCTCTTCCCCTATGATTTTGTCATGGTGTCTGCAATTTTGTGCTCCAATAGGCTTTGTAATGAACCCCATGTGATTGGAAACACCCTCATCTTTTGCAAGATGATAACTTGGTTCCCCAATCCCTACAGCTTGGTCAACTGAAGGAATTCGCTCTCAGGGACCCTTCCTAAGAAGAATAACGACAAAATTAGATTGTGAGACAACTTCTACAGTTTTGGGTTAGACAGTGTTGGGCATCTCCAGGTTTGTCTTTAGTACCTATTCTTTATTTTGCCTTGGCCCCTTCTCTTTAATGTGGTAATTTTCTCTATATCTAATTATATCTACCAATTTGGGCTACTCTAGAACCCCTTTTGACCATATGTTATGATTTCGGTCACATTTTCCATTACCTCCCTCTATGTGGTTGAAGATGGTCTTTGCGTCCCTTGCATTAATCTTGACCCCCAGTGCTTGACCTCCTTGTGCTTAATCGATCCCTCTGGTGTTTCTCCCTCATACCAAGACACCCTTAAGCCAAATTATGTTCAGCACATCCCTTGTGCTACCATTTTCATATTCAACTAGCGATCAACCTTTGTTTCCTCTTGGACCCCCTTCACTATTTCACCAACCATGTCTTCTAGCCTCAACAATTCTGCCACCTTCGGTAACTCCATCTATAATGCTTGCAACAAGCATCTGGAAGCCATGCGGGTAGAGAATTTGGACTTAAAATGGAAAATTCACCAACATGACAATTTTCTCATTTTCATCATAGAAGAACTCCAGTGTCTCAAAATCAAAATTTCTCGCTAGGATGACTAGCTTCACACCATTCAAAGACATCTCAATGATCTTAATCTAGCGAGCAATGCCACAACAAATATGGATTCCGCCAACTCTGTTCCAAGCCCTGTCTCTGACAACCTACATCTAGACTTGAATAGGCTTGCAAAGGGAGCTTTCTTCTTTCTTCTTCGATGGGATCTTTCTGCAAATTCGCTCTTTTGTTGTCTCATTCTGCAATTTTTTTTTTATTTGATACACAACTCCTCTGTGAAAGATCCTCTGAAATAATTGAATTGGGAGTTGTCTTTAGTGCGACTTTTTGAAGTTTCAGGTGCCGAAATCCGGTGAAAAATTTTGAGGTAAAATCTTGGTTTTTGTTATTCAAACTGGTTTTTTGACTCTATATATGGATTCAGCACCCTCAAAAACCTCTAGGGCACTTTGATTGTGCAAAGTTAGCAATCAAACTTCTCTTTTCAATAAATTCTTGACGGAATTTAGAGAAATTACACCATTAAAAGTCACCATAAAAGCCTTCAAAAAGTCGCACTAAAGACTACTCGATTGAATTGTAATGAATTCCCCAAATATTTACTATGACCAAGTATATATTTAATATAATACTTATTCATTTGTGTTAAAAAAGAAAAATGAACTTACCTATTCAATATATATGCAAATCATTTTTTAATTATCCATTTCACTTACTTTCTTATATTTTTTTTGGAAAAAAAAAATATAAAACCTTTTCAAATAATAAACACAATGTATTGTTCCGGAGATTAAGAAAATTCAAAGAGGGTAGCTAAATTATGAAATAAAGTCGATTTGGTGAAAGAAAGTCACAAGGTATCATAAAGCCTTTTACTATTTCCATGAGCTTGTGCATAATTGTCCACTAAGTGGAATGGAAAACAATGATGCTAATCAAATTTTATGGAACTATGTTGGTAGAAAAATAACACCTTTCCCATTTGGCCAAGCTTTTTGGTTTTAAGCCATTTTTATTTAACCTTACCTTGGAAGGATATTTGGGCTGGATTACACATTGGTCCAGAGCCCTAGGGGGACAAACAAACATAGGTGGTAGATAATCCAATGGGCCAGGTACACCAACGAGAGCGTGAAGAATAAGACAACCCCATAGTTGCTTAATTTGTATACATCATTGAAATGGAAACATCATTCCCTTTGCAGAGTACCTAACTTGGTAAACACTACAAAACACTGGGAGCAAGCACCCTTTAATCATTTCAATATAATGGCAACAACCATGGTGTTAAACCAGTGGATTTGCATAAAAAAGCTGCAATACACCATTAGGGGAAGTCTGCAGGTAGGGAAATAGAACCACAGTGCCCCTTAGGGGGTTGTAAGTTTGTAACCCCTTAGGGAAAGAGGGAAATTTTTTTTGATGCGGCATGTGACCATCTGAATTATTTAATATGAAAAAACACGCAAGAAAAGCCGGGGTCGGAGGTGGGTCCCGGGATATAAAAAAGCAAGCGGGCCCGCGGGGCATGGGGCATGTATGCATACATGACATGTGCCATGGATGATGCCGGCATGGCCATGTGTGATAGCGACAATGATGATGATGGGGATGGGAAGAATGGCATACGATGGACGACAATACGGCGCGTATATTCCGTCAGACGAAGCGTACGGTAACAGGGGAAAACGCGTATGAAAAATTTGTGTATCTGTTGTCATTGTCGATGGCGATGTCGATGGGGCCTCCCTCCGACTCCGCCGACAAACACACGCGCGCACAACGGCGGTGGTGCAGTGGCCACTGCCGCTCATTTCTGGCGTTGTCGGCCGTTCGCCCTGCTTTTCCGACCAAGTAACTCCTTTCTTTCTGTTACTTTCCGGCACCACCGTTTTGTCGAGCCACGGACCACAACCCTTTTTTTTCGTAATTAAAAAGTTATCGTTTTTTTTTTCGCCAACTCCGCTGGAACCCAATGTTGGACATGGAAGAAAAAAAGATGAGTTTATCACTGGGATGTTATTACTAGATTGTGTGAATGACATTTAAAAGCCGTAGTCTAACTAGATTCTTTTTCACCCTAAAATCATGGAAATTTAGGTAAGAATTTAAGAAAATCTGGCAGGGATTTTTGTAAATCCACGTTATAATTATCAAACTTTAATATTTTGGGTGCTCTAGAGGTTTTTGATAGTGTTGAATCCATTTCCACTATCAAAATCATGATTCAAACACTATCACTGCAAAATTTCTTAAATTTTTTTGGCCTCGATTCAGGGCAATTTCGACCGTCCGAGCAATTCCTCCGTCTCATTAGACAACTCTCATTTAAATCACGATCTCATAGAGATTAAACTCCACAAAAATTAATTATGGGCTTACTAGTGATAGGATGTTATCACTAGATTGTGAAAATGAGATTTGAAACCATAATCCCATAGTTACACAGGTATTGCTCTTAGTCAGAGAGCACGTATCCCACAAGTTTGGGTGCTGGTAGGAAACTTTCCAAAATTGCGGGGAGCTTCAAAGGGTACTTTCGAGCTTTTAGGGAGCTTTTACTACAACAAATTATGATGTTTCGGTTACCTATTTTGATAAGGTAACATTTATTTATTTTCTAAGTGATACATGATAGGTCGGGGGATGTACTGCATGGGCTCTATAAAGCAACAAAGATGTGGAGATGTAGCGAAAGTTTCAACTAGTCATTCCTTGACAGCGTCTGTTGCAAATCTTGAAGTTCAACCATTGCAAATAAGTCTAATTTCTTGAAATCTATCTTGAAGCTTTAATGATAAGATTCAACAAATTGCAATGATGTGTTCGTTAGTTTCATTTTATAAATTTCTAAACTTAATTTCTAAATTGAATATAATATAATAATCATGTAATAATAGCTTTTTCTTTTTTAGGTTTAGGAGTTCCGCATGTTTCTTTGCTAGCAAAGAATTTCATCTGCAAAAGTTGTTGATTTATTTTTTCTTGCAGTGTTTCAAAGTTCAATCTTTTACATATTTCATTGCAAAATGAAATTTAATTGGCAAGTTTTGGATGGGAAAAAATTAATTATTTATTTTTATTTTTAATATATATTATATTATTGTCGTTCCCAACTTGACTTTCTTGTAAATTTGGGGAAAGCTTCTAGTCGTATCGGATATTTGTTCCCTATACCGAAGTACCCACACACTGAAAACTTGTGCAAGGCAAAGCTTATATTCCAAACTATCGGCCCAGCGTTTATGGGGCCATAGACTCGGATATAATCTTCGCCCTTGTGCAACATAGCATAATCCAATAGAAACTAAAGGAGTTGTCTTACTAGACGGAAGAATTCCCCTGAATCCTAGCCAAAAAAAAAAATCTTACAGTTAGTTTTTGAATCATGATTTTGAATCATGAGTTTGATGGTGGAAATGAATTCAGCACCATCAAAAACCAGACACCCAAAATATTAAAGTTTGATGGCTATAAGGTGGATTTACAAAAATCCCTGCGGGATTTTCTTAAAATTTTACCAAAATTTCCATGATTTTCAGGGCGAAAAAACAGTCTAATTACACTAGTGCGAAACTAAATCCCACACAAACCAACTAATCGACATGTCGTAGATTTTTCCAATAATTGTCAACCCTAAATCAGTCGGCGACTTCGGCGCTCACCTGGCTTTAACGTGCGAGAGAGATCCGAGATTTTCGAATAGGGCAGAAAGAAGCGCGATACTGAATCCTGATCATCATCAGATTCCCAGGCGTAATACTGGCCGACAAATCTATATGAGAAGATTTCCGTTGGCCTCAATCCAAGTCTCCCTGCCTTCTAGTAAACGCTCTCTTTTGAATAATAACGGATAGTGCTAATATTGTCTGGTAGCTGTGGAAAAAAACTTTGTGAGTGCGGGTTGACTTTGGAGCCCTCTGTATTTTATTTTATTTTATTTTTTGGTATTGTAATGTAATGTTTTCCCCATGATTGAATTTTAACATGAGCTTGCAGGCTGATCTGTGAAAGCCATATGAGTTAGGAATGTGAAGAGCGAAATGATGAATGGGCCTGCTGGCTCTGGGATCCAAGGCTCCTGACTAAACTTGAGGTGCAAGTGACGCAAGGAATCAAATGATATTGTTACTGATGATGCCCCTGGTTCCAACAGTAGTAATCATATGTTATATTCCACAGATTCCAGACAAAGATTGGACATGCTTTTCAGGCAAACATTATTACCCTTCAGGATATTCCAACCTCTTCAGCATTTAATGCTTAGCTGTTTGGTAGATTTAATCTCAACTTCCTTGGCATTTATTACTTGCTGTTGAGTATATTGATTGCCTGCCACTTGGAAAAGCCTAAATTGACTCAAATTTTATGCCAATCATATTCCTCAAAAAATCATTAAATTAAATGATGGAATTACAATGAGTAAATATATAAATATGAATGAAGATAAAAAGTGAAGACTCTTGTGTTGAATCTTGTAAATATATAAATATGAAGAGGATAAGAATGGAAGACTATTGCGTTGAATTTTGAAAATTGTATTTAATAGTTGATTATAAGGAAGATGTCTAATCTGCTTAAAATTCCTTCAGGTTTCGGGTTTGAATTTTTTTGGTAATGTATTACTGGTCTTTAGAAAAATAAATATTAAAAAGAAGATATCTAATTTACTTAAATTCCAAGTTATAATATTAAATAATTGTTTATTACTTTGAATTTAAATTATATATCAATTTATTTAGAGGATTAAATTTATTTTCAAGAGATTTAATCACTCTTCATATATATATATATATATATATATATATATATATATATATATATATATATATATATATACACACACAGAAACCCAATTGTATATTGATTATTTCACCGCAATTTTATTTTAATTATTAATTATTGATGATGATGATGATGGTTATCCTCCGTTAAGACCAATGTGGTCTATCGGACCTTAAGGGAGGACAAAGAATCTACGTTTGATTCTTCAAAATCATGTTTCTATGGTCAAAGAGAAGGGAAATAAGTGCTCCAAGATCGCTATAGGTGGGTTGGCTTAATAGGTCAGGAAGATTGGAAGTGTGACATAATTGAGAGCGAATGTGAGTAAGAGTTGGACAGTCTAAAAAGAAGTGATTTTCATCTTCCACATGCTTAAAATCACAAATCTAATAGATTCTATCGTTCTAAGGGGTCTTGGGAATAGACCACCATCCAGTCTCACTCCGAAGCTCATGGGAATTAGTTCTTATCTTAGCGACATTCATTTTTTTTCTTATTGTTAGACAACACAGAGAGATAAGTCTGATTATCGAGGGTGGGGTTGATCACTTCCTTATAGTATCTTAGCTTCCTTTCACCCTCCAGCTCCTAATCCTCCCACAACTTGTCCTTAAACTCGGAGGTAATAGTATTTTTTATCTAATCTTTGCTTCCCATACTGAGCTCCTCCTTAATTCCCCAATGGTTGAGCCAGGACTAGGCATCCTTATGCCACCCGCGCTTGAGGCGAAGGTGAGGGTTTTGACTACAATTAGAAGTGATTTTAGGGAGCCTTTTTTATTCCATGTTGTCAAACTTCTTATTATACATAAGATATCTAAACATAGACGTACTTTCAATGGGGAACAAACCAGATTCAATCAAGAGGATAGGATAGAGAGTATTTCCATTGATCTTAAGGTTGTAGGTTATGAATTGCTTTTGAATCATCTCAATCTTCCTCCATGACTCTCTAGATATACTGCAACCCCAAACTTCACATCTGTATAAGACAACAGGGGTTACAAGGGTCTCAAAGAGGAACCTATTTTTACTCCAAATGTAAAGATCGACCGACTTACAATTGTTTTCAAACTCATAATAAGCTTTCCAACCCCCAATAACCCTTTTCTCAATGCTATAATTCCAGTTGAGTTGATGAGGGAAGTCAATGCCCAAATAATTATAAGAATAAACCTTCTCTAAGCATTGGTTATTATACATGAAACTACCATGGGTGATATTTTTGCATTTAATGATCATGACTTTAGTCTTGTCGGTATTAATTGTCATACCCATCTTAGAGCACTAGTCATGAAGAATATGGAGTTGCTTGTCAATGTCATCATGGATTTTTGCAAGAAGAACGATATCATCGACATATAGGAGAAGAGTAATGAGAAGACAAGAAAACTCCACAAATTCTAGACACTCCTCTAGCTTATCGATGTATATGCCAAAAAGGGTAGGGGATAGGGGACACCCCTGCTTAACTCCAATATTGCATTTAATGTCTTTAGACCACCCCTTGTTGGTCTTAAGCTTGGAAATGATGGTCTTGTAGAGACAGATCACAACAATCCTCAGCTCAGGAGGGACCATGATCTATTTAAATCTCTCCCAAAGCTTATCTCGAGGGACAGTGTCGAAAGCTTTTCTAAAGTCCACAAAGAAACAGAAGATATCGACCTTACTATTGCGACATTCCTTCGAAATGATTCTAAGAGTGATCAGATGGTCAATAGTCGGGTGGTGTCTCCTAAAACCAACTTGTCCTTTAGCTCTTTTTCCCTGGCTTTCAAGCCAAAGGCTATGCTTATTCTAAAAAATGAGGCCATAAAGCTTGGCTAGGATATGGCTAACCATAATGGTCCTGTAGTTGGAAGGAACACTCTTGTCCCCATTTTTAAATATAGGTACAATAAGGCTTTGCATCCAAAGTCGAGGGAAGCCATGCGTTACATCCAAATTGAGAAGCTTGTGGATATAAGGAATGAGGATAGATCTTCCCATTTTAAGGATCTCAGCTTGGTATCTTTCAATATCTTTAGCTTTCCCATTAGCGAGCTTATTAACACCAGACTCAATGTCGTCAAGAGAGAATACATCCTCCTTAACTGGAGTGATTAAGGTGGTTCCCATAGTGTCCGAAGAGTCATACAACTTCTTAAGATAGTTGTCTTATTTTTCTAAGGGGATAGAATGGTTATCTTTGGTCTTATGAACAAGAACGTTCTGCCAAATCTTTTTGGGTGAGACTTTAGAAAGGTGGAGAAGATAATCTCGTCTCTTATTAATATAAGATATTTTATTCCTCTTGATGATATTCTTGTATATATTGATATTTTACAACTCAATGATTTCATTAGGAGCATCTCTGATCGCTTTCCTGGCCATTTTGCAATCTTTGTCATACCATGGATTGGAAGTTCTATTAGATTGCTTAAATGAAATCTCATTAAAAAACTTGTTAATGGTGTTGGAAAGGATAGTAGTGAAACGGTAATAAATTTTATCAATGTTATTATTATAATTCATGGGGCCTAAATCCCTCCCTAAATCCCTTAAGAAGAGGTCGGTTTTACTTCTATAGAAGCGAATGTGTCTTTTTCTTTCATTGATCTCCTGTATGTGGGTGGTATGCATAGCAAGATTGAGGGATAGAGACAGAGGTCTGTGGTCAGAGTCAAGCTAGAATCCATTAAAAGGCTCAAAGTTTGTACTAAAGTTGAGGACGAGGATGTCAGAAATTGCATAATCCACGACACTCCTACTGAGTGCATGGGAAATTAACATTAACATAAGAGGAAATTACGACATATTTCCTATATTAGATTAGAAAGTGTCCCTCAATACAATAAATTAATTGAATATTAATAATAATATAAACTAAACAAATCATATGATATATTTCATATTTTGTTATTTTTTACAATTAATTAGAAATTAACTAATATATATTTTTAGAATATATTTATTTTAATAAAAATAATATTATGTAAACTAAAAATAATATCATTTAATTTATTATAATAATTTTTTATCACATAAATATTGAAAACCATTATTATTTTTCAAAGATGATGTTAATAAAAAATTGTATAACAAATAATTTGACCTTCTTATCCATTTAAATCTTATATCTAAAACATGGGCAAACATTTTATATGTTATAAATATTTACTAAAAGTTTTCATCTCAAATGAGAGTGCACTGAGGGTTATGGCTTGATTATAAATTGGAAAATTCAATTTATATAATAATATAAAGAGAAAGAGGAAGGACAAAAAAAAATGTTAATTAAGTTGTTACACCTTAAGGAAGAGTATTCGCTAAAGATTGTAATTTAATTAAAATTTTGAAAATTCAATTATTTATATATATGAAGGAGAGATCATTCAAATAAGAGTGTGATGAGGCTTGTGATGAAGGAGAGATCATGTCTCTCTAATGGGGTGATCTCACGACATCGGAATATCAAATCTGGAAAAAGGTATGATGGGCCTTTTCGAAGGGAAGTTTTTGGAGGGGTAATTATTGGTATGCAGAGAGATTGTTTGGAGATGGAGGTGGCGACCCTTGGAGGTAGAGCTAGACTCTACACTTGGCTTTGCATGGGTCGCACGTGGCATGTCCTGGTTTACATAATGGGAGCCACCAACCCAAGTCTTTTTGTATTAACAACCATGAGATGGGAGTTTTGGGTTTTTTTGTGTCAATGGTTTTGTTAGCTCATTTCATTTTGTCTCCTTAGGAATGGCTCATTCCTCCCATGGTGGATTGGATGCGGGAAGGAACTGCTTTGACAACAGGTGAAAGTTCATTAATGACCTCACTCTTAGGAAATGCCTTGTGATGGCCGAGACATGGTGTATGCAATACACTTGGATTATGTCATGGCAATTTCAAAGGGTTTGGTGCATTTCCTAATATCAAATACATCATGTTCGTAGCTATTTATGTAAGCTCCACCATTGTTATTCAGTTGCAACAATTTTTCTCCCGTTGGTGGTTACCAATCGATTGTGTCACAATCATGGGAGGTTTGTGTACATTGTTAACTCCCCAGGTCAAATTAGTAGGGTGGTGTTTTGGCTTGTTGAAGACTTGGGTAGTTTTGCGTCCCATAACATTTTTTCGTTAGGTCTTAATTTTTGTTCTGGGTTGTATTTTGTTTTACATAGGGTATCAATGTTCTTTGCGTTATTTTTAAATTACTCGGGATCAGGACCCTCCTTTGAAATGGTCGTTGCACTTCCCTCGGCGACATCACATACCCTCGAACAAGCAAGAATTTCTTTTAATTTCCCAGTGTTGGTATGTGGAGTTTAGTACCATGGAACTTTTGAAATCTAATTCTGAAAGTGACTACGCCTTCACTTGCTCTTTGTTTTTTCAAACGTCTCAAACCTTAATAATTCATGGTCCTTAAAAATTATGGGTTTCTAGACAACATAAACAAATTATGGTCCTGGTTGGTAGGGGGCGTCAAGTAATTTTTTGTTGTAACCAATTTATCATCCAAGGATTTTTTCGACAGTGGATGTTTTATGTTCTATTGGGGTTATCACTCAAACCGGTTGCCACTCCTAACTTGTTAGTTTTTGTTATTTTGGGGTCTTACTATCCTGTGGTTAGTCGAAATGTGGTCATTAAGTTAGCTCGAGTGGTTGTATTGTGTTTTATTTGCAAATATTCTATGGAAATGCCTCCTCGAAAACGGCTCCCCAGTCGCATGGGTGGTGCTCTGAGGGCATCCTCTTCCAAACATCGACGTCTATTTGGTTGGGAAGTAGTGGCAAACTTTTTTTACTTGAATCCCTTGGAGGTTAGAAAGCAGATTCTACATTTGGAAGCAAGGGAGTTTGGAGATCACAAATATTATTCTGATTCAGAAATTGGTGGTAGCAACCTCAAATGGATTCCTGATCTAGGGAAGTTCAAGAAGAGAATTTTGAAGTTCCTCCACTCTATAAAACTACATCGTCATATGGAAATTCTACTCAACATGGTAATTCATGACAAACAGGTTAACAACTATAAGCTCTTTACAAGACAGGAGGACATCAAGCGACTACTGAGAGACATCAGGTGTGATTTGGATGATATAGTGGTTAGATTAAATCAAGTGGAATGATTCGTGGTCTTGGACTCAGAGACAAACTCCAACGATCATTAGGATAAAGTTGCAATCATCAATGTTCCAATTTTGAACTCTTCCCATGCAAACTCTTCTCCTCACTCACTAGCTATCATTTTGGACTAGCACATCCACCTTGCATGCTTTCTAGTCCTAGTTTTTGGAAGTTACATGTTGCGTTTGTAACCACTTTACTTTTGTTTTGTTAGTAATGTTAGTGGTTCCTGGCTATTCTTTTGTTATGTCAGTTATAGTACTTTTTTTACTTCAATCAATCTAGGGTATTTACATATGTAATCCTTTGCCTATGTCTACTCTAAGTAGTCTTTTGAACAATTTTTCTTTGGTTATCCTAAACGGTAGCCATGATCCTCTAGGTGTGCAGTGGGCATGAAAGTTTACCAATGTAATCTTTTTTTTATATCAATAGAAATCAATTGCCAAAATTTACAAAAAAGAAGAAGAAGAAGGAGAGATCATGCCAACTACGTTAGTTTATATATTATAGGCTTCCATTGTTTGTTTTTATGATTTTAGATATATCTTTCCTTTATTTGTATTTCTCTTTCTTTTTTTAGTTTCATATGTGTGCAATGTTAAAATTTTAATTTTATTTTAATCATGTTTATTTTTTTAAATATTAATTTTTATTTTTTTCCTTGTAGAAAAAATTTGTAATTTTTATTAAGATAAATAAAATTACACTTTGTAAACACATAGTGTGTATGAATCATGTGGCACAAAAATACCAATCACTATAAGAGAGCAATGGCATATGAATGAAATTGAAAGAATAAAGCCAAGAAATGTCAAAGATATATTACAAAGAAGAAAAATAAAAGAAAGAAAAAATAAAGAGATGATGGATGACATGAAGTGATGATTTTTTCTTTTTTCCCCTTCCCATGCTACACCTTCTTCCATTCTTTTGGATCTAGATCAATTAGTACTAGAGAAATTTCTTGGCACCCATCAACATGAGGAGATTCTTTGTTCGACTATGATCATTCTGAGACGTTGGCATATTTAGTGCCACCTTGACCTTCCAAAGACTCTTAGTTTTCTAATTTTGGACCTGTCAATGGAGGAATGTTAGAGCCACCTTGAATCATAGCCTCACCCTCCACTTTATCTTCGAAATTGTATAAGATGTGAGTCTTGGTTTTCCTCCTTCTCAAATTCCAAGGGGAAGAAATCATGAACTGGTATCGTTTTGGTATGTTTTGATGATTCTTTTTATTTTTTGGGATCTTCTTCGCAAGTGGGCATGTGTTCTGAAGATGACATGTTTGAAAGCACACACTACATCTAAAGGTCGTATTTTCATAATCAAGGATTTGATTCCATTGAAAGTTGTTTTGTTTCAGGATGATTTGATTTGGTAATCCTTTACTGAGATCAATCTCCACACAAATTTGATCAATGATCAATATTCCTTTTCATGTTCTCTCCATATCCATTTTTTTTTCCAAGTTTATTCTCAGTTCCTTAAAGAACTTCGTGGTCCCAAAAATGGAGGGGTAGGTTTGGGAGTCTTACCCACACTGGCGTGGAAGTGACCACCATGGAGCTTGCATCAAATCCTAGAAACCATGGTGTAATTGATAGCCCAACATTGCCCCAAAACCATGGTCCTTCATTTAGTATGAAATCTAGTTCATTTTGTGTATCAAATTATACAACAAGGAAAATTTTGGAACATAGGTAAATATCACAATTCGATGTTTAAGTATCAAACCCCCACTTATGTAAAGCTTCTAGTTTTTGCCAAGAACTGTTGAATCTTCATATGATGGATTTGGATTCTATTGTAGTGAATAGTTCAAAGACCTATGGGTTTTCGAATTCCATTGATGGAGCTTGCTCCATATGGTCCACAATATATGGACCTTGAGGGAAATTTTTTGTATGTTATGTGGGTGACAGAGCTTTCCCTTTGGCTACATAGGTATTCCCTTAAACAACATCCTAAAAGGAAGTATAGTGCCCATGTAGCAGCCCTTGTTAAAAATCCATGTAAAAAAAATAAAATGTAATACCAAGGTCATGAGACACGTATTCCAAGTTGAATGGTAGGAAAAACATCCTGGTGGGTGTCACTTTGGTTTATTATGGCTAAAGGAAATTGACAAAGGCTTTGGAAAGGAAAGAGACATTATTGGAATTTTATTTATGAAAATAAGGGAAATTATGAGAAAAGGAAGGTGAAAGGTCACAGGTTGCATGTGAGGAGGAAAATGAAGGAAAATAATGGAAAATGAAGAAAATAGAGGCCTCATTGATAAAAAGGATTTTGAGGATCAGTTGGTAACCTTTTGTCAATTCTAGCATGAAGATTTCTCTTCTATTCTCTCTCTCATACTCTTGGACACTTAGAGTTTTCTTGTAGCACTCTTGGAGGAGTGTATCATACTTGGGATTTGGAGAAAGAAGGAAAAAGATGAGCAAGAAATCACAAGAGGACATTGGGATCAACAACTACAATGGTTTTTTCTTTTAGGTACAGAGTTGCATGCATTATTTCATTGCTAGTTTTGGCATGCATGCCACATGCATCTGGTTTCTTGGTTATGATATGTCATTGGCATGGAGGATTGCCTGGATTAACGGTGGTTTTGCCTAGCCTTTCCATTTCCTATATATTCATGGTGTTGTAGGTGTCTTTCCTTTCGTTTTATGGTTGGTTCTCATGTTCCATTGGTTGTGGGTTGAGTTATTAGTTCCCGGAGCCTTGGTTGGAAAAAAGCTTTAGAGCCTTGTAATAGCTTGGATTGAGTTAATACTAGTCCTGGAGCCACGGTTGGAACAAATTCTCTAGATCCCTAGACAGCTTGGGTAGAGACCAATCTGGTGATGGTTAGTGATGTCTGACTGTGAGGTGGAATCATTGGCTGAGGGTTGAGGTGGTTTAGCCTCTGTATGCCCTAGTTCGGTTTTTCTGGATTTGTTTCATGAGATCCCACATTCATGCTTGGAATATGGCATGGGGGTGATTGGATGAAGAGATATTTGGCTCAGCCAATCTATGGTCGAGTGGAACGTGGAAGTCCTGAACCTAGTTGGCCTTTACATTCATTATGAAGAGCTTCTTCTACTTGGTATTTCATGTGTAAATGTAGTGGTTTATATGTGGTATTTATGGTTGTCATATCCATGTTATTTATGTTATTTTTATGCTATTTAAAAGTATGTTTTATGACAGTGATGATGTATGGCTCTCATCATGTTTTGATTTGTAAATGAATGAACAATGAATATATTAAATAATAGATGATATTTCAATTAATGTGATAAGGCATCCATTCTCCTTAGCGATTTTCAAATAAGTATGAAACCCCCATGCTCAGATTTGTTCTTTAAACCTGTAGAATGCATATTTGTGACATGTTTGATGAAATGTATATCATGGCTAGTAGGGGTATATTCAAGTCCTTGGTCAAGTATTTGCATTGGTATCATTGTTTCAATGTTACTTTTCATCCATGGAAGTTTCATGGAGTTATGGGAAGTGGCCTAAGTCCTAGCCCCGAAAAAGTGGCACAGAATCTGAAGTCATTAGCATAGAACTATGTGGAAAAGTCCCCAGTCGTAGGAATGCCTTGTTGTGGGAGTGACTCAAGGGTCCTAGTCGCATACATTCCTATTTCAAGGGAGAGAATGAGGATTTAATGCAATAAAATTTCAGGTTGTCTCAAGGGTTGGCCACCTGGAAGGTTTGGATAGCTCCTTGGGGTTTTATTGCATGTGTAGAAGGTTAGGTTGGTTGTGTCTCGTCAGTTCAACTTCCTTCATTGTTACATAGGGAATTGAATTATATCATAGTAATGAGAAGATGAGCAAAATCTACAGATTCTAGACACTCCTCTAGCTTATCGATGTATATGCAAAAAAGGGTAGGGGATAGGGGACACCCTTGCTTAACTCCAATATTTCATTTAATGTCTTTAGACCACCCCTTGTTGGTCTTAAGCTTGGAAATTATTGTCTCGTAGAGATGGATCACAACAATCCTTAGCTCAGGAGGGACCATGATCTATTTAAGTCTCTCCCAAAGTTTATCTCGAGGGACAGTGTTGAAAGCTTTTATAAAGTCCCCAAAGAAACAAAAGAGATCGACCTTACTATTGCGACATTCCTTCGCAATGATTCTAAGAGTGACTAGATGGTCAATAGTCGAGTGGCATCTCCTAAAACCAGCTTGTCCTTTAGCTCTTTTTCCCTGGATTTCAAGCCAAAGGCTATGCTTATTCCCCAAAATGAGCCCATAAAGCTTGGCCAGGATATAGCCAACCATAATGGTCTTGTAGTTGGAAGGAACACACTTGTCCCCATTTTTAAATATAGGTACAATAAGGCTTTGCGTCCAAATCCAAGGGAAGCCATGTGTTACATCCAACTTGAGAAGCTTATGGAGATAAGGAATGAGGATAGATCTTCCCATTTTAAGGATCTCAGCTTGGTATCCTTCAATATCTTTAGCTTTCCCATTAGCGAGCTTATTAATACCAAACTCAATGTCGTCAAGAGAGAATAAATCCTCCTTAATTAGAGTGATTAAGGTGGTACCCATAGTGTCCTGAGAGTCATACAACTTCTTAAGATAGTTGTCCCAGTTTTCTAAGGGGAGAGAATAGTTATCTTTGGTCTTATGGACAAGAACATTCTGCTAAATATTTTTGGGTGAGACTTTAGAAAGGTGGAGAAGATAATCCTGTCTCTTATTAATATAAGATATTTTATTCCTCTTGATGATATTCTTGTATATATTGATATTTTACAGCTTAATGATTTCATTAGGAGCGTCTTTGATCGCTTTCCTGGCCATTTTGCAATCTTTGTCATACCATGGATTGGAAGTTCTATTAGATTGCTTAAATGAAATCTCATTAAAAAACTTGTTAATGGTGTTGGAAAGGATACTAGTGAAATGTTAATAAATTTGATCAATGTTATTATTATAATTCATGGGGCCTAAATCCCTCCCTAAATCCCTTAAGAAGAGGTCGGTTTTACTTCTATAGAAGCGAATGTGTCTTTTTCTTTCATTGATCTCTTGTATGTGGGTTGTTTGCATAGCAAGATTGAGGGATAGAGACAGAGGTCTGTGGTCAGAGTCAAGCTAGAATCCATTAAGAAGCTCAAAGTTTGTAATAAAGTTGAGGATGTGGATGTCAGAAATTGCATAATCCACGACACTCCTACCCAACGCATGGGAAATTAACATTAACATAAGAGGAAATTACAACATATTTTCTATATTGGATTAGAAAGTGTCCCTCAACACAATAAATTAATTGAATATTAATAATAATATAAAGTAAACAAATCATTTGATATATTTTACATTTTGTTATTTTTTACAATTAATTAGAAATTAATTAATATATATTTTTAGAATATATTTATTTTAATAAAAAAAAATATGATGTAAAATTAAAATAATATCATTTAATTTATTATAATAATTTTTTATCACACAAATATTGAAAACCATTATTATTTTTCAAAGATGATGTTAATAAAAAAATTGTATAACAAATAATTCAATCTTCTTATCCATTTAAATCTTATATCTAAAACATGGGCAAAAAATTTATATGTTACAAATATTTACTAAAAATTTGCATCTCAAATGAGAGTGCACTGAGGGTTATGGCTTAATTATAAATTGGAAAATTCAATTTATATAATAATATATAGAGAAAGAGGAAGGACAAAAAAATGTCAATTAAGTTGTTACACCTCAAGGAAGAGTATCCGCTAAAGATTGTAATTTAATTAAAATTTTGAAAATTCAATTTATTTATATATATGAAGGAGATATCATTCAAATAAGAGTGTGATGAGGCTTGTGATGAAGGAGAGATCATGTCTCTCTAATGGGGTAATCTCACGACATCGGAATATCAACTTTGGAAAAAGGTATGATGGGCCCTTTCGAAGGGAGGTTTATGTAGGGGTAATTATTGGCATGCAGAGAGATTGTTTGGAGATGGAGGTGGCGGCCCCTGGAGGTAGAGTTGGGCTCTACACTTGGCTCTACATGGGTCATGCGTGGGATTTCCTGGTTTACATATTGGGAGCCACCAACCCAAGTATTTTTGTATTAACAACCATGATATGGGAGTTATGGGTTTTGTTTATGTCAATGGTTTTGTTAGCTCATTTCATTTTGTATCCTTAGGAATGGCTCATCCCTCCCATGGTGGATTGGATGTGGGAAGGAAATGCTCTATCACAGTCTTGGGAGGTTTGTGTACATTATTAACTCCCCAGGTCAAATTAGTAGGGTGGTGTTTTGGCTTGTTGAAGACTTGGGTATTTTTGTGTCCCATAGCCTTTTTTCGTTAGGTCTTAATTTTTGTTTTGGGATGTATTTTGTTTTACATAGGGTATCAATGTTTTTTGCGTTATTTTTAAATAACTCAGGATCAAAACCCTCCTTTGAAATGGTCGTTGTACTTCGCTCGGCGACATCACAGACCCTCAACCCAGCAAGAATTTCTTTTAATTTCCCAGTGTTGGTATGCAGAGTTTAGTACCATGGAACATTTAAAATCTCATTCTGAAAGCGACTACGCGTTCAATTGCTCTTTGTTTCTTCAAACGTCTCAAACCTTAATAATTCATAGTCCTCAAGAATTATGGGTTTCTAGACAATGTCAACAAATTATGGTCCTGGTTGGTAGGTGGTGTCGAGTAATTTTTCATTGCAACCAGTTTATTCTTTCGGCAGTGGATGTTTTATGTTCTATTGGGGTTATCACTCAAATTGATTATCACTCCTAACTTGTTAGTTTTTGTTATTCTGGGGTTTTACTATTTTGTGGTCAATCGAAACGTGGTCGTTAAGTTAGCTCGAGTGGTTGTGTTGTGTTTTATTTGCAGGTCTTCTATGGAAACGCCTCCTCGACAACGGCTCCCCAGTCGCATGGGTGGTGCTCCGAGAGCATCCTCTTCCAAACATCGACATCTATTTGGTTAGGAAGCAGTGGCAAACCTTTTTTACTCGGCTCCCCTGGAGGTTAGTAAGGATATTCTACATTTGGAAGCAAGGGAGTTTGGAGATCACAAATATTATTCTAATTAAGAAATTGGTGGAAGCAACCTCAAATGGATTCCTGAACTAGGGAAGTTCAAGATGAGAAATTTGAATTTCATCCACTCTATAAAACTACATTGTCATATGGAAATGCTACTCAACATGGTAATTCATGAAAAACAGGTTAACAACTATAAGCTCTTTAAAAGACATGAGGACATCAAGCAACTACTGAGAGACATGAGGTATGATTTGGATGATATAGTGGTTAGATTAAATCGAGTGGAATGATTCGTGGTTTCGGACTTAGAGACAAACTCCAATGATCATCAGGATGAATTTGCAATCATCAATGTTCCAATTTTGAACTCTTCCCATGCAAACTCTTCTCCTCACTCACTGGTTATCATTTTGCACTAGCACATCCACCTTGCATGCTTTCTAGTCCTATTTTTTGGAAGTTACACGTTGTGTTTGTAACCGCTTTACTTTTGTTTTGTTAGTAATGCTAGTGGTTCTTGTCTATTATTTTGCTATGCCATTTATAGTTTTTTTTTTTACTTCAATCAATCTAGAGTATTTACATATGTAATCCTTTGCCTATGTCTACTCTTAGTAGTCTTTTGAACAATTATGCTTTGGTTATCCTAGACAGTAGCTATGATCCTCCAGGTGTGCAGTGGGCATGAAATTTTACCAATGTAATATTTTTTTATATAAATAGAAATCAATTGCCAAAATTTACAAAAAGGAAGAAGAAGAAGGAGAGATCATGTCAATTGTGTTAGTTTATATATTATAAGCTTCCATTGTTTTTTTTTATGATTTTAGATATATCTTTCCTTTATTTTTATTTCTCCTTTTTTTTAGCTTCATATGTGTGCAATGTTAAAATTTTAATTTTAATTTAATCATGTTTATTTTTTTAAATATTATTTTTTATTTCTTTTCTTGCAAAAAAAAAAAAAAAATTGTAATTTTTATTAAGATAAATAAAAATTACACTTCGTAAATACACATAGTGTGTATGCATCATGTGGCACAAAAATACCAATCACTATAAGAGAGCACTAACATATGAATGAAATTGAAATAATAAAGCCAAGAAATTTCAAAGATATGTCACAAAGAAGAAAAATAAAGGAAAGAAAAAATAAAGAGATGATGGATGACATGAAGTGATGATTTTTTCTTTTTTCCCCTTCTCGTGCTGCACCTTTTTCCATCCTTTTGGATCTAGATCAATCAATACCAGAGAAATTTCTTGCCCCCCATCAACACGAGGATATTCTTTGTTCGAATTTGATGGTTCTGAGACATTGGCATGTTTAGTGACACCTTGACCTTCAAAAGACCCTTGGGTTTCTAATTTTGGATCGATCAATGGAGGAGTGTTAGAGCCACCTTGAATCATAGCCTCACCCTCCATTTTATCTTCGAAATTGTATAAGATGTGGGTCTTGGTTTTCCTCCTCCTCATCTTCCAAGGGGGAGAAATCATGAACTAGCATCATTTTGGTATGTTTGGATGCTTCTTTTTCTTTTTTGGGATCTTCTTAGCAAGAGGGCATGTGTTCTAAACATGACATGTTTGAAAGCACACACTACATCTGAAGGTCATATTTTCATAATCAAGGATTTGAGTCCACTGAAATTTGTTTTGTTTTAGGATGATGTGATCTGGTAATCCTTTTCTGAGATACAAATCTGATCAAGGATGAATATTCCTTTTCATGTTCTCTCCATATCCATTTTTTTTTTCCAAGTTTATTCCCAGTACCTTCAAGAACTTGGTGGTGCCAGAAATGGAGGGGTAGCTTTGGGAGTCTTACCCATACTGGCATGGAAGTGACCACCATGGAGCTTGCATCAAATCCTAGAAACCATGGTGTAATTGATAGCCCGACATTACCCCAAAACCATGGTCCTTCATTTAGTATGAAATCTAGTTCATTTTGTGTATCAAATTATACAACAAGGAAATGTTTGGAACATAGGTAAATATCACAATTCAATGTTTAAGTATCAAACCCCCACTTATGTAAAGCTTCTAGTTTTGGCCAAAAATCGTTGAATCTGCATATGATGGATTTGGATTCTAATGTAGTGAATAGTTCAGAGACCTATGAGTTTTCGAATTCCATTGATGGAGCTTGCTCCATCTGGTCCACAATATATGGACCTTGAGGGAAATTTTTTGTATGTTCTGTGGGTGATAGAGCTTTCCCTTTGGCTGTAAAGGTCTTCCCTTGAATAAAATCCTAAAAGGAAACAGAGTGCCCATGTAGTAGCCCTCGTTAAAAATCTATGTAATATATATATATATATATATATATATATATATATATATATATATATATATATATATATATATATATATACCAAGGTCATGAGACACATATTCCAAGTTGAATGGTAGGAAAAACATCCTAGTGGGTGTCACTTTGGTTTATTATGGCTAAATAAAATTGGCAAAGGATTTGGAAAGGAAAAGAGGCATTATTGGTATTTTATTTATGAAAATAATGGAAATTATGAGAAAAGGAAGGTGAAAGGTCACAGGTTGCATGTGAGGAGGAAAATGAAGGAAAATAATGGAAAACGAAGAAAATAGAGGTCTCATTGATAAAAAGTATTATGATGATTAGTTGGTAACCTTTTGTTAGTTCTAGCATGAAGCTCTCTCTTCTATTCTCTCTCTCATACTCTTGGACACTTAAAGTTTTATTGTAGCACTCTTGGAGGAGTGTATCATACTTGGGATTTGGAGAAAGAAGGAAAAGGATGAGAAAGAAATCACAAGAGGACATTGGGATTAGTAACTACAACGGGTTTTTCTTGTAGGTATGGAGTTGCATGTCTGATTTCCTTGCTAGTTTTGGCATGCATGGCACATGCATCTAGTTTCTTGGTTATGATATGTCATTTCCGATTGCCTGGATTGACGGTGGTTTTTCTTAGCCTTTCCATTTCCTAGATATTCATGGTGTTGTAGGTGTCTTTCCTTTCGTTTTATGGTTGGTTCTCATGTTCCATTGGTTGTGGGTTGAGTTATTAGTTCCCCGAGCCTTGGTTGGAAAAATGCTTTAGAGCCTTGTAATAGCCTGGGTTGAGTTAATACTAGTCCTGGAGCCTTGGTTTGAAAAACACTTTGGAGCCCTCGGTGGGTTGATTTACTAATATTGGCACCTTTGTTAGACAAACGCTCTAGAGCCCGACAACAATTGCGAGTTGAGTTACTAGTCCTAGAGCCTTGGTTGGAACAAATTCTCTAAAGCCTTAGACAACTTGGGTAGAGATCAATCTGGTGATGGTTAGTGATGTATGACTGTGAGGTGGAATCATTGGTTGAGGGTTGAGGTGGTTTAGCCTCTGGAAGCCCTGTTCAGTTTTGCTGGATTTTTTTCATGAGATCCCACATTCATGCTTGGAATATGGCATGGGGGTGATTGGATGAAGAGATATTTGGCTCAGCCAATCTATGGTCGAGTGGAATGTGGAAGTCCTGAACCTGGTTGGCCTTTACATTCATTATTAAGAGTTTATTCTACTTGGTATTTCATGTGTAAATGTGGTGGTTTATATGTGGTATTTATGGTTGTCATATCCATGTTATTTATGTTATTTTTATGCTATTTAAAAGTATGTTTTATGACAGTGATGATGTATGGCTCTCATCATGTTTTGATTTGTAAATGAATGAGAAATGAATATATTAAATAATAGATGATATTGCAGTTAATGTGATAAGGCATCAATTCTCCTTAGTGATTTTCAGATAAGTATGAGACCCCTATGCTCAGATTTGTTGTTTAAACTTGTAGAATGCATATTTGTGACATGGTTGATGAAATTTCTATCATGATTAGTAGGGGTATAGTCAAGTCCTTACTCAAGTATTTGCATTGGTATCATCGTTTCAATGTTACTTTTCATCCATGGAAGTTTCATGGAGTTATGGGAAGTGGCATGAGTCCTGGCCCCGAAAAAGTGGCACAGAATCCAGAGTCATTGGCACAAAACTACATGGAAAAGTGCCCAGTCGCAGGAATTCCTTGTTGTGGGAGAAACTCGAGGGTCCTAGTCGCATGCATTCCCATGCCAAGGGAGCAACTGAGGCTTTAATGCAATCAAATGTCAAGTTGTCTCAAGGGTTGGCCACTTGGAAGGTTTGGATGGCTCCTTGGGGTTTTATTACATGTGTAGAAGGTCATTTTGGTTGTGTCTCGTTAGTTCAACTGATTCAGGTGGATATTGGTGGCCACCCGCCTATTCCACTTGGGGCCCCACCATTGTCTCTTTCAATTTTTTTCACAACTTACTATTTTTAGCAGTTTTTTCGGGTCCTGAATGTCTGGAGCCGTTTTGAAGCCCCAAACAGAGATAGTATGCCAAAGTTACGTCCCCGGGAAGTTGAAACACCAATTTACCCAAACGGGGCCCATAGTTTTGGAGCTTCATCTCCTAGGGTTAGGTTTTTGGACGTTTAGAGTTCTCCATTGTTTCTCCATAATAAATAGGCCCTCGAGCCTCATTGTAACACAGTTCAGAGGTCTGTAGCCGCCACATCTCTTCTTAGAGATTAATATACTAAAGACCCTAGCTATTTTATTTCCATCATGTTTGTAAGCATATTTCTGTGATTTGATATTAATGAAATGAAGCCTTATTTCTGCTGTATTTCTATGTTTATGGTTATTTCTGTATTCTGTTGCGTTCCTGCATAAATCCGGATTAGTGGTATCAGAGCGGTCTGCTTTTTTTCTCGATCCTTCTTTGCATGTCCACAACGAGGTTGGTGTATAAGGAGTTAGGGCTTGATCTGGTGGAACCTTTGCAAGATCAGCGTCGCAAACCCCGACGGATGCCCATGGGGGACGAAAAGAAAGATGAGGGAGCAAGAGATCCTATCAAAATATTGCTCGAGGAGGCCCTCGAAAAACAAAGGAACGCAATGATGGATAAATTTGCCTAGATCCTTCAACGAATGCCCACCGGCGGTGCATCTGCATCCAGCAGCCACTCTGGAGGCACGACTCCCTTTAAGGTACAAGTAAACTTTGACATTCCCATATTTGAGTGTCAAATAGATGTAGATGCCGTAAATAGATGGTTGAATCTATTAGAAGGAAATTTCTCGGTTCATGACTTTTCCAACCGGGAGAAGATTATTTTTGCACTCCTCAAAGCTACCCCCCATGTCAAGGACTGGTGGGAAACCTACTGTGAGAAAACAGACGAGATAGAACCCTCTTTGTTCTCAGCCGTACCCACTTGGAATTCTTTCCAAGATGCCATCAAGGAACAATACTATCCCGTGGGGAGCTATGAGGACAAGTACATACAATGGACCACGCTACGGCAACAAAGGGATCAAGATGTGCATGAGCTAACGAATCTGTTCCATACCCTACGCACAAAGTTGGGTATTAAATATTTAGAGAAAAATTTGGTGATAAAGTAGCATGGTTGTCTACACAGATACATTCAGGAGTAAATGGAGTTCCTCGACATCTCCTCGCTTAGTACGACATACCGGTATGCTTCCAAGATTGAGAAGAAATTTAAACAGAAGAAGCGAGACTCTGGATCTGCGAATCAAAAGCAAGGGAAAGGTGCCCCTAAACCGAAAAAGAAGGACAAATCCAAGGCATGGCGGCCCAAGAAAACCTGCCAAAGACACAAGCAAAGAACAACACCATGAATCCAAAGAAGGACACGGGAAAGTGGTGTGAGTTCCATAAGAGCTCCACTCACAACACAAGTGAGTGTCGGGCCAAGCAGTCGCTGGTGGCCGAGATGAGGGCTTCTGAATCAGATGCATGCTCCGAATCTGGATCAGAACCTGACAAGGTGAATGAAAAAGGGAATCAGATTATTGATGCAGAGCCCAATGCCACTGTTGCCACTACGAAGATCCAGAAGGAGAAACCAGAAGATCCAGAGGAGGCAGAGCGTCTCTTCCACTCCCAGATGTGGGTAAAGGGTTCCCTGGTACGGTTCATTGTCGAAAATGGGAGCCAAAATAACCTCATTTCAATAGATGTCGTGAAGCGGTTGGGCTTTCCGACCACAGCGCACCCACAACCATACACCATCGGGTGGCTTCACCAAGGACGGGATCTCCGCATCAGCCAATAGTGCCGCCTTCCCTATAGCATCAAGCCCTTCATGGATGAGGTATCGTGTGACATTTATCCTATTGATGTTTCTAATGTATTATTAGGCCAACCATACTTGTGGAAGCAACATGCTGTGTATGAGTCCCGACCTCGTGCTGTTATTGTTAATTTGGGAAATAAATTGTACAAGATACCAGAGGTACCACCACCTCCCACTATCTCTTTGGTTACTACAAAACAATTCAGTAAGCTCATTTCCCAAACCAGGAAATTTGTTTTCCTGATGATCCGCCCCCAGGGCAAGAAGAAGACTATGGCCATGACCTCCAGACATGGCTCCTCTGTATGAAAAAAATAAATGGACAAGGTTGTGGAGGAGTATGGGGACATCTTCACCTCACCCACAGGGGTGCCTCTACACTTTTAGGTCAAGCACCCCATTGACCTGACCCCAGGTGCGCCGCTACCCAATGGACCGATATATAGGCGCTTTTTTCTGGAGAATGATGAAAGCAAGAGGTAGATTCAAGAGCTGTTGTAGAAAGGTCACATCCAGCCAAGTTCATCACCTCGTGGGAGCCCGATCGTGTTGGTACAGAAGAAGGATGGGACATGGAGACTCTGTATTGATTATCAGGCGCTGAACAAGATCACTGTCCGGAATAGGTACCCGATCCCACGGATTTATGACCTTCTGGACCAACTCAAAGGGGAAAAATATTTCAGCAATATCGACTTGAAGTCTGGGTATCACCAGGTACCAATCGAACCCTCTGATGTGTGGAAGACTGCCTTCAAATCCAAGAAGGGCCTTTTCGAATGGCTCGTCATGTCTTTCGGATTGACAAATGCTCTTGCAACCTTCATGAGGTTGATGGATGACATCTTGCGTCCATTCACCAACTCATTTGTAGTGGTATACTTGGATGAAATTCTGATCTTCAGCTAGACTTGGGAAGAGCACCTCCACCACATCCGAGAAGACCTCCAAACACTGCGACAACACAAGTTGTCTGCCAATTTGGAGAAGTGCACTTTTGGCATGACCCAAGTTCAATATCTGGGATACATTATTGATGAAAGGGGGGTGCATGTGGATCCAGCCAAGATCCAAGTCATTTAGGATTGGCCAGCCCAACCACCCTAACAGAGCTTCACAGCTTTCTGGGTCTTGCTAATTTCTACCACAGGTTCATGTTGGGATTCTCTCATATCACTTGGCCCTTGAGTCAAGTCACCAAGAGAGGAGCGAAAGAAAAATTATTTTGGTCAGAATGTCAACCGAAGGCGTTCGTAGAATTGAAACATCGCCTCTGTTCTGCCCCAGTGCTCACAGTACAAGACTTGCAAAAACCATTTGAGATCGAGACAGATGCCTCTGACTATGCTATTGGGGCAGTTCTTACTCAACAAGGGCATCCAGTGGCATATCACAGTGAGACATTGTCCGACACAGTTCGAAAGTATCCCACTTATGACAAATAGATGTATTCCATTGTGCAAGCTTGTCGACAATGGAAGCATTACATTTTGGGGAAGGAGAAAATCATCCACACAGACCACCGACCCCTATATTTCATACAGACACAAGGGAAGTTGAAGAACAATTGCCATCAGAAGTGGTCCACATATCTACAACAATTTCACTTGAACATCAAGTACAAGAAGGGTAGCACCAATAATGTTGCAGACTGCCTCAGCCAACCACCGATCATGGCCTTAACCACCATTCTCAACTCTTGTGGGCATGAGACTTCTGATTGGCCGCTTCTCTACAAGAGTGATCCAGAATTCAGCTGCACATACAAGGCACTCTTGGGGGGTATGCAAGGTTCCAAATTTTCACCTCCAAGATGCACTATTATGTCACCTGGGACACCTTTGTGTTCCTTCAAGTGAGCGTGCCAAGATGATATGGGAAGCACACTACAGTCGAGTCGCTGGGCATTTTGGGGTTAAGAAAATAGTGGCAGTACTGCAGAAGTATTTCTATTAGCTGAACCTTCGACAGGATGTCGGGAAGTACATCAGATCCTGCACTGCTTGCGCCATTGCCAAACTGACCATCAAGAAGCAAGGGCTATATACTCTGCTACCTACCCCTAGTCGACCTTGGGAATCTATCTCCATGGATTACATGTTAGGCCTTCCTTCTACTAAGCATGGAAACGACTGTGTTTTTGTGGTCGTCGACAGATTCTCAAAGATGGCTATTATGGCGGCCTGCAAGAAGAATATCACAGCAGAAGCCACTGCTAAACTCTTCTTTGAACGAGTGTGGGTGCACTTTGGGATCCCACAATCTATCATATCAGATCACAACAATAGGTTCCTCAGCACATTTTGGTCTAGCCTCTAGTCAATGTTGGACACCAAGCTCACCAAGTCCACAACTTTCCATCCCCAAACTGATGGCCAAACAGAGGTCATCAACAAGATGATTGTACACATTCTGCGCATGTACACTTCAAAGAATCCACACACATGGGATGAGAGCCTTCCCTATGTACAAAACAGTTATAACCGGGCTCTCCACAGCTCAACCGGCCACAACCCCTTTCAGGTGGGCTTGGGATTCCAGCCACTATTTCCCATTGACGTAGCCATGCCATTTGCAGCTACTCAGGATGATTCAGCTCATGTCCAATCTGAAGCTGACAAAGCAAACAAATTCATCAAGCGCATTCAACACATCCGCCAACAGGTTCATGACATATTGGACAGAGCCAATGCTAAGTACAACCAACGACATGATCAACATCGGGTGCCACACAAATTCTAGGTGGGCGAAAAAAGTGTGGCTACATTTGCAAAAGGAGCACCTCACTGGACCCCACCGCAAGATTCACCCGCTCCGATATGGGTCGTAAACCATCACCAAGGTTGTAGGGGACAATGCCTTCGAGCTCAGTATTCCACCATTCCTTGGTCTGCACCCAGTATTCAATGTAGACCGCCTTCGTCCCTACTTCCCACCTCTATTAGACACCTCTGACATTGCAGAAGAATTCACAACAAAAGAGTTAAACTCAGACTGCATGGAACAGGCCACCATAGACTATATCATGGACATGCAAATCAAGAACATTCACTGACAGAAGATCCAATTGTATTGGGTTGTCAAAGCTGGCCAACTCCTGCACCAAGGCAAGTGGTTCACCAGGCACCAAGTTTAACAGAAGTTTCCTCATCTCATGGAGGAACTCAATGCAATGGGGACCATTTCTTCCTAAAGGGAGAGGAATGATCCAGGTGGATATTGGTGGCCACCCGCCTATTCCACTTGGGGCCCCACCATTTTCTCTTTCAGTTTTTTTCACAACTTACTATTTTTAGTAGATTTTTGGGTCTTGAACTTCCGGAGCCGTTTTGAAGCCCCAAACGGAGATAGTATGCCGAAGTTACGTCCCTGGGAAGTTGAAACACCAATTTACCCAAACAGGGCCCATAGTTTTGGCGCTTCATCTCCTAGGGTTAGGTTTTTGGATGTTTAGAGTTATCCATTGTTTCTCCATAATAAATAGGCCCTTGAGCCTCATTGTAACACAGTTCAGAGGTCTGTAGCCGCCACATCTCTTCTCATAGATTCGCTACCAGCACCCTAGCTATTTTATTTCCATCATGTTTGTAAGAATATTTTTGTGATTTGATATTAATGAAATGAAGCCCTATTTCCGTTGTATTTCTATGTTTATGGTTATTTCTATATTCTGTTGCATTCCTGCATAAATCTGGATCATCAACTTCCTTCATTGTTACATAGGGAGTTGAATTATATCATAGTAACTCTTCATCACATGTTTACCTTGATTGGCTAGTTACTTGGGTAGAAGTGGGAGGATGGCGCTATAGAGTGGTATCAGAGTGGGTTTCATTCTCTTTGGGTGGTTTTTGCTTTTTTTTCTCTTTGTGTAATATATGATACCACAGAGTGGTATTAGAGCACGGTTCACCCCTTGAACTGGATGGGAGGTGTGTGTTGGTTGTGCATTCATGTCGATTGCATATGTGTTCCTTATGCTTGTGGTCTATATTCTTGTTGCATATGCATGGTGTTGGTCATAGTTGCAGTGGCGTTGCCATGTGAAAGTTGATGGCATTGTTCATTAGATTTGGTCGTCATGAGTGTATGTCGGTTATGCATTTGTTATGCATGTCAGTGTATATACGTTGTTGTGCATGCACTGTTATGGTTATTTTTATGCATGCATAATAGGTTATATATGCATTGTGAGGTCATTGTATTTAGTTATGCCATCATGATGTTGTTGATAAGATAGTATGTTGATATGTTGGCTAAGATAGAACATGAGATGCAGACTATTAGAGCGATATTGTAGCACTAGAATTTGGGCTAAGAGTAGATCGTCATATAGGTATTGTATGTTTGGCATGCAGGTATGTTAGTTAATGGATTTTTATATGCATTAGGGTCATATAAATGTTGGTCATTTTATTTTTGTTGTGGTTACATGCATGGTAGATGCTAGTGAATTAGTGTGGTCATATGCACATGTGTCGAATAGTCATGAATGATAGTACCTTGTTTTTTTGTGTAATTCAGTAGCTGTATTGAAAGGAAAATAAAGTATATAGAGTTACAGAATGTTAAGCTGGTAACGGAACCAACGGAAAACCGTGTTCCCTAGACATAACAAGAGGAGCCAAATTAAACAAACTAATGAAACATTGCTGAGCCAAACAGGGCTAGAAGAGCTACGGATGACTGAGAGCAACAGACCAACCGGAAGCATAGGCCACAGACAAAAGGTCTGCGAGCTCATGACAGAAATAGAATGGGCTGCAGAGTCACCAACTAACAAAGAGGACCAGGAGCTGCCAGGAAGAAGAGACGCAGGGCCCTAACCCGAGTGGTTAGAGGGCTCAAGGCGAACCTTTTTCCCTTTCTTGGTAACTTTAACCCAACCACCAGGGGTCAGGGTGATAGAGACCACTTGCAGATTATTGCCGCTCCTAGGAGGAGCATATTTGTCCAAGTCAGAAGAGTTGGAAAAATGAGCGCGCTTCTGAACCACCGAGGAGACAGGGGGCTTCTCGGGGGAAATAGAGGGATGAGGCAGTTTCTGAGTAGAAATCTCATCGTCCGAATCACTTTCTTCATCTTCAGAGCTAGTGGAATCAAAGTCCTCCAAGGGGGGAGGGTCAAAGGGTTTCCAACTTTTATCTTTTGGTTTGTAAATACCCGATTTCTGACATGCAAGAAACTGAGCACAAGAGTTCTGAAGATGTCCAGTTTGATGGCAGTGCCAACATCGAAAAGTAGTGTTTTCAAAGTCCAAATATTGAGACCAAGAGAAATCCCCGACTTTAAGAATGAACTGGTCAGGTAATCCTTTGCTGATATCAATCTCGGCACAAATTCTGCGAAAGGTGTAGAGACCTTTCAGGCCTCTTAAGAGATTAGTGGCGAGAAAGCGGCCCAGAGAATTACCAATGGCTTCGAAGACCACGTGATGCCAAAGGTGAGCAGGCAGGTTAGGAAGCCGAACCCAGATCAGGAGTTTGGTGATGACTATCGTGGAGGGATCAAAGTCTGGGAACCAGGGGGTTAAGAAGAGACCAGCCTTACCCAGAACCAAGGACCACCTGTGAGGGACTTTTTGTAATCCTTGCTATCAGGTAGAAGAACTATGAAGAAGCCTTTGGAGCAGAAGATGATCTTGCATTGAGTGGTCCAAGTGGAGTGAACCCAACCATAAAGGTCTTCTGAACGCAGCCAGAGACCATTGAATCTGCAGATAAGGGCAGTTTCTTCATAGAGTTGGAGTTGATTAGCCATGTCCGGGTGGGCTATTTCTACTGAAGGCACTTCTTCCATTTTTTCCACCAAGAAAGGCTTGGGTGCCTCCGGGGTGGAGACAAAAGGAATAATGGTATGCGCCTGACAACTTCTTTGAATGAAAAACCTTTGGAGGTAGAGGATTGCTTGACGGCACCTCCCCTTAGCCGAAGTGATAAGAACACCGTGGCATTTCTTTCTATACTGTAAAAGGAGAGAGGCAGACTATTATAAAGCTGCTTACCTGCAGAGAGGAGCCGCAAAATGGAGGAAGGGATCCCCAGCCTCTATTCGAGGATATTTGAGAGCTGACGCACTGAAAAAGAGGGCTAGACCCAAAGGAGCAGGTTTTTTCTCGACAGAAGAATTATTTGAATCTGAAAATTCATTGGCTTGAGACGAGACAGATCCCGGCAGCCAGAGTTAAAAATCAGAGCTGATACAATCAATTCGTAGGGCTTCAAGGCTAGCACTAGATCCCGGCTAAAAATATTCTGCATGCAGACGCACAGGGTGGAGGTAGCAGAGGGAAGGAATCTGCGAGAAAAGGAGCAGAGAACAACGAGCCAACGACCAAATAGAGTAATGACTACGCAGCACTGACGAGTCGTCGCGTAGCTAGATGGCCATAGAGCTATGGTGGCTGTGACTGGCTCATTCTGTAGAGCGCTGCAAATTGCGTTGAAGTCAGTAGCTGACAGATAAAATACAAGGGGGCTTGAAAAACCACCGAGAAACAGATCTCGTGTGTCAAAAGGAAGCTGTCGTTGGAACAAAGGAGCCGAGGTTCCGAAATCGGCAGAGCCGGACAAGAGCGACTGTGGAAAGGAGGCGTTCAAGAAACTGTAACCAAGAACCCTAGGAGCCATCATGCCTCTCTCGTCCCTCGAACCTGTTCTAATCGTAACTTATATCGATAATGAATGATAGTACCTTGTTGTTATATGCATTGTTATTGTTTTTTTATGTTATTTAAATTGTTGATTATCTTATATTTTGTTGATAATTACATTATATGTTAACTTGTTTATTATTATATGATCTGTTAACTTGATGATTATGTTATATGTTGTTTATGAGTATGTTATATGTTAACTTATTGTTGTTATATGTTAGTTAACTTGATGATTAGGGTTATTGCATTAAGATCTTGATGTTATATGTTTCGTGTTGATATGGATTGGTCTATGTAGATGGTTATGGTTGTGACATTAAGCTATGAGTCGACCTATTTGTGATATTTTGTTATCCTAATCTAGACTGGATATGAATATGTGATTGTTATGCTTGAATGGAAATTTTCTACAAGTTTATGATATGAACATGTTATCTAGTTATTGTTATGGATATCATGCCCTTATTTTTATTTGAGTTGATGTGTTGTGAAGTTATATCATGCCAAACTAGATTTATTGTGCAGATGTGATAGCCTCCCATGAGATACATTAAGGTAAGAGTTTTCTTATGTTGTATACTTGGTGCTTGATTGTTTTATTATGTCGTTGATTTTGTGTTTGAGTGTTTGGTGCCATATTATGTCGTTTATTTGTTGTTTGAATGTTTGATTAATTGCATCGTATGAGTATGTGTTTATAATATTACCTGAAGGAGTGATCTTGTTTCAAGACGATTGTACTAACACATTATGTGCTGAGACAATTGATACATACTTGAGTGTAAGGGTGTGCTAGTTGTAGTAGTATGATTAATGATTGTTAGTTTATTATGACATGGTTGTTAGTCTTGGAAAATGTTGATTTCAATTAATAGACATGATGTCTTGATCTTTGGAACATGTGGCTAACATGTGTGACCAATTGTAGGGAAACATGCTTGACATTAGTGTGACAAGGTAATGGTTGATTTTTTTATGTAACTAATAGTTGGGTGATGTGATAGTGCACATTAAGACTCAATTGTAGTAAGGAAAATGTAAAAGCAAGGAATTGGGTAATAATTCCTTTAGCTATGTTTGGAAACCCTAATTCCAAATGAATGAGTGCTTTGCATACATGAAGTATTTTTAACCTTGATTTTGTTTGACATTATGTGGATATGTGTTATATTCCTGAACATGTATTTGACAGGTATAACAACTAGTCACTAGTTATGGTTGGATTTGTCAAGGGAATTGGAGTTCCTTGAGAGATGGCATGGACATGTTCAGTTACAAGGAAACGTGCTTGGCACATCAAGGTAAGGTAACCAGTATATTGTTAGATTTATTTATACACTGATAGTTATGTGTTTACGATAGTATGGTGCAAGGAATTGCATGACAAAAGATACTACAATGAGATATTGAAGAAGGATCAAGTTGAGCTTTCCCTTAGAAGCATTGGGAGCACATGGGGATTGATTCATGGTGTTTGTTTCTAGTTTTGTAATTTCGAGATTTTTTTTTTTGTTTACTCTTGATTGGTAGCTTTGTTTATGCCTGGTGCAAGGCCTTGTGACTTGTTTGTGGTCTCATGTTATTATTGGTTTTCACGGTTTTTCTTCTTGTTTGCATTTGTTCTTGCCTTTTATGTTTCGAGATTCTTTGGAATTAGTTGGGAAATAAAATGCTGATGGAGCTCTGGATGAGCTAAATGAAACCTAGCAGATAATGTAAGACTCGAATGAAGCTCGGTGCATGCATAAAGGGCAGTTGAAGGAAATAATATGAAAATGGATCGGATTGGATTGGTCCATTGGGATAAATGGACAGTGGAAGGTTAGTCATGAGAAAGGTAATCAGGTAAGGTAAATAGAGTAGACTTGTGGCATCATATGCCTTGACTATGTCGGGAAATGTTGTTCTCAATATTGTTCATGTTGCGGCACGGAGAAAGGAAGTTCTCTTAACCTAGACCATATGATATTTGGTAATTATGTTTTGATCATGATTATGTTGATGTTTATATATGTATACATGTAGGTGTTTCGTGTCTAACAGGGTCGTCATGGATCATGGTTGTTTAATGCTAATGTTTATATGTATATATGTATGTATGTATGGCATTGTCTAACTGGATTGTGATTGTTTTATGCTAATGATTATATATATGTGTGTGTGTGTGTATCTATGTTACTATTTGACAAGATTTTCAGGGATCATTCTTGTGGAGGAATGATTCTTATGCAGGTGAATGGCATGAAGAGCTTCCTGATCTTATGAGGAATCAAGTGGGAAGAGTAAATCTGACATATATATGAGATTAATATCATGTGTTTATGAATTGATATTATGTGTTTATACTATTTCTATGTCTATGTTATGGCAGGTAATGTTGAGAGATACATCAGCGGAATGAAAACAACATGATCCATGGTGTGTTAGGGTAAGCATGGATGGCAGAGAGAATTGGAAGCAACGTTGCTTGACAGAGACTGTGTGGTTTTGGATGTGCAGTGCTAATGTTGATTGTATGTTGTGTATATTATACATTTTGTTATTGTACCTATGGTGTTGTGTGCTTGTTGTATATATGGTATTGTGTGCATATTGCATATGTAGTGCTAGGTATAGATGGTGCTATGTACATGTTGGGTATGTGGTGTTGTGTACATATGGTTTTATGTACATGTTGTATATGCAATGCTATGTACATATGGTGTTGTGTGCATTATACATGTGGTGTTATGTACATATGGTGTTGTGTGCATGTTCTATATGTGGTACTGTGTGTAGGTAGTGTTTTGTACATGTCATGCATGTGGAACTATGTACATATGGCATCGTGCATGTGGTGTTGTGTACATGTGCTATTGTGTACACGTTTTACAGGAGGTACAATGTACATGTGGCGTTGTGTACACGTTGTGCAGATGGTGTTGTGTACTTGTCATGTTGTGTACACTTTGTGCAGGTGGCATTATGTACATGTGGTACTGTGTACATGTTGTACATGTGGTATTTTGTTCATGACGTACATCTTGTGTTGCGGGCATGCGGTACTATGTATGTGATTGTGGTATCATGACATGTGTATTCGATGTGTTGTACTTTGTGTACGTATAGGTGTTGTGTTGCGTGTCTGATGTAGATGTATGTATTGTGTTGTACATTAGATGCAAGTGTATGTATTGTGTTGTACACTGGATGTAGGTGTATGTTTTTTTTTGTGTGCCAGATGTAGGTGTATGTATTGTGTTGTACATCGGATGTAGGTGTATGTGTTGTGTTATGTGTTGGATGTAGGTGTATGTATTGTGTGGTGTTGTACGTCGTGTATGGATGTATGTGTTGTGATGTACACTATGTGTATGTGTACATGGTTGAAGAGAAGGAAATGAGTGCTTTCCAGATGTGGCAATTGATCTGGTGTGTGTACGGAAATGACAAAGGGTAAAGGTAGAAGCTAAGGATCGATTAAAGGATAAGTATCAATATCTTATTTCAGTTTTATTATGAATGTGATTTATGATTATGATTTATGATGATTACATGTGATCTATGATTCTGGTTTATGATGGTTATATGTGATCTATGATTTTTGTTTATGATGGTTAAGTTTTAAGCTAACCAGTTGTGATATGTTTATATATGATGATTTGATCAAATAGCTAGTTTGACTTGTTGTGATTGGAAGTGAATAGAATTGCAAGTTTACCTCATTGGTGAGTTACCAATGAGGTATAATATGTATTTATTTAAATGTATTTTGAATCTAATGGAAGTTATGCACTTGATATAGGAAAGCATGAAAAAGGAATTGGGATAGAAAATAGTATGTTGGTAAAGCACTTAAGGAGCAGGTCCATTGTGGGACACTGGTACCCAATAGTGTCCATTTATTGCCATGAGATTTCTATGATCAGTATAATGGTTTTGAGGCAGAGATATGCCTTATTTTTTGTACGTTCCGATGCGAAGAAGCCTTGCTAAGGGAGGGGTCACTCGAGGGACTGTGTAGCAGAGAAGGGGATGCCCATGGAACTTGGAAGGTGTGTGACTGGACGGAAGGGGGTGACTATATTTCTCGAGGGACTATGTAGCAAAGAAGGGAAGGTAGGGGGTGGATTTTTTTTTTTCATTATAATTTCTAAATGGAACCATATGCACATTGGGAGTGTGCCCTGGAACAACGAGTCAGTAACTTTTCACTAAGAGGACAAATGACACAGGATTGTAGCACTAGAAATTGGATGCATCTTTGACCTTGACAGTGGATTTTGGACTTCTTAGGAAGAAGGTGAATCCTAGTATTACTTTGAGGGTGGAGATGTGAGCCTATAGTTTCCCTAAGGTTGCAAATGTAGACATCGTATCCTTTTATTTTCTAGCTGAGAAAATGTGTATGTGTATATTATTGTAAATATTGTATCGAGATGAATTTATAAAGCGCCATAAAAAGTATGGTTAGTTGTTGGTTGAGAAAATATGGTCATTTTGTAAATATTGTAATGAGTTGTGTTATAAATCTCCAGTACATGATATGCTTTTCATGTTTTCAGCAGTGGTCATTGTAAATATTGCAACGAGTCGTGTTATAAAGCACCATGGGTAGTATGTTTTGTTTTCAACAATATTGTTGGTTGTAGGTGTCATTGAACACCGAGGAAGGTGTTCCCCCAAGGGGGAGGGTTCTATAACAACCTTGGTTAAAAATCCATGTAAAAAAAATTATAAGACCAAGGTCATGGGACATGTATTCCAAGCTAAATGGTGGGTAAAACATCCTAGTGGGTGTCACTTCAGTTTATTATGGCTAAAGGAAATTGGAAAAGGCAATGACAAAGCCTTTGGAAAGGAAAAGATGAATTATTGGAATTTTCTTTATGAAAATAATGGAAAATTGGGAGAAAAGGAAGGTGAAAGGTCATAGGTTGCACGTGAGGAGGAAAATGAAGAAAAATAATGGAAAATGAAGAAAATAGAGGCCTCATTGATAAAAAGGATTCCGAGGATCAGTTGGTAACCTTTTGCCAGTTCTAGCATGAAGCTCTCTCTTCTATTCTCTCTCTCATACTCTTGGACACTTAAAGTTTTCTTGGAGCACTCTCGGAGGAATGTGGCATACTTGGTATTTGGAGCAAGAAGGAAAAGGAAGAGAAGGAAATCGCAAGAGGACATCGGGATAAACAACTACAATGGGTTTTTTCTTGGAAGTACTGAGTTTCATGTATGATTTCCTAGTTTTGGCATGCATGGAACATGCATGTGGTGTCTTGGTAATGATCTGTCATTGGCATGGAGGATTTCCTAGATTTATGGTGGTTTTGCATTGCCTTGCCATTTACTGGATAGCCATGGTTTTTTGGGTGTCTTTCCTTTCATTTTCTGGTTGGTTCTCATGTTGCTTTGGTTGTGGGTTGAGTTATTAGTTCCTGGATATTTGGTTGGACAAACGCTCTAGAGCCTTTTAACAACTTGGGTTGAGTTAATAGTCTTGGAGCCTTGGTTGGAAAAACACTATGGAGCCCTTTGCAGGTTGAGTTACTAATCCTGGACCCTTAGTTGGAAAAACACTCTGGAGCCCATCAACAACTGCAGGTTGAGTTACTAGTCTTGGAACCTTGGTTGGAACAAACGCTCTAGAGCCCTAGATAACTTGGGTAGAGACCAATGTGGTGATGGTTAGTGATGTCTGACCATGAGGTGGAATCACTAGTTAAGGGTTGAGGTGGTTTAGCCTCTAGGAGCCCCGGTTCCGTTTTGTTGGATTTGTTTCATGAGATCCCACATTCATGCTTGGAATATGGCACGGGGGTGATTGGCTGAAGAGAGATTTGGTTCAACCAATCTATGGTTAGTTGGAATGTTGAAGTCCTGAACCTAGTTGGCTTTACGTTCGTTATTAAGAGCTTATTCTAATTGGTATTTCATGTGTAAATGTGATGGTTTATATGTGATATTTATGGTTGTCATATCCATGTTATTTCTGTTGTTTATATGTTGGTTAAAAGTATGTTTTATGACAGTGATGATGTATGGATCTCATCATGTTTTGATTTGTAAATGAATGAAAAATGAATATATGAACTAATATACAATATTGCAGTTAATGTGATAAGGAATCAATGCTCCTTAACGATTTTCAAATAAATATGATACCCTTATGCTCAGATCTGTTGTTTAAACCTGTAGAATTGATATTTGTGACATGTTTGACGAAATTTCTATCATGGCTAGTAGGGGTACAGTCAAGTCCTTGTTCAAGTATTTGCATCAGTATCATTGTTTCGATGTTACTTTTCATTCCTGGAAGTTTTATGGAGTTCTAGGCAATGGCTTGAGTCTTGGCCCTGAAAAAGTCCCACAAATTTTGTAGTCGCTGGCACAAAAATACCTAGAAAAGTCCCTAGTCGTAGGCATGCCTTGTTGTGGGAGTGACTGGAGGGTCCCAGTCGCATGCATGCCCATGTTGAGGGAGAAAATTAGGATTTAATGCAGCAAAATTTCAGGTTGTATTAGGGGCTAATCACCTGGAAGGGTTGGATGGCTCCTCGAGGTTATGTTGCATGTGTAAAAGGTCAGTTTGGTTATGTCCCATCGATTCCACTTCCTTAACTGTTTTTTTTTTTTTACAAGTGATTCACGAATACATGTGCCCGCACACATGAACCTAGTTACATCCACGGTCTGAAAATCTCAATAGACCCTCCCGAGGGGATATAAATTGTCAACCTTACACGCGAGGCCTAACCCCGTGGGCGTCAAGGAGATTCGATCCTGTGACCTTCCAACTGGAAAAGTACTTAACAACAGGGACTCAACCAATTGAGCTAACCCTTGGGGCTCACTTCCTTAACTGTTACATAGGGAGTTGAATCATTTTATAGTAACGCTTTGTCACATGTTTATCGCGGTTGGACGGTTACTTGGGTATATGTGGGAGGAGGGTGTTAGAGGCCATTTGATGTCCTACCACCATTTTCTCCTCCACGAAGCTTGAGATTCAAAATGATTGTTGAGTTTTTAGCAATACTGAGGTTTTTTATATGTAGAAGGTCTTACAATATCTTCCCTTTAAATTGTAGAATCTAGAGTTTTATAGGTAATCCCCATTTGTCTTGAATCAACAACTTAAGGGATGAAACTGAAGAATATTCCCCTACCAAAAATAATTATTTTCTTTCCACTAGTGTTTTTAATAATTATATGAAAAGAGTAATTTGAATGACACTCTTACACGGTAAGAGGAGTCCCTGATTTAAACCATGGTGGATATGCCATATTATCATAAGCCCCCAGGGTATCTGCAAGCCTCATAAAGACCCCCTTTGCTACAACAGTCGGGATATGGCTAATATTCATAGAACATAAGAAAGAAGCACAAATCAAGTGGATGACCACTATGGATGGGTCTGCCCAATGTTTTTTTTTAATATAAAACGAAAATATGTAAAACAGAATACCAGAGCTCATACCAGACAAAGCCGATAGGATACTAACTACATGTTGTGAAAAAATGATAGACCATTCTCCTTCCCACGGAGAAAAGGCATCGATAAATGATTTAATATTGAAAACAAAGGAGTCGACAAAACAAGCCTTTAGTGGGAGAGTCACCTTGTTCCAAAGGCTTGTCGCCACCATGATTTGAAACCATTCTTTGTTCACGTATCGCTAGAAAAAACAATAATCCACCTCATACATGCCATTGTTACCCTTGTTGGTGACTCCATCATGAAATCGAAGCAATCTTTCTCTGTTGTATTTCCCATCTCCCTCAATAAGAAACAATCCAGAGCGCATGGCAGTCGCCGAACCATTGAGGTTGAGCAGGAGAACCCTAACTACAATCCAGAGCGCATGGCGGTCGCTGAACCATTGAGGTTGAGTGGGAGAACCCTAAATCCATATACATGAACCATAGTTTCCATTTCCTAATTCAATATTCTTTTTATATATATGATTGTTGAGGGATATGTGTGCAATGTTAAAATTTTAATTTTAATTTAATCATGTTTTTTTTCTTAAATATTCTTTTTACATATGATTATGGAGAGGAAGTTAATAAAATTAACGTAAAGTATAATTGTTTCATTTTAATTTTTATGAATTAGAAAATAGAGATATTTTATAAACCAATTTTTCTATATATAATTTAAATATTCAATAAATTTTCATTATTTTATTTTGGGTTAGTAGCTTTGGGAGTATGGTTTGTACTCCTACTTACCTATGTTTAATTCTAAGGGACATGTTTGGCTTGTTGCAATAAAGCTAGAAAAGTAGATAACTTTTGAGATAAATCCCTTGCTAAGTCATAAGTTCTTGATTGGATATTTTCTTAGTGTTATAGTGATAACCAAAAAAATTGATCTTGAACCTCTCCAAAATCACTTCAACAAATTACAAATTCACCATAATTTAAATCATTATTTTATGGCTTTCTCCTCTTAAACTGATTTTTTTTTTTTCTAAGTAAAACTATATCTATTAAGCAGTCAAACCAGAGTTACAATTATCATCCTCGGAAATGGATGAATCCATGACGGAGAGAATAGGCAAAACGCTACTGTCCAAAACTAGACTGCCCCTAAAGGGGAAACCAACCTTGAAAATCCAACCATAATATGCTGCCCATAGCGGGAAACTAGCCTTAGTAGCAGTAAAAAAAGAGATAAACAGAGCTAAACAAAGATAGCAGATAAACCAGTAAATGGAGAAATTCGAAGATTGAACTCTATGGAGAACCTTCATGCGAGTCGCTGGGGGGAAGCGATTCTTCGAGAATGCGGCAGATATATCCATAATCCAGAATGTCCAGGCCTTGGTTCGCGTCCTCAAGCGGTTCATGCGGAGAAGAAGGAAGACCGAGGCGCTCCTCCGGTGAGTCCGCAAAGGCGATATCCTGCAAGAAGGCTGGATTGTCCAGAGAGGCCATCACATTGTGGTCATCTTTCTTCGAGGGGGTGCTTGAATGGCTCAACCTTGGGAGTCACTTCTCCGCAGCTGGTTCAAAATCACTGTCATCTGAATTAGAGCTGGAGGCAGGCTGCACGGGGAGGGCTTTAAGTTTGCGGGGGAGTAAGGCGGGCTCAGCAACAATGGTGGATTTACGAGCCCTCTTCTTGCAACAGGAGGAGGAGGGCGGAGCATACGAATCAGAGAGCTGCGCGGGAGGAGCCAAAGGATCGGAAAACACAGCAGGAGGCGAGGCCAGAGCAAGGATGGAGGGTGACAAGTCTGCCATATCCCAGTCAACAGGAAGGTTCAAGTCTGTGTGGAGAGCATGTGGAAGAGGGGGCCGCGTAGGGAAGCCCCTTCCCCCCGTGCGCCTGCAACACTGCCGATGGCGCCGTGGCATCTTAGCGATCCTGGGTAAGGCGCAGTACTGTTGCAGAGTCGACACAGAGGATGGAGCCCAAAGGCTTCTAGCCAGAGCCGAGGGGGGCCGAAGCCACACAAGCACAGGGAAGGCAAGCAGAGCAGGCTGAAGAGCTAAGGGAGGAGCGAGAATGGTGAAACTCATAGCACAGGAAGGAATAAATAAACAAGACGCTGAGTACGTCGAGGGAAGGGTGGCGCATGGGACTTTAAAGCCCAGCCCACGCGAGAAATTAAGGCTTCGAGTATCCCCAGGCCATAGCACATGGGCGCGTTATGTGGTGAGCCACATGGCTGCCCCGTGTAGCCCATCAAGACTGTATAACACCCGCATCCGAGGAACTGAATTTTTATTTAAATTTCTATTAAAATTTACAATATAAAATCGTCAGCAAACAACAACTAATCAAAACACAATTCCCACAATTCCGAGTGCCTCTCTCCTAACCAGCTAAATAATGACTTTGTAATTAATACATCACGCATCGTAAAAATATTTATAAACTATACTATAAAATATGTACACTTGAATTTTATAATTACCTAAAATAATCTAATACAATATACAATTTTATTGGTTACATTGAGACGATTTCAATGTCAATTATTTTATAAACTATACTATAAAATATGTACACTTGAATTTTATAATTACCTAAAATAATCTAATACAATATACAATTTTATTGGTTACATTGAGATGATTTCAATGTCAATTATTTTAATACAAATTTTCATTTTGAATTTGGGTTTTCTTCATACAAATTTTTCCAATAACATTATGCAGAAGTTTAAGATTTCATAAATATAATTTTTTTTAATCTCATTACAAATAAATAAAAAATAAGATTCAATTCAATTTTTTTTTTTAATTCATTTTTTCTAAAATTTTTAATTGTGATCAGATTTCCAATTAGTTTTCATTCCCCTTTTTGTTAATAAGACTTCTGTAAAATTATTAATACAACACATACGTCTAAAACCCTTCTCTGGGCGTGCACTAATTACAACTTTACAAAAATTTCAGTACCAATTAAAAATAAAATGGTTTATCCAGCCAAATTTTTGGATGTCGAGTATGTTGTTTGTTTTTTCTTGTCTTTATGCACTAGATTATGATGACTATGATTTTTCTTTTCAGTGGTTTCATTTTTTCTTCTCAATAATCCATCTCTATTTCATCTTGGATTTAATGGTAGTGAATTTTAGATTTCAAGGTTTAATTTTAGATTTCAAGGTTTAAGTTTAATAATTTTTAATTAAGATAAAGGTTTTTTTTATATGTAATTATTATTTATTTATTTTTTATAAATTGTGGATCATTTAAGTTAAATTTCAAAAATGGAGATAAAATCTTTTCATATGTGATTATCACTTAAACATTTCTCTGTATAAATTATGAATCACAGAAGTTAAATTTCAAAAATTGAGACAAGTCTTTTTATATGTGATTATCACTTAAAAAACTCTTTGTGTAAATTATGGATCACAAAATCCAAATTGAGAAAATTGAAAAAATCTTTTCATATGTGATTATCACCGACAGATCTCTTTGTATAAATTATATATCACAAAAGCCAAATTTTAAAAAATGAAACAAAGTATTTTCATATGTGATTATCACCCAAAATTCTCTCAATATAAATTATAGATCACAAAGCCAAATTTCAAAAATTGGGACAAAGTCTTTTCATATGTGATTATCACCTAAATATCTTTGTAAAAATTATGGATCACAAAAGTCAAATTTCAAAAATTGAGACAAAGTCTTTTCATATGTGATTATCAAGGAAAGATCTCTTTGTATAAATTATGGATCATAAAAGCCAAATTTCAAAAATTGAGACAAAATCTGTTCATATGTGAATTATGGATCACAGAAGCCAAATTTCAAAAATTGAGAGAAAGTCTTTTCAATGTGATTATCACCTAAAAATCTGTGTATAAATTGAGACAAAATCTTTTCATATATGATTATCACCAAAAGATCTTTGTATATATTTACTTATGCAATTATAACATTTTGTTTAAAGATTTATGTATATATTTACTTGTTAGGATATTCTGACACATAGGAAATAGTTAAGAATAACCTAGTCTAGTGTAGAGTTAGATAAAGTGTGTTTCTTTACCAAGTACATTTGTTAACTTATAATCCGACGGTCACGATTTGTAGTGATCCGACGGTTATCTTTCACCTCGATATTAACGACACTTGATCCGTGGCTTAACACCCGATTGGTCCATGATATCTATTAAAGAGCAGGAAGGCATTTGTCCGATAACCGTTTATGAGAGAAACATATGTAACATTTCTTTTTATATTAATAAATTGCCTGAAGTGGTCGCGTTGGCTCAGATCGTGGACTGTTTCCCTCTTTGAGGGTTTTAACCACGTGATTATACTGGTGTACTGATTTGTGATTTGTTTGTGAGCGGTGACCTTTGGTTCTTGATCTAAGGAACTTACCCTGTAAATTCCTACATGGTACCAGAGCTATTTTGAGGGCCGCGTCTGTCGTTGATCAAAATTCGAAGCCGGTTTGACTGCATGTGAATGTCGTTTTGTAGATCTACTATTTATAAACATTTTTGGGCTTGGAGAACTATTTGGTTGTGTTCGGAGCATTTGTTACAGTGAGGAACACTTTTCGTTTCATGTGAAAAGGTTTCTAGTTGCCCAAGTTATGACAGTTTAGATTTGAAGGTATAAAGCATCTGTTTTGCAGTTATATTTGTTAATAGTTCTGGTTATTTCGGTTCCCTCTTTTCATTTTTGGTTTTTAGGTTTTATTTATTTTCCAAATATATACCCTCTTCTTTGTGTATGCTCTTTGCTGTGTGTTGCGTGCGATCTCGATAAATCAGAAACAAGAGAAAGGAATTTTTTTTGTTACGTATGCTCTTTCCCCGCGTCTTTGTGTGATCTCGGGAAATCAAAAATAGTGAAAAAAGTGATAGTTGTTGGTAAGGCTAACCGAAAATCTAACATTCTGCTGTAAGGCTTTGCATTTCTTTTTTCTTTTTTTTTTGCTCTGTTTTTGTGTTTTTTTGTGCAGGAAAATGCATGCACACCGAAGAGTGAAAAAAAAAAAAAAAACCCTCCCCCCTTTCATAGAATAACGTGATCCTTTTACTATCTCACTTGGTGAGGGGTTAGTTTATGAGAATAAAGGTCTTGGGTTCGAGTCTCCTTCTCAAGCTTCTTTTGTAAAAAGTTTTTGTTAAAAGGGGAGGGATTTTTTTTTTTTTTTTAAAGCCGCACTTCATCCCATTCCTATAACTATTCGGTATCTACAACTCAGATTTTTCAAAAGGCGTAACTTCTCCATCTGGAAGCCTTTTTCCGAGCCGTGTTTTTTTAAACGGCCTAATTTTTCGAGATCTTTCCATTGTAGTAGTTAGTTTCATCTTTTCTCAATAGCACCAATTATTTCCAATGACTACCTCACATGGTAGATATACTTAGAAGTAAAGGGCTTTATAGAATAGCCACATGACAAGAAAATAAACCTTCCAATGATGATAAAGCTGCTAAATGGGAAAATAAACAAGATCAAACACGATGGTTGATAGGAATGTCCATTTCTTAAGATCTTCGATTTCATATCCTTGACATTAACACCCCTGATGAAGCCCTGGAAAAGCTAAATCAAATCAGGGCCCACTAGCTTGAAAATGAGTTGCTTACTTTGGACCCCAATAATTTCTCCTCCATTGGAGACTTTTTGTCCAAAATGAAGACCCTCAGAATTCTTTTAGAAGGTTGTAAGATAAAAAAGGACGATGGTAGCCTCATCTATTGCATTCTTGCTAAGCTTGGCCCCGCATACTCTATATTTGTTTCCGCCTTCCATTCCACTAGAGAAGCCATCATTTCTTCAGGAACCACCTACAAGAATCCCTCTTTTGATTCCTTTTGCGATTCTTCGATAAGAGAACAAGAAAAAATTTTACACCTTGGTCTTATCACTGCTGGAAACGCTTCTAAGAAAGCCTTAGTAGCCCAACAACAACCATATCAAAAGAATCCCAAGAAGTAGTATCCTAAAAAATATGGTCCTAAACCAAACAAGGGCCCGAAGCAATTTCAGCCGCAAACTGAAAAATCAAATCATCAAAATAATAAGGCAAATCAAAACAAAGGGAAGAAGACAGATAGACATTGCAACTTTTGCAATCGGGATGGCCATATATAGTCCAAATGTTTTAAGAATATGGAAGCCTTAGAAGCAGCAATGAAGAAGCACAACATCAATTTGGAGCACTCTTCACCTTCATCTTTAGGCATGGCACTTTCTGCTTGTGGTTTTCAAGCATCAAGATCTGGTTATGCATTAAATGCATCTTCTCCTTCTCCTTCTCATGAGTGGCTCATTGATTCTAGAGCTTATTACCACATGGCTAAAAATAAATCCATGTTTTCTTCTTTAAATGATTGTAACGCCAAACATATTTATGTTAGTGATGATAGATCTCTTAGTGTTGTAGGATCTGGAACCATTCATCTAGATAATGGTCAGTTTAATGATGTATTATGTGTTCCTACCTTGTCATGCAACCTTCTATCTGTTTATCAGATAACTCATTTAGGTGAAGGGAAAATAGTAGAATTCTTACCTCATGATGTTGTAATCAAGGACCTCAAAGATCCTAAACATATTTTAGCTACTGGCATTGCTGATGATTCCACAAGGTTGTATAAGTTTGACAACTTTGGGTCATCATCTCTTCCCTCTGTTTTTTTTGCTCATAATGATGATGTGAGCAAACTTTGGCATGAGCGATTTGGTCACTTAAACTATCGCTCTCTTCAAACTTTATGTAAGGAAAATATGGTGACGGACCTTCCTATGGTATCTTGCCGAGATGGTGTTTTCTCCGGATGTGTACTCCCAAAACATCATTGGGATAGTTTTGACAAACATGCCTCTTGGCACGCTTCAGCCCCTTTGCAGCTTGTGCGCAGTGATTTATGTGGTCCACTTCCTGTTGTTTCTTTCTCTGGTTGCAAGTACATTTTAACTTTCATTGATGATTTTTCCAGACGCACTTGGGTATATTTCTTAAAACTCAAGAGTGAAGTTTTTAACATGTTCTTAGCCTTTAAGGCCTTTGTTGAGAAACAATCTGGACATCAAATTCTTAAGTTAAGATCAGACAATGGCAGAGAATATGTTAAGAAAAAATTTATCAACTTCCGCACTGAGCATGGCATTAAATTGCAACATACTGTTCCATATACTCCACAACAAAATGGTGTAGCTGAAAGGAAGAATCGCACCTTAAAAGAAATGGCTAATTGGACCAGATGGAAAAGTGGATAGAAATAAAGCTCTTCTTGTCGCTAAAGGATTTTCACAAGTTGAAGGCATTGACTATACTAAAACCTTCTCCCCTGTTTCCAAAATGAATTTTATCCTCCTTGTTCTTTCCCTTGTTGCTTCCTTTAAATGGGAAGTCCATCAGATGGACAGCAAATCATTTTCTACAGAGATTTTTGGCATGAAGAAATCTTAACATGAAATTAAACTTCCTAATTTGTCCAAAATGAATCTAGCCTTATTTGTCATTTTTAGAAGTCTCTCTATGGTCTCAAACAAGCCCCTCGGGCTTGGTATGCCAAAATGGATAGCCTTCTATTAGATAATGCCTTTTATAGATGTCATTCCGACAACACTGCCTACACCACGAAAGTGGGTAAGTCCTTAATCATCCTTGTTCTTTATGTTGATGATCTTATCCTTACTGGTAGTGATCCCAACCATATAAACCATGTGAAGTCTAGCCTCAAAAAGAAGTTTGAAATGACAGACTTAGGACACTTGCATTATTTCCTTGGTCTTCAAGTCTTGCAATCCAAGGAAGGTGGCTTATCTTCTCACCCAAGTATACAGACTTTGCTACCACTGGCATGGAATACCCGTGGTCTCGCTCCTTCTCTCTTTCAATCCTGAGTCAAGCATTCAAATAATCGTATCTACCCCCGGTTGATGCTACCATACCGTCAACTTGTTGGTAACCAGTATCTATGCCATACCTTATCCCGGGCCTTTCCTTCCGTTGGTCTCTTGTCGCCGGTTTATGCACTGGAATTCTCATGAAAGTCACTGGAAAACAGCTAAAAGAATACTTCAATATATTCGAGGTACAGTTCAGTTCAGGATTCATTATAGTGCAGAAGCATCTCCCTTGTTGATTGGTTTCATTGATTCTGATTGGGCTGGTGACCCTGATGATCAGAAGTCTACTGCAGGATATGTATTCACTCTTGGTTCAGGACCTATTACTTGGTCTTATAAGAAACAAAGTGCCATCTCCCTTTCTTCAGCAGAAGCAAATTATCGTGGTGCGGTTGAACCCAGCAAGGAAGCCATGTGGCTTCGTCAGATCCTGTCTGAATTTGGTCTTCATCAGTAGCATCCAACTACACTTTGGTGTGATAATCAAAGTGCCATTCAGCTATGTAAAGATCCAGTTCAACATCAGCATATGAAACACATTGAACTCCACGTACACTTCATCAGAAACCTCATTCATGATTGTGTTCTTGAAGTGCAGTATTGTCCAACCAATGATCAAGTAGTCGATATCTTTATGAAGGGTCTCACAGAAGCGAAGTTTACCAAACTTCGATCCATGCTTGGAGTTCATGAAAGTTGTCATTAAGGGGGGATAGGCTCTAATGCCTCCTTCCCTCTCCTATTGTGTCGTTTTTGTAAATCCTTCAATCCTATCCCAATTTGTTCTTAAGGGGGGATGTTAGGATATTTCGACACATAGGAAATAGGCTCCTTTTGTGTCACCTTTGTAAATCCTTCAATCCAATCCCAAGTTGTTCTTAAGGGGGGATGTTAGGATATTCCGACACATAGGAAATAGTTAAGAATAATTTACTCTAGTGTAGAGTTAGGTGAAGTGTGTTTCTTTACCATGTACATTTGTAACTTATAATTCGACGATCACGATTTGTAGTGATCCGATGGTTATGTCTCACCTCGGTATTAACGATACTTGATCCGTGGCTTAACAGCCGATTGGTCCATGATCTCTATTTAAAGAGCATGGAGGGTTATTTGTTCAATAACCGTTTATGAGAGAAAAATATGTCACTTTTCTTTTTATATTAATAAATTCCCTGAAGTGGCCGCGTTGGCTCAGGCCGTGAACTATTTCCCTCTTTGAGGGTTTTAACCAAGTGATTATACCGGTGTACTGATTTGTGATTTGTTTGTGAGCGGTGACCTTTGGTTCTTGATCTAAAGAACTTACCTTGTAAATTCCTACATTACTTATGCAATTATAATATTTTGTTTAATTTATTGGTATATTCTATTACATTTATATTAAGTTTGACCTTGATTAAGGTCAATTTACTAAACTTGAACATGGGTAAGGAAGATAACAACTATTTGACCCAACTACTCAAGCTAAACTCAATTATAGTTAATTTTATTTTATAGTTTTAATTTATTTATTTTTTAACTATTTATTAATATTTTTTTAATTAATATGTTTATAATTTATGAAAATAATTTAGGATTTAAAAAATTACAAGTCATGTATATACCATCATTAATATAATTTTATTTTTTTAAATATATTTTAAATAATTATCATGAACTTCAATTATTTATAAAATAAAATTTTTAAAACTCATTTATATTAACGAAATTTAATTATAAACATTTTTAATTATATTATTAATATATTTATTTTTAATATAAATATAAAAATGGTTAAAAAACCAATACAACTTGTTAACAAAAAAATATATAAATGAAGTAAACACAATCCAATAAAATAGAAAAGAGCCTACAAACGCTTTTGATAGGCTAAAAAATAAGAGCAATATCGTAAAGCTTTGAGCATAAAGACGCCTTGGATCCTAAAATATAAGAGTAAGATCATGAACCCTTTGAAAACTCTTATGGGGATGGAATACACAAAGAGGATAATAACTCAAGAAAATTAAAAACCGAAATTTATTGTGGGGATGGAATGAAGAGTATTAAATTATTTAAAAAAAGAAAAGAAAAAATGAAATTAGTTTTTCAGCTTTAAAAGAGAGAGAGTTATATTTATGTGATGATAATGATGATGATTAACATTTATTAAGATCAATGTGGTTAATTATATCTCAAGAAAGTAAGAGATTAATTGAGACTCTATAACATTTTATTTTTATGATTAAAAAGAAGGGAAAGAAGCATTCCTAGATCATAATAGTTTTGCTGACTTAACAAGTCAAAAAGGTTGGTAGTGTGGAAAATGTTTTGGAAATGAGAACGGATGTGAGTAAGAGAAGAGAAATCCAAAAGAAAGTGTTGAAAATGCAACAAGAAATCCTAATTAATTTTTCCTTGAATTAAAAGTAGGCTAAAATTGAAATTCTGCATAGCAAGACAACTTGAATGAGTTAATTGAGTTGAGTGAAACTTGAATGAGTTAACTGAGTTGCTATCACTCAGTTAGCTTATTTAATTCGAGTTGAGGGCTTAAATTGAGTTGTGTACAATTATTCCTAAATTTTAGGAGCCTAGGTTGAGTTTAATTTTAGTTATAAAAATTTAATTCAGTGAAATTGAGTTAAGGTCAGTTAAAATAGTTCCAACTGTTGGAGGAACTAGTAGGAGGTCTAACAGTGGGGTGCAACTTCAATGCAACCAGTTAACTGATCAATCAACTAATAATTAACTCATGCATTCATGAAATTCGAGTTACCTAGTTGAGATTGGAGTTCAAGGGCAATGTAATATCAATTGTATAATTATCCAAGTTTTACAAGTGGTACATGCATTCAAAGAAGGACCTATAGGGATTGCATAGTTCTAGATGTGGATTTCCTTAATTAATAGGGGGTTAATTCCTTGAGAAATAACACAAGGAAATAGGAGCTTGGCAGGAAGGAAAATTGGCTAAGTGTTGGCCAGAGTCAGTCTGTGAGGTAGTGAGATAGATTATACTTGTGCAGAGGTTGCTCAGACTTGAGCCAAAATTGTATTTCTTCTCTATTTTCTGACTAATAAAATACATATAGGAAGGGGTTTCTAGCAGTTGTTTTCCCCTAGATATATCATTGTGTATGTGTGTTAAATCATGTTTCATGGCTTTGATATGTGCTCTCAATCGTGAATTTATTTCCGCAGATAAGCAGAGTAGATTTGAGTCTTATGTTTTAGAACATTACATGACAATATTGAATCTACAATTAATTTCATGGTATAAGAACTAGATACACAATAGAGAAGAGAATTCACATTTTTATTTACAAGAGGTTCAAATTTCAAGATCAGTGTTCCAGGTTTTCTTTAGGACTGAGAAAATGACTTCCAACAGAATCAGGCTTGAGTATTCTTTGGAAGGAACCATAAATTTTGTGGCATGTAAGATCCACATGGAGGCAGTATTGGATAACAATGGGCTACTATAATATATCAAAACATATATAGCAAAACCAACAACATATGATGCCCATGATCTTGCTCAGTGGAGAAAGGATGTGGCTAAAGCGAGGATAATCATATTGGAGGGAGTTTGAGATCATATTGTCTCAAATATCCATGCAAAAGAAACTATGTTCACAATGTGGAAAACATTGACAGATTTGTTTGAGAACAGTAGTGACCACGGGAAGCTGCCACTCAAGGAAAAGCTTTGGAGTATCAAGATGAAAAATATTGAATTAATTCTGCAGTACCTAAAAAAGTTTACACAATGTCATGATGAGCTTGGCGAGGTCGGTGTTACTGTTCCAGAAGAAGATTTGGTAGCTCTAGCTCTATTGGGTCTTCCCAAGAGTTGGCACAATTATCAAGATTTCGTAAATGGTAAAGAGAAACTACTAAGTTGAGAGCGGTTATGGTCTGATCTAGTGCAGGAAGAAATAAGGTGGAGCAATAGAGATGAGACTTCATCCAAGGTTGAGGATGAGGAGAATTATGCCTTGGATAGAAAGGAAAAGAAAGGGAAAGGGACGAAATCCCAATCCAAAGAAGAATCTGGTTAAGCGAGCAAGAAGAAATACTCGTTAAATCAAGTGCTTTCACTATCATGAGATGGGGTGACTATTCCACGAAGTGTCCACACAAGAAGGCCGAAAAGAAGCTCTCGGGAGGAGCGATAGGTGAAACTCTAGATTCACAATTTGAGTTGGATTTCACCCTCATCGCCTACATGGTGAGTTCGGTGATGGGTAGTGTGTGGTATCTGGATAGTGGAGCCTCATTCCCTATGACAAGAAGCAAAGAGTTTTTCAGTGAATTGGAAGAGAAGGACCTCCATATGCACATTGATATGAGGGATGATGGAAAGTATAGTGCGACCGGTATCAGTACAATTACTTTTCAGAGGGAGTTTGGCTCCCCTCTCAAATTAAAATATGTCATGTATGTTCTGAGTCTGAAGAAGAATCTCGTTTCAGTTTCTATGTTAGAAGACCATGGCTACAATGTGATATTTATCAAAGGAAGGGATTTCCTTAGACACATTGCCACGGGACAAGTGAAGTAGATCGAGGTTCGGGTGAAGAACCTCTACAAATTGGATGTAGAATACTGTGCAACATTGAGCACACATTGAGAGAAGGTGCAGAGCCAAGACATCAGTGAATTATGGCATATGATACTTGGAAATTTGCACCATGGAGCTTTGAAGATCATGCAACAGATTTTTACAGGACTTCCCAAGGGTGCACTAGAGCAGCGAGATACATGCAAAGTGTGTACATTGGGGAAGTACAACAAAGCCACCTTTCATGATTAGAAAAGTAGAGCACAAGTAGTCCTTGAAAGGATTCACTCGGAGGTGTGTGGACCTTTCTTGATAGCCTCCACGACCAAGCACAAGTATTGTGTTATATTTGTAGATGATCTCTCATGCAAGTGTTGGATTTTCTTCATGCATAAGAAAGACCATACATTCTCTGAATTTGTTGAATTTAAAGCACTTGTTGAGAAGGAAAATGGAAAAAAAGTGAAGGCTCTCATGAGCGATAATAATGGATAATATGTGTTGAATGAGTATAACAAATTATGTGGAAAGGAAGGCATTCGAATAAATTTAATAGCACCCCATAACCCACAACAAAATGGGGTGTCTGAGTGGAAGAACAAAATTATTGTGGGAGTTACATGGGTGATGTTGCATGATCAGGGCCTACCTCTACACTTGTGGGCCAAAGCATGCAACACATTTGTATATGTGTAGAAAAAGAGTCCTCATCGGATTCTTGGGATGACCACACTAGAAGAATATTTTTCAGGGAGGAAACCAGATGTGTCACACTTCAAGATCTTTGGTTCATCATTTTAATGTCATGTTTCCAAGGAATCAAGGAAAAATCTAGAACCTACAACATAGTTTGACATATTTGTGGCATACACTGATACACCTCACAACTATCGGGTGTACCTGCCATCTCTCAGGGTGACAATTGTTCATAGATAAGTAAAGTTAGATGAAGAGAAGGAAATGAGGTGTTCCCTTAAGGGGGAGCTTCAGTTGCATGCATATGAGGAGATTTTGGCTCCAATGGAAGAACCTTAGGATGTTTTGGAGCAACCACAAGCATAGGAGCAAAGAGTGGAGGCACCCACTCATGCAGAGACATCCAGAGAAGGAAGGAAGCGCAACAGGGAAGCTGACATATTATTGCATGATTCTAGAGAGAATTCAGGAGCACCCACATCACAACGCAGGAAGAGGAGGTCACCAGATCGGTACACTGGGTACATGGCTCTGATGAGTGATCTAGTTGAGACAAAACCATCCTAATTTGAGGAAGCAGTGTAGCGACAAGTATGGATTGATGCCATGATAGAGGAATATGATTCCATAGTCATAAATACTATTTGGGAAGTGGTCCCAAGGCTAGAGAATAAGTCAGTGGTAGGTTCAAGGTGGATTTACAAGGTGAAGCAAGCAGCAAACGAAAGCATCGAGAAACACAAGGCCAAATTTGTGGCCAAGGGGTTCTCTCAGGTGGACGGAATTGACTACGAGGAGACCTTTGCTCTAGTAGCAAGGTACTCTTCTATCAGATCAATTCTAGCACTTACATCATAGATGGTATGGAAGATGCATCAGATGGATGTGAGGACAACATTCCTCAATGGAGTGATTGAGGAGGAGGTGTACATTGAACAACCAAAAGGATTTGAGATCTTCGACAGAAATTTGCATGTCTGCAGACTCAAGCGAGCATTATATGGATTGAAACAAGAACCTTGTGCTTGGTACATCAGGATCAACAATTATTTCACCAGGTTGGGCTTCACCAAAAGTGAAGTAGATGCAAACCTTGACCATATTGTTGTTGATTATAATATTATATGTCGATGATTTGATTTTCACCAGTGATGAGAAGTTGATCAAATCTTACAAAGTGGATATTGCAAGATAATTCGAGCTGGACATGGGACTCATGCATTATTTCCTCGGTTTGGAAGTATGGCAAGGATATGGGGAATTGATTGTCTCTCAGGGAAAGTATTCCAATGCGATATTGAAGAAGTTCCACATGGTGAGTAGCAAATCCATGGACACACCTCTAGCAGGTATTTGAGGAAGGAGGATTCCACTTCAAGTGAGGAAGTGGAGGCCATTATTTACAGGTAGCTTGTGGGTTTGCTCATGTATTTTGTGAATGCATGACCAAAAATGTGTTATGAATTTAACCAACTTATTCAAGCAATGGTTAAGCCAACCAAATTGTATTTGAAGGTGACAAAACATGTGTTGAGATACCTCAAAGGCACTACTCAGTTTGGTCTTTGACATGTGGATAGAGGGAGTGAAGTTGCAAGGCTTCATAGATGCAGATTGGGTGGGTATTCCATCAGATCGGAAGAGAAATTCAGTAGGAGTTTTCAAAATTGGGTCAACAACGATTTCTTTGTACAATAAGAAACGTATATCAATTACACTCAGTTCAGTAGAAGAAAAGTACATGGCTTCCAGTCAAGTATCTTGTGAAGCTATTTTGATGAGGAAGATTCTTGTTGGGTTATTTGGTTAGATGATAGATGCCATTTTGATTTACTGTGACAATCAGAGTTGTATCAAAATATCTGAAACACTAGTTTTTCATGATCAATCCAAGCATATCAACATCCAGTATCACCATCTACATGATTGTGTGCAAAGGTTGATCATGTTGTTGGAATACATTCCAACTGAGGAACATGGTGTAGATATTTTGACAAAGGATTTGTCAAGAGGAAAATTTGAGTTCCATAGAGGAAGGATTGGGGTATATGATAATATTTTTCTTGCTGAGAGGGAGTGTTTAAAATGAAACAACAAATTCCTAATTTAATTTTCCCTTGAATTAAAATGAGGATAAAAGCGAAATTCCACATCATAAGACAACTTGAATTAGTTAATTGAGTTGTTATCAATGATTTCACTTAGTTAATTAGATTTGAGGGCTTAACTTGAGTTGTGTACAGTGATTCCTAAATTTTAGGATCCCAGGTTGTGTTTACTTTCAGTTGTAACAATTTAATTTAGTTAAATTGAGCTAAGGTCAATTAAAATAGTTCCAACTGTTAGAGGAACTATTAGGAGGTTTATCAGTGGGGTGTAGCTTCAATGTTCAACAAATTAATTAATCAATCAACTAATAATTAACTCATGCATGCATGAAATTCGAGTTACCCGGTTGAGATTGGAGTTCAAGGGAAATGTACTATCAGTTGTATAATTATCCAAGTTGTATAGGTGGTACATTCAGTCAAAGAAGGGCATATAGGGATTGTGTAGTTCTGGATGGGGATTTCCCTAATTAATAGGGGACCAATTCCTTGAGAAAAAACACAAGGAAATAGGAGCTTGACAGGCAGGAAAATTGGCTAAGTGTTGGTCAAAGTCAGTATGTGAGGCAGTGAGATAGATTATACTTGTGTAGAGGTTTCTCAAGCTTGATAAAACATTTTATTTATTCTCTATTTTATGACTAATGCAATACAAATAGGAAGGGGTTTTGAGTAGTTTCTTTCCCCCATATATATCCTCGTACATGTGTGTTAAATCATGTTGCATGGCTTTGATATATGTTCTTAATCGTGAATTGCTTTCCGCATATGAGTATAGTAGATTTGAGTATTATGTTTTAGAACATTACATGAGAAATATTGAATCTACAATTAATTTCTACATAAAGTTTTTTTCATCTTCAACCCTCTTAGTATCACAAAGGCAACAAATTATTTCATCCTAAGGTGTTTTTGGAATGGACCAACGTTTGGTTTCGCTTTGAAACTCGTGAGAATTATTTCTTATTTTCGCAACATCCATCTTCTTCTTAGATAATTCTGGTTAGAAAGGGTGGGGTTTATCACCTCCTTATAATACCTGAGCTTCCTTTTACCCTATATCTCCTTATCATCCCACAACTTATCCATAAATTTGGAAGTAATAGTATTTTTAATACTATCCTTCTTCTCCAATATGATATCCTCCTCTATCCCCTAATGGTCAAACCAAGACTGAGCATCCTTGTGCCATCCTCGCTTGAGCCAAAGGTGGGGGTTTTGGATAGAGTCAGAAGAAATTTTGGGGAAGCTCTTGGCTTCCATGTTGTAAAGCTTTTTCTTATACATTTGATACCTAAACATAGTCATTCTTTCAAAGGGGGAAATACTAGCTTCAATCAAGAGGAGAGGATAAGGAGCATTTCCTTTAACCCTAAGGCGATAGGTTATTAATTGCTTTTGGATAAAATTTATCTTCCTCCATGATTCTCTAGATATATTGTAACCCCAAACCTCACAACTATATAAAATAACAGGGGTGATGAAAGGCTCAAAGAGGATTTTTTTTTTACTACAAACCCAAATATCAGTCGACTTAAAACTATTTTCAAGCTCATAATAAACTTTTCAACCTCCAATAATCCTTTTCTCAATGCTATAATTACATTGGATATGATGATGAATGTCAATGCCTAAATATTTATATGAATAAACCTTATCCAAGTAATTGTTATCATAGATAAAATTATCGTGGTTGATCTTTTTGGATTTAATAATCAGGACTTTATTCTTGTCGGTATTAATTGTGATACCCATCTTGGAGCAGTAATCATGGAGGATTTTAAGTTTCTTGTTGAGATCATCATGGCTTCTAGTGAGAAGAACGATATCGTCAGCATATAGGAGAAGAGTGATGACCATACTAGTGAGCTTGGGGCCATTGCATCCTCTTGCTTCGAAACACTCTTCTATCTTATTGATGTAAATTCCAAAAAGGGTAGGGGAAAGGGGACACCCTTGCTTAACGACGATAATGAATTTAATCTCTTTAGACCAACCCTCAGTGGTTTTAAGTTTGGAAACAACTTTCTCATATAGTCGAGTTACAACAACCCTCAACTCAAGAGGAACCATCATCTCTACAAGTATTTTCCATAGCTTATCCTGAGGAACAGTGTCGAAAGCTCTTCTAAAGTCAACAAAACAACAAAAGAGATAAATTTTACTATCGTGACATTCCTTGACAATGATCCTAAGAGTTGAAAGATGGTCAATGGCTTAGTGGTGTCTCCTAAATCCAACTTTTCATTTACTATTCTTTTACCATGACTCTCAAGTTAGCAGAGGCTAAACTTCTTTTCCAAAATTGGTCCATACAACTTCAATAAAATGTGGCTAATCATTATGGTCCTATAGTTAGAGGGAACATTTTTATCCCCATTTTTAAAGATAGGCACAATAAAGCTTTGTGTCCAAGGCTTAGAAAAGTCGTTTTTTACTACCAAATTGAGAAGTCTATGAATATGAGGGATGAGGATAGATCTTCTCATTTTGAAAATTTCAGCTTGGTAGCCTTCAATATCCCTAGCTTTCCCATTAGTGAGTTTCTTAATCTTAAACTCCACATATTTAAAAGAGAAGATATCCTCCTCTATAGGAGTATTTAAGATGTTTCTCATGGTGTCTAGGGGCTGTCATACAAATTATTAAGATAAATATCCCAATTTTATAAGGGTGTCAAATTATTTTCTTTAGTTTTACGAACAAGAATATTCCTCCAAAAATTTCTAGGCTCGACTATAGAAAGGTAAAGAAGACACAAGAGCCTCTTATTAATATAGGTCCTTTTCTTCTTTTTGATAAGATCTTTGTACACACTTATTTTTTTCAAGCTTTACAGTTTCATTAGAAGCATCTCTAATTTCTTTCTTAGTGGTTTTACAATCATTATCATGCCAATGGGTTGGAATTTCTATTTTTTTTATATGACACTTCGATAAAGAATTTGTTAATAATGGTGAAGAGATTGTAGTAAAATTGTAGTAGATGTGATTGATGTTATCATTATACATGAAGAAACTTATATCCCTCTTTAAATCCTCTAAGAAGAGATCTATTTTAATTTTTTCAAAACTAATATACCTTTAATTCTCATAATTGTTTTGAATATAGTCGACGTATATGTTAAGTGATATGTATACCACTTATCAATTTTTTTTTTGAGTTTTAATTTTTATTTTTTTTAAATAATCGTTGTGTATTCTTTTAATTTAAAAATAAATAATTTTTGAAATTTTTAATAAAAAGAGCTTAGTTGTTTTTTTTTACCCTTAGTTTAAAACATTGGGATACCAATTATTTGAATATGATGAAAGTAGGGCAACTCTACTCATTTTATAAGTAAAAGGAATTATGAAAAATATTTCTAACACAAAATAAATACAAATATTAAAAGATGATATTTATGATTGGAATTCAATATATTGAAATATTTTCTCAAATAATTGTTAAATTTAAATATTTTATTTATAATTATTGATATTTATTATAGTTGTTAACTTTTTTTTTCTTTTGGAGAATTTGTATATTATAATTAAAATCACTTAAGTTTTGGGTAGATGTTCCACCCATTATCAAATCACCAAAAATAACTTTTGTACCCTTGATGATTGGTGAAACATCCACCTAAAATGTTTGTAATTTTAATCCTAATAAATAATTTCTAAAAAATAAAAAAATTGTTAACATCTATTCTCATTCTAATTATGAAAACCACACACTCAAATTTTTTATAATTTAAATTTTATTTAATATTATAATATTATATATAATTTGTAAATTATATTGATATTTAATTTAAATAATTTAGTTTTGTTATTTTTATTTAATTATATATGACAAAATATATATGAAAAATTTAATAGCAATTATGTTTTTTTTAATAGTGTATCTTATTTTATTTTTATTTGTGTTTATATTAAAAATATGTTTTTATTATATTTTTAAAAGAAATTATTAATTTTTTCTTTTTCAAAAGAAAAATGTATTTTTCTATTTATAAAAATCAAAAGATACAATGTCTAGTTCTTTTACATGACTCCTTCTGTAATGACATTATAAATTTTGAAGTGTACATCCTATTTATGGCTAATATCAAAGATATTAAAGGGAAACAAAAAAGGGAAAAATATTAACGAACAAAAAAAAAATATAGAATAGGATACCACTTGATTATCCATTAATTATGTAATCTCAGCAAAACCATTACCTAACAAAATTTCATGTTTTGAAAAGAGATAAGCCAAACCATTTGATTCCTTGAAAATGTGATAAATTTGGGTGTCATTGAATTCTACTTGCAAAGCGCGAAATTTACATTGCCAAACCTCAAGATGTCGATAATGAAACAGATTGTCTTTGAATCGCCACAAACTTTCTTCCTCTTTATATTATTTAATAAGGGAAAATGTAGCAGCCCCTAAAGAATTGCTAGCTCTGCCTTTTGGTTAGTGCGATTCTCTAGGTCCAACTTTAAATAGAAAATGTGAGAAGATGAAAGGTGTAAAACCATAATTGCACCATAATGACCTTGCTTATAGGCTTCATTAAAGAAACCAAAAGGAGTTTTTTCTTCAAAATGAAAATATTTGATCTGCCTTTGTTCCTTTCTCTTTACTAAGACAATCTGCTCCAAGAAGGCACTACTAATTCTATGAGTTTCCAATGAAAAGTCAATACAAGAATTTTGGAATACAATTTTGATTTCTCAACAACCAAATTCCCCACAAAACAAAAAAAGGAAGGAATTTAAAATTGGAATTGGTGAAGCTTTTAATCCAAAACCATAATCTTTCTTCCACGACAATCCCCTTCCAAACTACCCAACCATTTAAATCATTTTTCACTTGTTTCCAAATGCATTGTGTGATAAGACCACACATAATCATATGGGTTATAAATTATCCATCTTCCCTACAAAGCATACAAATGTTGGGCCCTTTCCAATCATTCTGTCTGCAAACACCCCATGTCCAAATTTTGTTTGATAAAACTAGCTAGAAAAAAGCCTAACTTTAAGTTTCCCTTGACTTTTCCATATACATTTGTTCCACCAAGGAGCAATTTTCTTATTAGAATTATCCATTAAATCTTGGCATGCCAATTTAGTTGTAATATCTCATGAATGTAAGTTATATGACCATATCAATCTATCAACCTCATACAGCCTCAATACAATACCAAAGCATTTAATCATATGGATGTAATTATCCCATTCTTCTTGTCATTATTCATCAAGACCTAAAAGACTAACATCAATCCATGAATTAGAAATTGAATCATTCTCATCATAAACAAAAGCATAGACAAGAGTAAACAATCCTTTTTGGTGAAGTACAACGAATATTCCTTCAAATAGTTTGAACTGTCTTTCGATATCAAACCAAGGATCCATGCCAAATAACACTTTGCAACCTGAACCAACAAGCCATGGAATCCATTTGTCTACCTTAATTAGAGCTTGAACCAACTTTGACCAAATAATTGAAGAGCCCTTGACACATTATTGCCCTATCCTGAGCCAATGCACCATTGAAACATGTTTTATATATTTTGTAAGGATGGTTTCCTTCCAAAAACTAGGAAAGAAAATAACTCGCTAAAAACTTTTTGTTGCTAGTGCATCACCAAAGATAGCTAGGTCCTAGAAACCCCATCCTCCAAAACTCTTAGGAGTTGATATTTTTCTCCATTTTAACAACAAAATTTTCTTTTTGGAACTTTTACTAGGCCATAGAAACCTTTTGCAATTTTTTTTGTAATGTCCTCAGTGCACTTTTAGGTAATCTTATCAAAGTCATCAAGTAGACTAGAATGGCTTCTAAAACTTCTTTAACTAAGACCCATCTACAACCAAGGGATGGCCACTCAATTTCACCATAGGCAAATTCTATCCTCCATCTTCTTAATCAACCATCGCTAGTACACAACTCTATATCCATTGGGTTTAAGAAAGAAACCCAAATATTTATAACCTTCTTCCAAATTCTGGAATTTGTAAGGAAGGATTGTTTTAAGAGAATTTGGTTTCCCTAATCAATATTTGAACGCAAATAAAATAACCATCATACCTTATGCAAGGAAAATTTTAAATTCTTTTGCATTTGTCTCCATTCCCCAAGCACAGCTAAACCAAACAAAAGTACACATCTACAAACAATTGATGAGTGATCGAGAGTCGTGAATCAAAAGTTATACCTTTAATTTCTCCTCTTCCTACATCCTTTAAAATATGTAAATTGAGTCATTCTATCACTAGGATGAATAGTAATGAGGATAATGTGCAACCTTGCCTCACTCCTTTCGAAGTCATGAATAATTTAGAGGGGATTCCATTAATCGAGATTGAAAACGTCGTTGTACATACACAACTCATAATCCATTGCATTGCATTAAAATACATGCCTATTTGAATGAGAATAAGTTTGAGGAAAGACAATTTAATTTTGTAACACACTTTCTTTAAATCTACCTTAAGAACAACTGCAGATATCTTCTCAGTTTTTATGGAATAAATAACCTCTTGTGCCACCCCTAAAGCATCACGAGTCTGTCTATTTGAGATAAACCCAAAATTATTACTAAAAATATGTTTAGACAATCCCTCCTTTATTCTATTTGCAATTATCTTGTAGATTACATTGCATAGTGATATTGGGCGATAATCCTCAAAGGGTTTAAGCTGTGATCTCTTTGGAATTAAAGTTAGGAAAGTGGAGTTTAAATTGGATGATATATACCCCTTCTTTCTAGATTCTTCCACCACTCTAAGAATGTCCTCTCCCAACAAATAAAAAATGCAAATAAAAATACATAGTCCACCATTTGGCCTCGGGCTTTTGTCCCTTTACATCCTACTTATTATTTGACAAATCTCTTCTAGGTCCACCGGGCTTCCAATCCACTCAGAATCACTTTGAGAAAAGTACCATGAAAAGAGTTTGATTACTTCCATTTGTTCTCTAAGATTAAAATCTTCTGGATCCTGAAATAAATTTGAAAACTATCCCACCCCTCCCTCGAAATCTCTTCATGTTTTTGGCATAAAGTTACATCTCCCCTTTGATCTCCTAATTATGATAAGTTTTTTTGAGTGGGAGATTGACAAATCATTAATTACTTCGATAGGCATGCCTATTTTGGAATAAGGATTAATGATTTAATCTCCATGGAATATTTTAGAATATTCAAGGTAATATTCACAATTCAAATGTTGAAATTTATCTTAGAGTAGCTAATGCCCTTTCTGTCCTTTTAACTAAATTGATTAATTAAAAAAAAATGTCATATGAATATGAGTTATGGTATTTTGGACATTTGATATTAGTAAGTCATGATTGTAACAAACCCTATTTACAAGTTAAGAATCTCCATGATAAAGTAAGAATGATTTTTTATGGTTAAAAATCTTATTAAATGTTTTTTTTAAATCTATATATTTTTAACTCATATATTACTTATAATATTAATTTTTAATTTTTTTTTAATCCTCACAATATTGTATCAAGAAGTGAGTATTTTGATACCTATTGATATTTATTAACCATTTGTTTTATATAATTATATTTAACCTAAATAAATAGTAATAAAAATATTAAAACATCATAAATATTTTATTTAATAAACATTAAATCTTAACAATATTTACAAAACACTTCTATACATTACATCATTAAATTCAACACATTTTCTACTATCTCCTTTTCCACTATCTCAATGACCCAAAGCCCTTAACATTATGTAAAATTCCAAAAATACATATAAATGACATAAATCTTTAAAACAATTAACATCTTCATATTCTAAAAATGGACCTCTTACCTCCATAACGTTACAAGGACATCACATCCCTTATAATTTATATAAATTTTTGATTCTTTATATAAATTTTTTTTTTTAAATGAAACATCCGAAGACACATTATTAAATTCTTCACTTCACTTTAACTTTGAATGACAAAATTTGGTAAAACTTTACTACTCAACTTTTCTTTTAACCTTTTCATCAACAAACATTCCCTACTAAACAATACAAAAAATTGTGCACATTCCTTAACGTCAATAGTCCCTCTACTTCACTTTTATATATCCCTATCTCTACCTATAATCTCTACTTTTATAAATCCCTATCTCTATCTATAATCTTTAATAGTAAGGTTTACTTTTCTCTCTCATCATTTTCACTCATATATTTATGTTTCCTAGGGCCACTTTCATGGGGTTATTTTTATATTTTATCATTTAAAAGTGATTCGGGGATCTCCATATTTATTGGTTGTGTTTTCTATTGTATAGAAGATCACGTGTAGACTTCTAAAAAGATTTTCATGGATGGGACGCCCTTCTTTTCAATACATAATACTTATATTTTAAATCTTCCCTATTTCACGCGCTATTATTAGAAGATTATTATTTAATTGCGAGGGTATATTTCCAGGTGAGAAATATGTCAAATAGTTCACCCTTTCATGTCAAATATGTCAACTACCTACTTGTGGTGGTTCCCAAGGAGTTTGATTAGATGGTAATTGAAGCGATTGTGATTGAGGAGGATATTGTTGGGAATGTAGTTGCATGGTTTCAAAGGAAGAAGGTCCTTCGAGGTCATGAAATATTTTTAATAGGCCATTATTGTCAATGCATCGAGGGATACCAACTCCAAATTGGGTATTGGTAGCGTTGTTTATAAGGATATTGATTAGATGGTAATTAAAGCTACAATGTTTATTGGTAGCTACAATGTTGTTTATAAGGATATTGATTAGATGGTAATTAAAGCTACAATGTTTATGTTTGTGATTGAGGAGGTTAATGTTGGGAATGCAATGGAATTTTTTGAAAGAGAGAAAGGTATTCTTAAGGCCATGTTAAGTTTCCAATAGACCATTATTTTCCTGGCATAAAGGATATCAATTGTAAGGTGGGTATTTGTATTAAGTGAAGTGCATAGATGTGTTTTGTGTTGTTTTTAATGTTTATGGTAATATAGGTCATTTTTGAGCTATGAATTCAATTTTCTCAACATTTTTATTATTTATCTTCTTGGTAAACTATTTCAAGTTTTGACAATGAAGGAAAACTATTGTCCTGTAATTTTTCCCACAAATGCCACATACTTTTACGTTGTTTAATGGACATTCTTATAGGAAGTGTTTTTTTCGACACTTCAAGCAGAATATAGCCAATGCTAAATTTGTTTATTCTCTTTTCTTTTTTTCCTACAAAGTATCTAATTGAGAACTAAGGATGCTAAGGATATAAAATTTGAATTTATCTAATAAGTTTCCTAATTCGGTCTCAGTAACCCTTTGATTCAGATGTCTTTAAAATTCTAGAAGGTATATCCCAAGAAATTCTTCCATATTTTGAGTTGTCGCATGAATATCCTTTGAATAATTTGTAAATTGCATCATATGAAAATTTGGAAACATTCCTAGCTCCCATAATATTTAAGATATCAATACAATCCTCTATAATTCCTCTAGGAAAAATGATTAAGAGAGTCTAAGGATCTAATACATTTTATGTTGTTCTCCTAAAATTTTTTTGGAACCTTTCAACATAGTTTTCTAAAATTTCATCACTTTGTTGTGTCATTTTAAAAATGTCATCCCTAATATCCCAAACTTTGTAGTAATCTTGATATTTTTCCAAGAACTTGTTTCTCATCGAGCATCCCATGAATGGATAGAGTTACCTCCCAATACCATGAACCAACTTAAAGATACATCTTTTAGAGTGGTTCGAAAAAGCTTTAATTTTCAAGCATCGGAAGAGTAATCGTAACTATGGTAAAGGACATCAAACTCAAAGTAATTCTATAACTAATTTTCAAATAGGAATACAAAATAAACTTAATACAACTTCTAATTGGCTCATGCCACTCGGTTGGTTTAACAACCAGACCATGGCCTCTATTATGGCTAACCAGAGCATTAAATATCCCATATGCAAATTAATGGATTCAAGTTGCAACTTGTTGATCATTGGGTTCTTCAACCTAAGGTTGTTTCGAAGGTATCATCATGGTTATGATTTTTTCAAGTGGTTCATGCTAATTCCTTATTCTATCCATACAATGATCACATGGAACTGAATATGAAGACACATCGAGGAAATACACTTGAGATGCTTGGCAAAATCGTTGTAGGCTTGTTTAAGAATATTCTTGGTGGTTAACCCCTCACAATCGTGCTTGGTAGTATACTTATTGGTTAAAATCCCATGATAAATAAAAAAATATGGTCGAGAGCTAAACAATTGCAAAGGATCAAAGCATATGCTCAATGGCTAAACCCTTGTGATGATTTTTAGATATGCCCGATGACTTAGAAAATATACCTTGTAACATGTAAACTAGTCATGCTTTTATAATTGGGTTAGAAAGACCATTTATGAACAATAATATAATATATAAATAATCTCCAAACATATCTTAACTCTAACAATTAAAAAAATAAGAGAGAAACATCATAAGAATGAAGAAATGATAGTAGATGTTTACTAGAAACACAAAGGGAACATTTATGTAGCAAAAAGATGTCAAAATAACAACCCATCCGTCTCCAAGGATAATAGCTAGTTTTAAATTCTAATCTAAGATGTTTTTATATCTATACTTATTTAAAATTCAAGGTAAGAGATCTTTGCTTAGAAATTATATGAAAACATAATTAAGTTCGTAAGAATTACATAATCAATCATTAAGATAATATTTTTATGATGATAAAGGTTTGAGTAATATGCAACCATTATAGTTTATGAGGATTTTGAATAAACATTGATCATATCTACTGTTAAGAAAACTGACGGATAGTCTCGGGGGGTAACTCAATTGGTTAATCTGAGAAATGTGAAATTGTTGTAACTCGAAAGACTCGGGTTCAAATCCTCCCTGTTGTGACTCGAGCTGCAGGGAGGAGGACATATCGTAGCCCCCAAAGATTTTCTAGTAGTTATGTGTCACGAGAGCTGTTGGATTTCTTTAAGTTAAAAAAAAACCCATAGATAATTACACCTACCTAACTCCATATATATCAAACAAAATATTTGAAAGCCTTGAAATTTTAGATAGATTAGATAATAATATTAAAGGTAAAAGCATCTTTAATCTCATTGGAGTTTAAAATGGAGTAGAATTCCTACTAAAATTTATGAAAACAATATTAAAGAGTAAAAAAAAAATATCTAATCCAAAAATATGAAAGGACAATTAAAAAATAAAATAAAGAGAATATTTTAAAATAAAAATATAAATGAAAAAATAGGAATAGAAATAAAAGAGGGAAAAAATAACACAACAAAAGAATGACAAAGGAAATAGAAGAGATGAAAAAGATATAGATGGGAAAGAAGGATACAAGGGAAGACCAATTTTTTAAACCCTAAATGCAACACGCATATTCGTTTGATATTTCTAAATCACTATCTTTCATCAATACCCTCTTCCCCTTCATGTGACAAAGAGAATTGAGTAAAAATAAAATAAAATAGAGTGGAATATTTTCTTGTATTATTAATTATTCATCATTTCCTTATTTAAGGAAGGGATAATTATTAAAAAAGGGTAATTACTTATTGTAAATGTGTTTTCATTATGAATTACTCTTACAATATTGATATATAATATTTTCTTGTACTATTAATTATTCATCATTTCCTTATTGTACTTGTCGCTGGCAGGATACTACGCATCAGGTTTTTCCTGATTGTGACATTAATTCACATTGATTAGACATATGTTTTCAATTTTTTTTTTTTTTGCCATGGTTCAATATAAGATTTATTATTGTTCATTTATTTTAATTATTTTAATTTGAATTATCTGTTATCTAATTGGCCAAAAACTTTCACTTCTTATTACAAAATGCCTAGATTTTATTGCCATTATTTGTACTGCCACTACAAAAACATTTATATCTATCTTGCAGGTCCTGTACTTTATAGTAACGAGACAGTGCTGAATGCATTTTCCCCGTACGAGGCATCCATTGTGGTCTATCAGATAACACGCATATGCATAGAGAGAGCCGTTTTCTCTGTATTAGTCAGCATTTATGGTCTCTGACAGATTGTTATATACTTGGTTTAACCTTCACGATATAATAATATTCCAACTCTTTTGAAATATTTATGCCATTAATTTCCGTGCGTATGTTCATATATCATAGTTGGTGCGCGATATATAAAATTAGGGTATAATGCATCGTGGATTATAATAAATCGAATAGACAGAAGGATTTATTAACCTTGTGGGACCCTCACGAATCGCATCAGAGAAAATCATAACAGCAGAACTTGTAGTGTCTTGTTGATATGGAAGATTGCGATGTGATCGCAATCGCAATCGCAAGTCGCATTGTGTTCCACCGCATATGTTATATTGTATATTTTCGATGCGATGCGATGTGGTCTCACCACAATCACAATCACAATCGCATGTCACATATGTTATCCGTCGATTGAAAAGTCACGATGCGATCGCAATCGCAAGATCGCATATGTGTTTCTCTGCCATATGATATGTTCCGTTGGATGTTTGCGATGCGATCACAATCGCAACATCGCTTATCGCGCAAATCTCAAAGTTCATTCCGCCAACTCTGTTGTTCGATCGCCGATTGCGATTGTCAAGCCATCGCTCAATCGCCAATTGCAAGTTTGTTTGTCAAGCCGATCCGCCGATTGCTGATCGCCGATTGCGAAGTGGGCTCCACTCGTACATCGTGCATATAAAGTTTTTATGTTAAAATTAGGTTTCGACAATGTATTTCTTTTATAATTTGTTTTATGTTTTATTTCCGCTGCGCCATTTAAAAAGAAAAAGGCTTGTTGTATTATCATATATAGAGATTGTATTGTTGTGTTGTAATTGCCGTGTGTAAGCCCGCAGGCAAGGAAAACTCAGTGAACCATAACAAAGCACTGTTTGTGCATTTTTGAGAGATAGAGATTTGTTTTTGAGAGCACTGCGTCTGTTATCCCTCAACAGAGGAAGACATTTTGTAATAGTTTTTAGTTTGTTTAATGAAATAGAAAGCACTTTAGAGGAGAGCATTATTCTCTAAGTTATATTCAGTTCGTATATGGACAAAGAGTGTAAGAAGGTAGGCTGAGCACAAAGATTAATTATGAACAAGATATTGCATAGTTAAAAATAAAATAATAAATTTGAAAAACAAAGATTTAAATATAAAGTTAAAGTTATATTTTTTAAAATTAATATAGTGAAGAATAAAATAATAAATCTATAGTGATTTTGTTCAAACAATAAAGTAACTTGGGATATGTATTTTTTAAACTATACATAATAAAGCAGGTAAAAGTATTACAAAATAAAACTTATCAAAGTTCTCCATTGCGTGATAAAGTACAACGTATCAAATGAAATTTTTGCAACTGTGGACCCTACTAAACGTGAAAAAACTTAAACCAAATATGGAAAATAAATTTGCGTTATAAAACTTATTGGGTCCAAGACTTGCCATTGCAATTGGCTGAAGACATAAGAACTTGCGATTTGCGATTTTAGACACTTTCCGATCCGATGAGTTAAAAGACCTTTTAACATATTTTGAACATATTAGAAAAATTTTATCCTTAGAAATATCTTAGAATGAATAGTAAATCGCAATTGGAAATTCGGAAAAGTTCTTTTAAAGAGTTCTTATTGCTTTGAGAAGTTCCGATGTGATACTTTTTCTATTTATAACAATGCAATGCCATTTAGCGCAATCGCGTGTTGGGAAAAAGATTAAACATTGCATTCCTCTCATTGCAAAATTCTGATGCGATTGTGTTCAATTGCAATCGGATTTTGGGAGATAGAATATAACATTGCATTTCATTTTAAATCTCTGGTGCGATCGGGATTTGGTAAAAACGTTTTCACTGAAACAAATTGCGATGCGATAATCGCAATTGGAAAGTTGACATGAATCATATTCTATTTATTATTCATCGCATCACAAAAGATCAAAAGTGAATTTTAACATTTATTACAAAGATTTGCTGATCTTCGATTGTACGACAAGCGTTGAAAATACGGGGAGATTAAATAGTAATTAAAATCTTTTGTAGCTATTCTCACAATTGTGTTTTATTTCGGGTGAAAGCATTTATTTGAATTGCAAAACAAAAGTTCGAACCCTTTCATTTGCAGAACCAGAGAGACTTTACCCCATTCTGAGATGTCAAAGAGAAGCATAAAGTCTAAAGCTGTTTTTGTTGCAGATGGTCCTGTGCTAAACACGCCGCCCAAGGAAAAACCAGCGAAGATGAAGCTAGTCACAGACACCTCCTATCAAGGACTGGGGAAGATGACATGGGAGAATGTATACAATTTTCTTGAAAAAGAGAAACCTAGGGTTGTTGTGCCCAAAGCAACTGTTCCTGATGAAGAAGATTCAGACTCAGACTCTAAATCTCAACTTAGTGCATTGGAAAATTCATTTTTACATCGAGTTGCTGCCCGGGCGAATATTTTTCCCTACTATGATGTTATTAGATCGGTCATTGACAATGTGACCATTCAAAACAGGACTTTTGTTTTTGCTTCTGGATCAGTATTTAGGTCATTCAGGGTAGAAGATATTAAAGCAATGTACCATCTTCCCAATCCACAAAAGATTTACAACAAAGAATTCCTTAAGGAATATGCTGAAGAACATCCAAACCAGGCAGAGCCAATCAAAGAATGGAGGAATAACCCTGAGAAACATAAGAAAGAAGCATCAGGTATGCACTCTGTGGAGTCTCTTGCACCTCCATATTGTTATGCCACAACAATGATGTGTAGGTTGTTCGGAAACGACAACTCTGCTAGATTTTCTATTCAAATGGTCCTGTTAATTCATTCTGCTCTTAATTTTGAAATTATGGACTGGGCTGTCATTTTTTCAGATAAGATAGCTAATCGAATTATAGAGTATAAAAAAGATAGAAATTCAGGAAATTCTTCCCCTTTCCATTTTTGTGGTTATATTTTGGACGCCCTCTATTTCAATTATGAGTTCCCCATGCTAGGTTGGAAATGGACTCCAAAAGAACCTATTCCTATTCATATGTATCATAATTTCTTATGGAAAGAACATTTCAAACTTCATGTTTACAGAGTCTACCATGGTTTTCTAATTCCAATCTACCAAACTATTTTTGGTGATTTCCCGCCTAGGCTGTCCAATAAAGCCAATACTGATTTGTCTTCTATCGGAGATTGGTTCGGAGAATAAAAATTCACCCATATCAGAATTTTTGGGAGTATTGTTCAGCCACATATCCTTCCGCTATATGTTTCAGATAAGCTGTTAGCTCAGGAGATTTCCTATCAACTGACAGTTGAAGGAATGTCTAGAATTTTGAAAAGCAATAAAAAGCTTATGTGGCCTACCTTCCCTTTTAAGTGTGGTGACTATACTCTTAATAGTTTTTCTCATGCTGAAAAAGAAGTTGGTAAGATTTCTGATCTTAAGTTTTCAACAATTCCTGGAAGACAATACGACCCAAGGAAAGTGGCGCATGATTTTACTACGTCTATTTCAATTGCCCGATTTGAGCATGAACCAGACATTTTTGATGATTTGTTTGTTTCCATGGATAATATATCCCAAGTCTTTGATTCAGCCAAGTCCAAGTTACACACCGAGGAATTGATTTTTTTTGTTGTTGTATAGAGCCCAAAGGTTAGGTAATTTGCCTCTTGATCAGTTGAGAGCTCCCGTACAGGAGAAAGCATCACAACAAGCAGGAAGTAGTTTTGGTAAAGAAGTAGAAGGAGCTGATTCTGTTTTAGGGAAAAAGGATGACAATAATAAAGGCGACAGTGCCAAAATAGAAACATCTTTTCAAAAAGATACACAGAAGCCTTTAGTGCAAACAGAAAAAGGAAACACTAGCACTGATGCCCAGTTGCATATTGAAAAGGGAAGTACAGAAAGTAAAAGCATTGAACAAGCATCCAAGAATGATGCAGGTTCTCAACTGGGAGGACAAGTAGATACTGAATTGGTTGTTTCTTCTCATTTGCTAAATCAATATGAACAATTTGTACAATAGATAGGATTGGAAAACAATCCTGAAGTTGACGATCCCAAAGATCAGGATGTGGAAATCATTCCTAAAAACCCCACTGCAAAAATTATGCTAAAGATAGAAGAAATCCTTCCTTTAGATATATTCTATAGTCCCAAACATAGGGCTATGGTAAGAAAACAAAGGAAAAGGAGGAGAACAGATCAAGATGATTTTTTGGCATCACAGGGGGAATTGTTAAATGTTGTTTATAAAAATGCCGGGGTGGATCCATCTAAGGATCTCACCAAATTGTCTCAGTATACTGGTGCCTATAGTGCTACCACTATAGATAAAGCTTCCGAAGTTTCACAGCTAGTAAAACAAAAGGATATGAAAATTTCTATCTTTGAAGAACAGGTTGCAGGTCATCAGCAAAAGATAATTAAGTTGGAACAGTAGGTACAGGATGCAGAACTCAGAGCTAAACAACTAGAACAACAGCTCAGCCTTGAAAAGAAAAAGATTGATGAACAAACCTTGGGAAAACAACAACAGTTTACTCAAGAAGTATAAAATTTCCAAAATCTTTTACAGAATGAGAGAAGTTCAAGGGTTGAACAGGAAAAAATGTTCCAATCAGAAATGGACAAGTTCAAGGAGTATCCCAAGCTGGATCAGTTCATTATTGAATCTCTTGAAATGAACAAATTTCTATCTCAACAGTTAAATGAATTTTGTTTAAAGTTGACACAAATTGAGCCTTTGTATGAAATTACATCGTCTTTGATAGATAACTCAGTCACTTTTAGGCAAGAAATTGAAGATGTTGATGATAAAATTTCCGAGTTTCTTTCATGGCAGGGTACAGAGGAAGGAAGAAAAGCTAATCTTGCTAGAATTGAAGAAAGACACAAGGAAATTCTATTTATGGAATGGGAACAACAGTTAATGAAATTAGAAAGAGCCACATCAAGGGCTAAAAGTTTAATGAATAATACAACACAATTGATTAATGACAACCTGTACGCTACCAATTTGATGTCAGATTGTATTGCAGGCGAGTTACCTAATGTAAAAGAAGCTGATTCTAGGTGGAAGCAAGAGATAATGGATAAAAATAAAAAAAATTAGCAAACTTCAAGGAATTTCATGGGATAATATGTGGTCTTATCTGATCAAGCCACACAACCAACAGATAGCTATCAAATTCCTTTCGAATGCTATTCAATGTATCATTCCTGAATTTTCTGATGCTACATACACTGGACAGTTACATTCAAAAATGACTCGGCCAACAAAAGTCCAAGATATGCTCAATGTCTGCCACCTTCGTTCATCCACCTCAATCGATGATTAATGAGCTAGTCTACTACAAGTTCGCATTTTAGTTTAAGATATTTTATTTTAGATAAATCGTAGGAATAGTTTTAGTTATTTTGTTTTATTGAGTATCTATTTAAACCCCTTTCATGCATTTAGAAAGGGGCCGTTAATTTGTAATATTTTTTGATTTGGAGATTACATTTTTGTGCTACATTTACTTCTATATTCTTTTATAAAGGGTCACATCTGGTGATTCTGTGCGGAATTATTTTTTAAGAGTTGCATTTTTGTACCTCGGAATTGATTTTGGGTTGTAGTTGCTGGATTGTATCTATTCAGTGTTAATTTCTTTTGTCATATGATATTCTCTTTTAAATTTGCTAATTTTGCAGGCTTCAACATTTTTGGAACTAGAAGGAGGGGAAAAGCTATGAATGGAAGATAAATCTAAATCTGAAAGCCATTCTAAGAGCAGATCAATTATACAACTGCACATAACATCTTCAGAGTTGTCAGAAATTTGTTTCAGAAGAGTAGTTGGTTTAAGTATAAATGTGCATTTGTCTATTGGTGCTGTGTTTATAAAGTTGTACTCTCTTGAACTATGATTCAATGGTAGTGATACAGCTATGTGGGCTGCTTGTTGAGCTGAAATTTGTTGAAGGATAGGCAAAGCATTTTCTAGAGGCTGTATCATTTGAATAGTATCAATTTTTCTCTTTTCATGTTCTTTTGGTATCCTTTTGAATGCATTTGTCATAGATCTATCAACTTTGGCCATATATGAAATGCAATATGAAACTGCAGCATATGCATTTAGAACATATTGAGCATCTGTGTTTGCATTCCATAGGTGTGGCATATTGTATGCAAAGGTATTATTTCATATTTTTGATGGTTTTCGTTGCAAGAATACCGTTGGTTGTGTTAATGTACTTTGTATTAATTCGATGTAAACAGTTTCTGTTAACTAGAATTCATCTAAGAAATCTTCATGGCTAGTTAATTTGTCATAGTGTTTTTTCTCTAAGGTGCTTTGCAAGGACAAAACTTTTTCATTTATTGAACCATGTACCGAAGTAATTGCTTCAAGAATCCTTGTTCTTTTCATTGGTAACATTGGAAATTTGTATCTACACTGTGATGCTTTTCTTTTTTTTTATAGCTTTTGGTATGATGATGTTCATGTATCTTTGCGAGTTCTGGTTCAAGGTGATTTGTCCTACAAGTTATATAGTTATTCAAGAAGTTTTCAATTTCTAAGTTAGTATTAATTCCATATACTAGAGCATTTTCTATCCATATAGGAGCATGTTCATGTGCACTATCTCTATTTTGGAAGTCAATTAAAAATTAATAATCTAATATTTTGCCAAAAAATGTGCTATGTTGACAAATCAATTGCTTCAATGCATTTGTCTTATGTCTATAGTAATGTGTACATGTTACTGGGTCCTTGTAATATTTTTTGGTTTATTGAATATATGTCTATGATAATGTTTACTAGCACAAAATACTAATTTTACTATTATATTGTATCTTTGATTTCAAAACAATAAAATAAGAGAAGCAAAGTTGCAAGTAACTAGTTCCTATTTTGCATTTGTGTGTATTCCAAAAGTATCACTGCAAAAAAAAGAAGATGCAATGTTTGTTATTGTCTCTGAAAACATGAATCTCACATACAAACTATGTATTCTAGAAATAATTCACTTTTGTATACAATAGAAAGCATGAATTACAAATTGTATGTGTCTTTATTGGTAAAGCTAATGTTGCTAGTTGTAAGTAACATAGTTATAATTACGGATTTGTATGTACAGTTAGATATGCACTATAGCATAATAGCATCTTGAAGGCAAACATATGCTTCATACAAAGAAAATTACTGATTCAAAGAAAAGTAGGAGAAAAAAAGGCTAATTGGGTGGCAACCTTGCAAGAATATGGTATTGACATTAAACGAGCAAATATTGTTATAGGACAAGGTTTTTGCAGATTATTTCAGTATTTCTATTTTCTAACTCAGTTACAAAGTAATAATCTAATATTTTGCTAAAAAATGTGCTATGTTGACAGATCAATTGCTTCAATGCATTTGTCTTATGTCTATAGTAACGTGTACATGTTACTGAGTCCTTTTTGAAAAGATAATCAATATTTCATTCCTCAATTGTTTCAATGTGTTTCTCTTTATTTCTATTGCTATGTAATTTAATAAGAATTTGTACTAGTGGTGTCCAAAGATGCTTTGCACTTTACTATTTCTTGGTAATGAAATCTTTGTAGTATATCATCGTCACGTGGATCTCCAAAGAATAGTGATATCACTATTAGTATCTATGCGATGTTTTCTTGCTGGATGGTAGTTTTAAATGTCTATGATTTCAACCATTTTTTTCCATGCATTTATTCTTCAGATTCGTATGGTGATTTGTTTGCTAAGTACTATGTATCTTAGATTTTTTTTCCTCAAAGATGAGAAGAGCTTCTACGATATTTTTTTGGTTTATTGAATATATCTCTATGATAATGTTTACTGGCACAAAATACTAATTTTACTATTATATTGTATCTTTGATTTCAAAACAGTAAAATAAGAGAAGAAAAGTTGCAAGTAACTAGTTCCTATTTTGCATCTTTCTGTATTCCAAAAGTATCACTACAAAACAAAGAAGATGCAATGTCTATCATTGTCTCTGAAAACATGAATATCCCATACAAGCTATGTATTCTAGAAATAATTCACTTTTGTATACAATAGAAAGCATGAAATACAGATTGTATGTGTCTTGATTGGTAAAGCTAATGTTGCTAGTTGTAAGTAACATAGTTATAATTACAAATTTGTATGTATAGTTAGATATGCACTATAGCGTAAAAGCATCTTGAAGGCAACAATATGCTTCATACAAAGACAATTACTGATTCAAAGAAAAGTAGGAGAAAAAAAAGCCTAATTGGGTGACAACCTTGCAAGAATATGGTATTGAGATTAAACCAGCAAAGATTGTTAGAGAACAAGGTTTTTGCAGATTATTAGCAGGAGTTGATAATATATCAGAAAATCAAGATCTAGAGAATGCTATTTCAGTTAGTCAGTTAAGTATTGTAGATTCTGAATCTCAGTATGCTGATCTGATATTTTACTTCAAAAATGGGTATGATCCTTCTAGTGTCAGCTATGAGAATAAACATGCTTTAAGATTAAAAGCTACTAAATATGAAATCATTGATAATGTGTTATTCAGAAAAAAATTATGATTCAATCTTATTAAGATGTCTTGAAAATACTGAGGCAAAGAAGGTTTTGCAGAAACTAGACGATGGACCAGTAGGAGCTCATTTTGGAGGCAATGCCACAGCGCACAAAATCATCTATGCTAGATATTATTGGCCTACCTTTTTTAAATATTCTTATGATTATGTGAGAAAGTGCAAGATTTGCCAAACTGCTAGTAGAAGGCAGAGGAAGCCAGCTTTTTCTCTACAACTAGTAAACATTGAACAACCATTTGAGCAATGGGGGCTTTATATTATTGGTGAGATAACTCCTCATTTTTCCAAGTAGCATAAGTACATTCTCACAACAATAGATTAGTTGACAAAATGGGTAGAAGAAATTGCTCTAGAAGTAGCCAACTCTAACATAATTATTGATTTCAATTATCAATTCATCATTACCAGATTTGGTGTATGAATAGTTAATGGTTAAAAGGTAATCCTGTCGGGACTATGAACGTTTGCTTGCAGCAAAAGCAATAGCTGTGACAATAGAGTATATTACATAAGCTAAACTTGAGAAAATCCACTTAATTTATTATTATCAACTAATCAAAGCTTAAGATAACACAAAAAATGTTTTGGTCCTTGAAGAATTAGAAAGAAATTGTAAGTGATTTTTATTCTTTTACATAGTTAGATTTTATTTGAATTATCTTAAGAAAAGTTTTCATTATCCTTAGAGATTTTTACTTACTTGAAATATAGTATTCACTTCATTTTTTCAGAGATAACTGTTTCTTCGCCAATTATTGTACTGTACAACAACCCTCCCCATTTTTGACTTTGAAGCTGCCCGGGATACAGACAGCCTACCAAACATGGAGGACCAAAAGAAGAGAACCTTCATATTTTCTTTGTTGATCCTTTGGAAGAGTGTGTGGAAGTCCCGACTGGCTCAAATTATCAAGCATTAATCATTTTCAAGAGCCAGAGACATGAAAAGCTGTCACCTTCTGTGATAGTTTTTATTTTGAAGATTAATCTTACAAATATACTATGGATACCTCTAACAAGCAGCCATAGTTTCTTCTTCTTCTTGAAATTACTCAGCTAGTTGCATTGGCACTTTTGTATCATATGAAGATGTAAATATTCCAAGTTAGAATAGGTTAGATAGAAGTGTCAATAAAGCTCAACCTTTGAGCATTTATTTATATGTTATTTTCTTCTTCTTAGAAAATCAAAAATACAAAAACAATAGAAAGAGCAAAGAGGGCAGATTGTAAAAAACAATAAAGGTACATCCCCATACCAATCTGAAAGTGTGCAAGCTCAAATGCCACTCCTGAAAAACACACTCCTAGTTAGTCAAACAGCCTAATCTTGACTAATTAGTTTTAAATTTACTGCTGATAGGATAGTGAATTCGATTTTCCAAACTGTTTAATCTTGGCTTATCAGTAGGTAGATTAAGATAGAAATTAAAGGTTCAAACATGCTAAAAACCTAAACCTAAGTTTCCAATCAAGAATTGGCTCCAATCTATGTTTAATTCTGAGTCAAAACAAAGGTAAATCTGGTTCTAATAAGCTCAAAATCTTAACCAGTTAGACAAAGAAGGAACAACTCAATTAGAGTCAAAACGAAGCTGTAAAAATAAATAAATAAATAAATAAATAAATGATGAAGGAAATGCTTCAAATTTCAGATCTTAAGCCTTCCATTTTTTGATTTAAATTTTCTGAAAAATAAATATCTATGTGCAGCTTTTTTTTTATGCCATAGATCACAGCTAGTCAAACAGTTTAATCTTGACTTGACTGTTTTTAAATTTCTATTCTAGAATTTAGAGAATAAAATCTGATTGCACAATTTAATCCCAACAGATGGTAGATTAGGTAGAGAATTATATGGACTCAACTGTTTAATCTGATTCCATGGAGAAATAAGGAGTAGAAATAGATTAGATTTCCTGTTTTCAAAAAAATAAAATGTTGTAAAAGAGTTTGCCAATCCAAGTGCACTCTAATGAAGAAAAAATGTTAGATCAGTAGGATTGGGTAGGTAGAAAGCTCGTTGATGAAGGTCCATTATTTTTTCCTGGTTGCTAATATGTTTTCAGAAAAAAGAAGATTTTCCCAGCAAAGAAGGCAGCCCAATGGATGAGGTACTGATAAGCCTCCCAGAGAAATGCAGGTCTGAAGTTCTTGATGCCTTCAAGAAGGCACCATCCCCAAGTGGAGCCACTGTTGGCCACCTATAAAATGTGTTCTATGAAAAGGTGGCCAAAACATTGTTCAACCTTCAAGAAACAATGTCATTTCCAAAATGTTATCTAACCTTCATTTTTCGTCACTTTTTTCCATCATTTTCCTCTGTTTTCCATTTTCCTCATCTCCCCTTCATAAAATCTCCTTTGTAGAGTTAAAAAATCCTTTATAAACTCTGCTGAAACCTCAAATCCTTTTAAAATCCGTGGAAAATCCATAAAAAATGCCTTTGTTGTATAACAGATTTAAGCCCCCTTGGGCTAAACCTGAACCACTTCCCCTCGACGTGCCCACACCCTAGAACCAGGTGCTAGACCCGAAGCGCAATCACATCGGAAAAATTCACAATGGGAAGATTGAAAGACTGCATCAAAGCTCTGATGCGGTTGGGTCCCTTTATTAAAACTCCGCCCCCTCCGCTTTTCATTCCCTATGAATTTCACCTGGGGACCAAGTGTTAAGAGTCCAGAGGCGCTAATCGCATCGCAAGTTTTAAATGGTTAGATTGAAAAGCCCAAGCCCGAAAGCTCCGATTCTGATTGGCCCTTTATTTTATACGACCCGGGCATATTGTATTCCATATAATCAAAGGCCCCGCAATCGGGCGTGATGACCATTCCGTATATATATATTAATCCGCCCGACAGCAAAACTTTTTTTTATATTGAAAATTTGGGTTTTTCATATGTTTCAAAAGGTTTCCGCTGGAGCACATTTAAAGTGATATCTGCCCTCGATCTGGAGCCGATCGAACAACCCGTGCTACATCGCATCGCAATTTTCGTTTGATGCATTAGTTTTTCCGCTCCCGATCGGTCATCCCTTCGATTTTCTCCCCACCATTGATCTGATCCTCAAATCAACGACCAATGCTAAATTGCTCCGTCATCTAATCACATCGCCCTCCCCGATCGCACAATCGCATTTCCCTTCCCGATCGCGCAATTGCATCGGCGATTTTAGTTACACCCTCCCTCTTTCCCCCGCCGATTGTGATCCTCTGATTGGATCTGGACCATCCACGTGTCCAGATCGGACGGTCCCAAATCTTTCCCGCATTATTCCATTGCCTTTCGCCTTTCCACTTTATGTTTTTGACTAATCCCCACTGTCGATCTCTGCGCGATTGACGGATCTGATTTATTCTCTTCCTCCATTCTCATTTGACCTCTTCTAAATGAATCCAAACCATTGAATGATGCCATCCAACGGCCCTACTCTCTTCCCACGCCTCTGAAGCAGTTCAACCCAAAACGCAGGATTTCTTAATTGGTTTCGTGTTTTGCAGGTGATAATGGTTCTCCATTATATTGAAAGAAAAGCCGAAGGCTAGGAATGACGATTCCCACGCCTTTGATTCATCAAAGGGAACCATTTGTTGGGCTCAAACTCCACGACTCGTCAATGTTTCATGAGGCATTGATGCCATATGAGCCCTGGGCGGCCTGCACATCAACAAGACACAACAATACAGAAAAGAAGCAAAGAGTATCAGTGTTAAAAGATCTAAGCCAAAGCAAAAACTCATGTTTGAAGGATTAACACACATATTCAATCAAAGGCCTAAATTTTAATTATGAAAACTTTAAAAAATTATTTAAAAAAAAATAATTGTAAAAAAATATTAGGATTCGAATTTGTTCAAATGTTAAATAAATCTAATACAAACAATAATACTTAAAATTGTCATTTTAAAAAATAATTTTAGTAATTGGGATTACGTTAAATAGTTATAGCAAATAATTCTTATTTTTCTAATTCAGATTCAAATTTTCACCAATTACATGATAAACATTAATATGTTGATGATTATTACTTAAATTAGTTATATTTGAACTAAACTATATCACTTTCGTATATATGTAGATTAAATTCACAGTTTGACAGTTTTCAAACTCCACACCTCTGACATACTCCAACAATGAGTATTAATTGTACTGTGAGTAATTATATCAATTTAATCGTTCTGATATTTCTCGGGATCTCATCTCATTAAGTGCTCGGTACCAATTTTTATGGCTCTATTAATTCTGTTCAAGTTCCTATTTTAACTAATTCGCTTTCCGTTTCCTGTGTATAGAAATACATGTCAATCTGGGAAGTTCACTCTATTAGTGTTGTACGGAAGCTTGTGCATTGAAGGTTATAAACCTTTTCAATTAATATGATATTAACAACCTTCAAGTCTTACCATATTAACTTTACCCTTCAAATATGCTTTATTCTGAATCTAGTATAGTTGAAACCATAGGTAATAAAGATAAGGTTATAAGGCAATAGGTAATTATATAAAGACTTCTATCGTAAGCAATAAGGATCATACCCCATATAAATTATTCATTAGCAATATATTTCTCCAGTTACGTTACTATATACAGAGTTTTTACTTGCTGCTCCAAATTATTGAATTTGGTATGTGAAGTTGATTATTTTTCATTAAATTATACGTTAGTTATTAATATATTTTCTACTGGGTTGAAAATACTTTTAAGAGCGATTGCATTCACATCATTAAATAATTTATTAAAGAATACAAATTACAAATTTATCCTTTCTCGCTTCGAGGATTACATTAAACTAAATCCATGTCGAATCTACATTTATCATCGGTCATTTCTTGATTGTACAAATGCTCAGAGCTGTCCACCTATTCTGCTGCGAAAACCATCATGGAAAAAATAAAATTCAAATTTCAATGTTATTAATCATACATAGAATCATTATTAACAATAAGGTTTTCCGCATCGAATATGTAATTTATGACATTCATTATGAAAATGCAAATCTGAGTTGGAGGATCTAGTGATGTCACAGACATCTCATGTAGATCTCTTGATATCAACAACCATTAATTCAAAATTAAATAGCATAAAATTATAGCAGTTGTACCAGTTTCTACTTTGCAGTTGTTCTTTTGCTTAAAGCTCTGTGAATTTTATTTCTGCTCTTTAGATTTTTTGTTCTTGACCGTCAAAATCTTTGTATTCTGCTCAAGACATCTGCAAGTAGATTTATTGTGCGACTCGACACTCTGCAAACAAGCTTTTGCAAGTCAGGCTGGAACTGTGCCCGTCTAGCTGCAAGGTTTGCTAAGCATAATTTCTTTTACTCTTTCACATAATTCCACACATTAAATTCGCTTTCTTGCTTTGATTCTGAGTGCAAAGTGGATGATATTCTACCTGCAATTTACATATTATGGAGTGTGTTTTTAAATGATAGCCGATGGAACAGTGATGATTGCAATTCCTTTCGAATTTGATAAAGTGGTGAGTCCTACAATTCTCGTTTCTTTTTAACAAATTTACAAAGTTCTTAGAAGTACTTCTCAAGATTGTATCATACAGAGGAAACATAGAAAATAGAATTTTTTTGGGTCTCTAACATGAGAATACCATTTATATGAGCCTAGGAGGATTCAAAGTCATTTCCCTTGGAACGACTTTGTTTACTAAAGCCTCCGTTTATTAAAAAATGTAGATTATCATCATCATCATTTTCTGAATCAAATTCCACTTCATTTGTAGCTTCGATATTAGCAGATGAAAAACTATGTTCTTGTTCGGCTTAAAAACTTTTTGCGATAATTTTAATTCTCAAAGACATAAAATAATTTTCCTAATTTTAATGTATTTTAAATTATTATTTAATTAAAAATTACTTCGTTGTAATTTTAATTTTTCCTAAAACCTTCAAGATTATGTCGTAATTTTACTTTTCAACAAAATTAAATCACACTCACTGTATGTTTTGAAATTTGTTTGTATTTTCAACGAAGATTACATCGTAATTTTACTTTTCAACAAAAAAATATATCTCAAATAGTGTATGTTTTGAACTTTGTTTCCATTGCATTATTTTATTATTTGATTGAATATATATATATATATATATATATATATATATAATTTCATATAGAATACATTTTTTCATCCTATAAATCCTTGCCTGACTGGACTCTATACAATTTATCTGGTTGCCAAAATGCATTCGCTCTGCATTATTTGGCCTTTTTTTTATTTTTAATTTTTTTTTTTTTGCAATTTTAACCAACCTGGATAGTACAATACTGCTACGAAGACCACTTTGAATGACATTCTATGACAAAATCGTGTTTTGTTCTCTTAAGCTCTCGATTTTTTCAGAAAAGTTTTCATTGTGGTTCTCCAAATTCGATATATGACCATGCTCTTGAAGTAATTCCCGAGCGATCGCTAGAGTCCCGTTCTCTTAAGCTATCTATTTTGTCAGAAAAGTTTTGATTGACGTTGTCCAAATTCGACGTATGATGATGCTCTTGAAGTAATTCCCGACTGATCGCTACAGTCTCGTTTCTTGCATCTACAATGTGTAATAAGGTTCATAGTTTTCTAGTTCCCAATCTTTAGGTGTTTAGTCTGATTCTTGAAATATCGTCTGAATTTCGTGTTTATCTTCCTGCTCACAGAAGGTTTTACAAAATAGTGATTGCTGCAAGACAGAGTGCACAAAATTTGACTCTATGTTTTTCAGTTCAAGAAAAAATAATACTGCCATGTAAAATTATCCTATTTCGCACTCTGCTCTGCTTATTAAAATAAAAACATATGACACTGTTACAAAGACTCTCGGGCCTTTTATATGTGGCAGTACATATTACACTAAAAATAATACAAAAGCAATATGCCGTTTCGGAGCGACCCAAAATGAAGGCTGATATTAAAAACATTGAAATGTTTTAACATTAGCTCTTATAACAAAGTACTTTATAAAAAAATTTTCGTGCATATAAAACATATTAAAACCTTTTCATTGTTCACCATTTTAGAAAGCAGTTCCAACACAAAAAATTGGAGATAAAAAATGGAACAGTGAAAACAGAAGTAGCTAATAGAACAGATGCAAAGCCAAGGGTAGTTTATAGATTATGTGGTTATAGCTTAATTAGAATAGTACTTGTTACACTATAGTCTAGAGATTTATAGAAAATTAGAGTAGGTACCCAAATAGTCACATTAGTCTTATTGCTATGCACCTATGGTAATGGTGGTCTTAGTCCTATGCCCTAAGTTATTATTATAGGATCTTAAAGATTTCATATAGTATAAGTCAAAATTGTTCTATGTCATCTATTATTCACATCATCGTGCACATCTTACTATGTCTCAACTTCTGGTATTGCTCTTAATCTTTAGTCAGTTGATACCTTTGGCTAGTTAATTTGTTGTTTTTTTCTTGATGTTTTAACAAAGTTAGGTGCCACTTGCTACATTGAATCGAAAATATAAATTTGGAACGATGGAATATAGTCACATACAACTTTCAAAGACGCTACAACAACTACTAGAAGAAGAAGACACTGCTAATATCAAAATAGACTGTAGAAACAAAGCAACGGAGAAAACAAGTGTTGGATACTTTGCATGTAGACCTTGTGAGAAGTGGTTTAGCTGCAGTTTCAAATGGTGCAAATGTTGTTTTTGTATGCAGTACATTTGTTAATATGCAAAAAATAATAAGTAGTTGTGAAATATCAATACAAAGGAATGCAAAGAAAAAAACAAATAGTCAATACTCTAAATCTAGATGTCGTACCAGGTTGTATAGATATGACTTCATATGATCCAAATGTTGTTGTTGTATACACCACCATTGTTAATGTCTATAGAACAATGGTTGGTTATTAGAAATCGTCATGGAATACATTTATTTGTCATTGAAATCAATATTTTGTCTTATGACAAAAAGTAGTGTAACCACCAAATTTTCAAAATATAGTGATAGAATTAGTCCATATTATGTTGACCCATCTTGACCAATGTTTTCTACATTGACTTGCAAGTACATGCTTTCGTGCAATAAAGTTGGAACTTGCATAAGGGATGAATGCTTTCTAATAGATGAGACAATTCTCACGTGTAGCTATTTGTATCAAGGCTATTATTGCCTTCAAGATGCTACTATGCTATAGTCCATATCTAACTGTACATACATATTCGTGATTACAACTATGTTGTTTACAGCTAGCAAGATTGGCTTTTCTAATCAAGACACATTCAATCTATATTTCATGTTTTCTATTGTATACAAAACTAAATTATTTCTAGAATACATAGCTTATATGTGATAATCATGTTTTTAGAGACAATAATCAATCTTGCATTTTCTTTGTTTTGCAGTGATACTTTTCAGATACAGAGAGGTGCAAAATAGGAACTAGTTAGTTGCACCTTTGCTTCTTTTATTTAATTGTTTTGAAACCAAAGATACAATATAATAGTAAAATTAGTATTTTGTGCTAGTGAACATTATCATAAAGATATATTCAATAAAGAAAAAAATATTATAGAAGCTCTTCGTATCTTTGAAAGAAAAAAATCTAAGATACATAGTACTTAGTAAACAAATCACCATACGAATCTGAAGAATAAATACATAGAAAAAAATGGTTGAAATAATAGACATTGAAAACTACCATCCAACAAAAAAACATCGGATAGATACTAATATTGATGTCGTTTTAATGAACCATAGTCTCTTTAGACTACAGAAATTTGCATATACTCCTGGAGATTGTTTGTTCAATGCATTTGAAGTGCTTCTGCACTTTCGTTACTCGTCTATTGAACTGCGCAATGGAATAATAGACCATTTTCTCAATTGTCTACAACAAAATGATGTAGAGGCAAAAGAATAATATCAATATGAACTAGATCCTGTCATGTTATATCAACATCATGGCATTCACGATGTTGATACATACCTTCGTAGAATGCGTTTTTCTGCATCTAATAGCAATTTCCAATCTAAAAGAGGCTTATGGGGAGACACATTTTGCATACGATGGATATAAAAGTGGTTGAACATACCAATTGGAGTCTAGTCACTAACAATGAAAACAAGGTATTTGTTCTTCAACCACGATCTAGATACAATTCCACTAAACATTTTGTTTCATGATATAGATCCCACTAGTGGACATTTTGAACCCCTACTATACAAAAGATTATGTAGATGCAACTTTGTACCAAATTATTCATTGTCACCTCTTTGCAAATATCTTGAAAACCATTATGAATCCGTTGTCCATGAAATGCAAATACATGGATTGCATATAGCAAAAAAAACTATGTAAAAATGTGCTAATAGCATGTTTAGTGCAATTTGTCATTTAATAGCTCCTAAATTTGATGAACAATCTTTCAGAATCTACATTGTCCAATCTTTTTGCAATGCACTAATGGCTAGGAGCAACGAAGCATTAAATTGTATAGAAAAACACTTAACAAATGAAACTATACAAAGTCAAACAATGGTTGCAGGTTGGCAACAATACCTAATTAATATGGCAATGCCATATGAGAAAGGAAGAGTTGAAGGAACATCATTTTGCTTGCAATGGACATCGATCATATTCAATGTAAACATACAAATATGGTCATTTACGACCAAAACCATTGTGAATTACTACCAATCAAAAACAAAGTCCAACCAAACGTACAACACATTATCATTTGAAACAAGCACATCACATATTCATTATGAACCATTACTATCAAATCAAAATACAAATCAGTGCAATTTGCAACGAAGAATAGTGCAAATGCACGAAAACACCAACAATAGAATAAACTTGCGCAAATTGAAACAAATGATACGTACCAATGACCCACATAAAATTGGACAAAATAGAAATAAAATAGCAAATAAAAATTGTTCATTACGAAAAAGTACTCCCATAGAAATTTACAAACGACAAATTGAGGACACATCAAAAAACAAATGTCCAATATGTAAGACATTGCAATTTCAAAAGAACATCTCAAGCATTGGACTTTAATTAAAAAAATGTACATAGACATATCTGGAAAACAAAAGACATTTCATTTAAACATTATTTGCGGATCTTGCAAAACAACACTTGTGAATGCAAAGTTGCCTCGCTTTGCAACACTTGAACAAATAAGACTTAATAAGCCATTGCAAACTATAACAAGACTTTTAGAGCTTGAGGAAAGACTTGTTGCATTGAGAATTCCCTTTGCACAAATAAGACAATGTGGGAAGAAGTGATCACAAGGGGCTTAACTAGTTCAATAATCAATGTACCTGTCCAGATGGACATTGTCCAAAAAGCATTGCCACAATCCATAAACAATACAATCACAATTGCTATTGCATTGAAATGGCGACTAGAAAACAAGAATGCATATCAAACAGGAAAAGTGCGTGTGCATATTTTCATGAGAGCACTTAAAGAACTATGTTCTCAAAATTTGTATAAAACTGAAAACATTTCCATTAATAGCAATTGGAATCATATAATTGAATTGGACAATAAAGGTAATAAATCCGACAATGACAACATTAATAGCAAAAGTGAAACTGATAGCACTTCAGAAAGTCAAAGGCCAACTGAAACCTTGGTACATGGATTCATAGCTTCCTAACGAATTCATGATTTACAAGACAAGATTATTGAAATATCACCAGCTGAGGGACAAAGAACACTTGGCATATTCAAAGAAAAACATGCAGAAGAAATGAGTTTCCCAACACTATTCTTTGGAAATCCACGTGACAATGATATAGTACAAAGATTTCGTTATCAATAAATAGTAAAATGGGAACTAATGCATTGCAGTGGTCACTTTTCCTATCACATTACAAATTTGTTCTTCAAGACAATGCGAATACTCATTGAAAAGGTCATGTCATGCATCTCAGTACGAATAAGAAAATGAAAATTACAAGGAAGAAAGTTGTTAGCAAAGGATGTTAAGTACAAGCCCAACTTAGAAAAGTTACTAAAAAGTCACATTGGATACATAGATTTCAAACACATAAGAATTTCTCCTGATTACCATCAAAAAATGTAGAAACATATATTTGTAATGATACGACAATTAGGTCCTCCAACCTTCTTTGTTACATTTACAAGTGCAGAGCATCTTTGGGCACCACTAGTACAAACTCTTACTAAATTACATAGCAATAGAAATAAAGACAAACACATTGAAACAATTGAGGAATGCAATATTGATTATCTTGTCAGAAAGGACCCAGTAACATGTACACGTTACTATAGACATAAGACAAATGCATTGAAGCAATTGATCTGTCAAGATAGCACATTTTTTGGCAAAATATTAGATTACTAATTTGTAACTGAATTCCAAAATAGAGGTAGTGCACATGAACATGCTCTTATATGGATAGAAAATGCTCCAATATATGGACTTAATACTAACTCCGAAATTGAAAACTTCTTGGATAACTATATAACTTGTAGCACAAATCACCTTGATCCAGAACTCACAAAGATACATAAACATCATCATACCAAAAGCTGTAAGAAAAGAAAAGCATCACAGTGTAGATACAAATTTCCAATGTTACCAATGAAAAGAACAAGGATTCTTGAACCAATTACTTCAGTGCATGGCTCAACAAATGAAAAAGTTTTGTCCTTGCAAAGCATCTTCGAACACAAACACTATGACAAATCAACTAGTCGTGAAGATTTCTTAGATGAACTCCAGTTAACAGAAACTGCATACATCGAATTAATACAAATTACATTAACACAACCAAAGGTGTTCTTGCAACGAAAACCATCAGAAATATGGAATAATAGCCTTGCATACAATATGCCACACCTATGGAATTCAAATACAGATGCTCAATATGTTCTAAATGCATATGCTGCAGCTTCATATTGCAGTTCATATATGACCAAAGTTGACAGATCTATGACAAAAGCATTCAAAAGGATATGAAAAGAGCATGAAAATAGCAAAATTGATGCTATTCAAATGATACGGTCTCTAGGCAATGCTTTGCTGAACCTTCAACAAATTTCAGCTCAACAAGCAGTTCACATAGCTCTATCACTACCATTGAATCATAGTTCAAGAGAATGCAACTTTATAAACACAACACCAATAGACGAACGCACATTTATACTTAAACCAACTACTCTTTTGAAACAAATTCCTGACAACTCTGAAGATGTTATGTGCAGCTCTATAATTGATTACTATATCAATAGACCTAATGTTATTAAGCATATATGTTTAGTTGAATTTGTATCAAAGTATAGGAAAGATGGCAAACCAATATCAAAAAGAAAAAAAGAAAAAGTAATTCGATTCATTAAATACAAAAAACACATTGACTATGAAAACTACTACAGAGAAAAACTTTTGCTATATGTTCCATTCGAAAACAATGAAAATGTACTAAAGCAAGACTCCTCTACATGGAAGAGTGCATACATGTTGCATAAGAATACAATAAAGAATAATGAAACTAAGTTCACATATAACATGAACAAGAAATGGGGTGATTTGGAAGAAGCAATTCAAAAAATTGATAGCAGCATTGCAACTTCTAATCATACAATAAAAAAACCTGAAATATCTAATGATGTTACTGAGAAGTATGACTTGGCTAAAGATTTGCAATTTCCCCAATGCAATGAGAAAAAAATACATCTTAACATTGGTTTTCAATTTACAAAACATCCATTTATTCTTAGCAATGAAGAATACTACAAGATTAGGAGAATGCTTAATAGATAACAGCAAGCAATACTGAAAGACATTGCAATGAAAAAACGAAAGAACATAGACAAACCATTCTACTTATTTTTGAATGGAGGAGCTGGTAGGAAAAACATTTACAACAAAAGCAATATTCCAAATGCTCATGCACATCTACGATGAACATTACAATACAGATCCTTTGAAACCAAAAGGTTTGATATTAGCATATACAGGTAAAGTTGCATATAATGCAAGTGGAGTTACAATTCATGATGCATTGCTAATGCCTTTCAACAAATCTAGTTTTATTTCACTTAGCAACGATGTATTAGAAAACTTAACACAATTATACGAAGAATTAAGAGTTGTTCCGATTGATGAAGTATCTCTAATTGGAAGTTGTTTTCTATATCAAATTGATGATTGACTAAGAAACATTAGGCACAATAAAACAAAATACTTTGGAAACATTGATATCATATTTTGTGGCAACTTGTACCAAGCACAACCTATACAAGATTCACTAATATTTGAACAACCTACAATAAGAAGGCAACCAATACGACTTTTGGAAAGAACATGTAAAGTACTATGAATTGCACATTGCAATGCGACAAACAAATGAAAAATTCATTAGCATTTTGAATAGGATGCGTTTAAATAATCAAACAAAATATGATTTGAATTACCTAAATAGCCATTGTATTCGAAATGCTCCTAATGATCCTACTTTCCTCTATCTATTTTTTAGGAATAAAGATGTAGCATTACATAACAAGAAAATGTTGTCTATTGTTCCTGGTGATGAAATTGTAATTATTGCAATTGATTACGAAGAAGAAAACGATGGATACATACCATCTCATGCACAAATGGCAACATTGCCTTCACAAATTGTCCTAAAACTTAACATTCTAGTTGAAATATATGCAAGAAACTATGACTTACAAGACGGTCTAGTCAATGGTGCAGATGGTATCATTAAAGCATATGTAAAGTTAGACAATTTTGATGTAATATGGATCAAAATCTATGATGAACATGTTGGCCGTCAACAAGCACATAAATTTGCTTTTCTATATAGCAAAGAAATTTCTAGTGATTGGACTCCCATACTACGCACAACAAAGCCAATTTCTGTATTAGCAAAAACAGGCAACTTGAAAATCAGAAAACAATTTCCAATCCAACTAGCACGTGCACGTACAATACACAGATCACAAGGCTTGACACTAGACAATCTTGCATTTGATCCTCTAGGAATACGATGCCATGGATTAGTATATACAACTCTTTCTCGTGTGAGAAACATAGAATCATTGTATTTGCTTAGTCCACTTAAGAAACAAAACTTCTGAATTCAACACAGAATTTCTGTTGAAATGGAATGTTTACACAAAAATGCAAAGTGGCAACTAGACTACAACTATTCGTTATTAGAAACAAAAGCATACATTTCAATTATTTCTCTAAACACTCGCAGTTTACAAATACATATTGATGGTTTGTTAAATGACTATGATCTAATGCAATCTAACATCCTATGTTTACAAGAAACACATTTGAATAATTCAATGCTTCCAAAAAGACTTGAAACATTCAATTGCATATCAAATCATAGTATACATGGTTTGCTAATTTGTATTAAAAAGCATATAAAGATCTTGAACCATATTCATTTTGAAGAAAATAACATTGAAGCTACATTAGCAAATGTGCTTCTTCATGACATGGATATTATAGTCGTGAATGTCTATGTTGCGCCATATGCAACATTGAACAATACATTGGATCTCCTTTCAAAAGCATTATGCAAAATAAATTCAAATCAAACAATAGCAATTGTTGGCGATTTCAACATCAATATGCTTGAAAGCAACAAGAAAACAAACAAACTAAGATCGTATATGCGCAATTACAACGTTCATTTTCTTTTAGAGACAAACAACAATAAAAAATTACCGATCATTAATCACATATGGTCAAACATAACTTCTAGCTATAAGAATTTCAGGTTAGATACATATTGGAGTGACCATGATACTATTTGTCTCATCATTGAACACAAAAATGCAGCACCAACATAGTACAAATGAAAGTAGTCTAATGGTTTTTTCTAGTCAATAGTATCAGACTTGCATATTCATGTCCTTATTATAGAAACAAAATCAACAGTGAGCATTGTTACCAAATATACTTTTAATTTGTTACTAAAAAAAGTCTTTCTAGTCTAATGCTTTTTTCTAGTCAATAGTATCATAGCCTCTTAACTACTATGACTTTGACTTCTAATTATATGTCTTGCAGATTACTATAGCTTTCTACAATGAGTCAAATAGACAAAGACAAGTCACAAAAAGAAATAAACACATCCAGGTTTGCTTACTACACTAAACTTACTTACCCTTCAATGCATATGTATAGATATATCTCTATGTTTAACTGTTTATTTCTTTCTACAAAACTATTCCAAGACCTATTCTTATATTACTAGTGCTGACTTCTATAGCACTGTTCTTCATATCGACTTATACTATGCATCAATAATTTATTTCTCAAGCATCACAGAATTCATTTTAATTCTTGAATTTGTCTTCCAACACATTGTAATATTTTCATGTACAAGTGAGACATGCCCCATTGCAAATTGCAAACTATATATAGCCACTTTCGAGTTATTTAACAATAAACACCATAGAATACTGAATCTTATTCTCTGCAGTATTTTAGCACCACAACACAATTTGTTTCCCTTTTCATCATCTCAATAATTTTCCATGCTTAAACTTGGCAATCATCGCCAATTGCTTATTTACATCAGAACTGTTACATGCATAATTCTATGAATCCCAGTCTTCTTGTTCTTTTTTTCTTGTCAACCTTTAATTCCTTTTCCTCACCCTTCTGTAGAAACTTGTCAAACTTCTTGTTCACTTTACATTTGAACCCTTTTTAAATAAGATCTTCTCCAATTTCCCATGTTGCTTCTTGTCAACCTCTAAATTGCAATAAAGATAATATCAAATACAAATTAAATTGCTTCCAAAATTATAACCCCATTTCAGTTACATCAAACTAAATTATTTCATAATCCATATGCATCTTAATCCACATTGTGCAGTTTGAACAAAATGTGTCCAATTTCATCATTATTTCTGTTAATATCCCTATTATCTTTGAAATTTTATCTATACATTTTTTTTTTTGGTTTCTTTTGTCCTATGGTGTTTCTATGTTATTTTTCATTGAGTAGTAGAACAAACTCAAATGACATATATCTTGATCAACACATCTATTCTGTAAACTGCCAAGTACCCATAATGAGTAAAAACATTGGAAAGTGAGCTTGATCAAGAAACACATCCAGACTTGCTTATTACCCCCAACTTACTGAGTCTTTGATGCATATGTAAATGTTTTCATGCCAATCAGCAGTACCTGAACTTTCATACATCTGTACTAGATGCGTTTACACATTTCTATAGTACTGGAATTGAGTCATTTTTTCTATCAACCAAAGAAACTTTTAATATTTTCAACTCAGATCAGTATATATCTCTATTGCACCAATAGAATTTTCTGAATTTAATATTGTATAGTTTATAAGTATTCCATTATCCAAGTTTTAAAATGCAATTAATATTTCTGTCAATAACTAATATTCGGTTTCCAGTACAATATACAATAACCTTATGCTTTTATTTTTATTCTTAGTTATTAAAATTTACCAAACACTTCGGGGTTGCATTCAAGCGCACCATTCAGTGACATTGCATCTTTTTCATCTCGCAGTTCTGGACAACAAGCTAGAATAAACAAACAACAAAAAATATAAAGTGCAACTGAATCAGACAAGTAAACTTGAAAAATTCCTATACGTACCATTGACATAGCATTCATATTTATCACTAATATATTTTACTTCTAATTGTTTCTTTTCCCACATCAACATCATCAATACACAGATCAAATGCAACATATTTAGCTCCAGTTACCATTGAAGAACTAAACATTCGCAAAACTGGAAGAATGTTCAATGGAGATGTTATGGTTATCTATAGTACATATCTTGATAAAGTCCACAAAGCACGACAAATACTACATGCATATTTGACAAATGCCGAAGGAATAATGACAATCACATTTTCCATACCAACTGACCTTATTGAACAACATAGCCAAAAAATATCACCAGGAAAAGCAATATCTATTACAAATTTTAAAGTTCTTCTCGAAAAAAATTATGACCACGGTGATTGTGATTGGATTCTGCTGCTAACTGAACTAAGCACCGTACATAACATACCAACAATTTGCAAAGAACACAAATTCATTCCAGATACTACAATAAAAAATCTTACAGCAAATACAGAAACATATCCAATTGGAACGATTGCAGCAGTTGTGACAGCTGCACGGAAAGTTGGTTTCCAATATACATTGCAAATTAAATATGGAAATTTCGATGACAATAGAGCAACGGTAACATAAATTACTTTGCAATGTTTTTATATTGCTAGTTGCATCCTACATTTCAATTCAGTTTCAAAAAAAAAAAAAAAACTTTCTGTGTTCTTTTGCAGTTGCAATTATTTGAAACATTTGCACCGCTCTATGATGAAATTGAGCAAGAATTGCAAAAAGGCCATCTACCAATTATGTTATTCAAAAACATAACAAACAGGAAAGAACTAAAGGACAGAACACTTCGAACAACGCAAGCTACATTCATCACAAAATTGAATGCAGAAGCAGCAGAAGAACTCATAAAATTGAACCCTCCAACATTCTCTGTAAGTACAAATGAAACAGTACCTCTACTATTCAATATGAAATTGTTTCTCCATCTGTTTCTATTTTTACATATACTACTTGTGCTCGTCTATGAACAGATAAAAGGAACATTGACAATTGCAAGCATTTACTCTACGCCATTTGAACCAGTTTGTGTTGAATGCAATTCACCAATACCAGCCTCTACAATGATAGAGGAGAATACAGTTGATTGCCTAAAGTGCAACAAAAATTTGTCCCTTTCCTATTTACAGTGTCTTAATTGCATAATCAAGTCCAACAACACCAATTTGCAATGTTGCATCCGAAGCAAATTCCTGTTGAAATAGTTACTTCCCAACCTAGCAGATATGTCTTTTCAAGACTATGTTAAAAGGAAACAAGCAACAATGTATATGCTACACGATTTCAAAATCAATGGTACATTTACAATCAACGATGACAACGAGATCCAATCTGTTGACAACAACGGAAGCCCTACCAAGGCTAGTTATACTTATAATTACTCTTCATATTTCAACAAAAAATCAGATATATGCAATTTAGCTTATGCTATCCAAAATAGCAAGATTTGTACTCATTTTTCCCTTTTATTTGCAGCACCAACACTTCTTCAAACATTGGATACAACAGAATCACATAGTAATCCAGAAATCAGTGCAAAGTTGACTCGGCCAACAGAAGTCCAAGATATGCTCAATCTCTGCCACCTTCGTTCATCCACCTCAATCGATGATTAATGAGCTAGTCTACTACATTTTAGTTTAAGATATTTTATTTTAGATAAATTATAGGAATAGTTTTAGTTATTTTGTTTTATTGAGTACTTATTTAAACCGCTTTCATGCATTTAGAAAGGGGCCTTGGATTTGTAATATTTTTTGACTTGGAGATTAGATTTTTGTACTACATTTACTTATATATTCTTCTATAAAGGGTCACATCTGGTGATTCTGTGCGGAATTATTTTTTAAGAGTTGCATTTCTGTACCTCGGAGTTGATTTTGCATCATAATTGCTGCATTCTATCTATTCACTGTTAATTTCTTTTGTCATATGATATTCTCTTTTAAATTTGCTAATTTTTGAGGCTTCAACATTTTTGGGACTAGAAGGAGGGACAAAGCTATGAATGGCAGATAAATCTAAATCTGAAAGCCATTCTAAGAGCAGATAAATTATATAACTGCACATAACATCTTCAGAATTATTTCTAAGTTTATGCTTCCTTAGCTTATAAGTTCATATTTTTTTCTTTGCAGATTCTTATATTCAGTATTAATAGTAATGCACCAAATTCTATGTCTAAACATTGTCCTAAGACTAAAATTAGTTTTATGTTCCCTGCTCTTTGCCTTTGTTATTTGACCATGCTTCATCATGACCGTATTTTTCCATCATGCTCACTACAAAATAATAAAAAAAACAATACACACTTTGTGTTTTTTTGTTTTACAAAAAATAAAGAGTAAAAAAAAATTACATACCGTCTTTCGCACTCTCATATGCTTTCAAAATAAAAACATTGCAGTATGTTACAATAGCCTCTCCGACTTCTTACTTTATATATGCCACGCATATTAAAACATAAAACAAAAACTATATAAAATGAAACTAAACTAAAATTTGTAGGGCCTATTACAAATGTGCTTTGTATATATTTAAAACAATACAACAAACCAAATGTTGCAAAACCTTTTGTCACGCCATAAAAAAATTAAAACATTTCATTTGTGCATATACTGACGAACCTGAAAAGAGATTAAATCCACTTCATAGACTGCATCGGGTCCAAAACATAATATTACAAAGCAGCCAATACAAAAAGTTCCGATGCCGATTGAAACGCGAACCCGCAATCAACTATTAACTGCACCATATAACATAGATCGGGTCTGAACTTATAGCATAACAAATGGTTCAAATAAAAAACTCCGATGCTGATTGTTAATCGGACCCGAGTTCAACTATTAGCTGCTGCCTATAATATGCATCCGCTCCGGTTCCTTTCACTGTTCAATTGGGCCACAAAGAAAATGCTCCCGATACATTTCAACTTGCTATACAATATCATAATGCCACGTAGTCTTGTGGACCCGCAGACCCTGGCTTATGTAGAGACCCATTCTTATATGAAATAGCATGCGATGAACTCATCGCATCGGGCCATTACCAAAGGCTGTCGATTATATGAATTACTTCCGATTGCGATGAAAGCATCGGAGCCTCCATCATCAACAAGACACTGTACTTGTACACACAATACAACACAATATTTTTTAAATTAAATTGAAAATTAAAAAAATTATAAATATTTTGCTAGCCCCCTATGATTTTTTTGATAGTTGGTTTTTTTTATTTTCCAGGGTACATAGAGTGATGAATTCAGTCTATTTTCCATAATCGCAGTCACTGCTATTCGAAACACAGAGAAGGCCATTACAACAGTAGCTTAGTGAAACAATAGAGACAGATTAAGAAGATCAAGGTCTGTTAATTCAATATTTGAGACCTAATTCCGTGATCAAAGGAAAAGACGCAGTTTGAACATAAAGAGCAAATCAATCAAGCCATATCTACTCTCAGCGTCAGCAGTACATTTTCTCAGAGCAGTATGCCCTAATGGAGGTATGGAAACCCAGAAGACCTTCAGTCACCTTACTTTCTTCAAAAGACAAAATAGAGTGCCTTACAGTTAGAAAGGACTCCAAAGAAACATCTTAGGTCGCTATCGACCTGATAGAGACCTCAAACTAGACCACCAAGTACAACGCATTTCTATTAAGCAGAGTGGGAATAAGCACCATCCCCCACTCTGTCTTAATGAATCGATTTAATGTCTATCACCTACTACTGCTATCCATTTTTCCTATAAAGAACCCCAGTGAACATTTTGTAAATGGTTGAATTGTGTTATTGCGGTTGTAGTTGTACGCATTCATCTTGGACTATTAGAAACAGTTTTGGCATAGTGTAGCAAAGTAGTTTGTAAAGTAGTACGTTGGGAGGAGAAAGTTGAGACTATAATCAACTATTTGAGCTTAGTGTATGTGACTGGTTTTTCATCAATTAATCAAGAAATTTCATAGATTCCTGGTCTATTACTACGGGTGATGTTATTCTTATCCCATTGTTATTTACATTTTCCATTTTGTTCATTGGTCTTCTGGTACGCATCAAAAATATAGCATAGGTAAACTCATGTGGTTTAACCACTGTAGGAGATGTTATTTCCTGCTAGCTGATATGTGAACTCCGAGCTTGCTACTTGGATGTTTCTTGCTGGTGTCAAAGCACGGAAGGTTAAAGCTCCTTCTCCAATCTATAGATCCTAGTTTTGTCTCAAATATTGCGTCCATTTTTCTCTTGAAGCATGCTAAAGCAGATCTCGAGTTAAATGACCTCTAATCCGATCTATAAGCTGCCCCTAGTGACTTCATTGAAAACTACCTTTGAGTATGTCCAAGCAGGTCTTTGAACTGTTTCAGAAGACGCAGTGAGCTTCTTTGCAAAAACATGGATCCAAACATTGATAAAGATACAAATCTAGATACTTTGTGTGATCAATTAAATGGAATAGCACACATGTTTGGTAAAGTGCTGGAGATGTATATGGCTAATCTGAATGCAAATGATCATTACTTAGAACAACCCATGCATTTTCCAGAGCAAGAGCAAACTCCAGACACAGATAATGAGCAGCACATGTATGATGCTCAAGAATCTGTGGAAGATGAGGAGGAAGGTAATCGGGAGATGCCTGATGGTTATGCTGACTAAAAAAGATCACAACTTGATAGAAAAAGCTAACAGGGAGTGTTGTATTGAGGGAAAAAGTGACCACATAGAAGAGGTAGAGTCTGACGCAGAACAAGAACCAGCACGCATGGAGGCTACTCCTCTAGCTGATAATTCTTCTCAGATTCCACTAGAAAAGTGGCACCCTAATCATGCAGTCCACCTCTGAAATATTCCACAGATCAGAGACCCTCGCTCATTCATCTGTTGAATTTGATGATAGCCGACCTATCTATCACACTGATGAAGAAAGTTATCAAAGCCTTGTGATAGATGAAGATTCGCAGAGTCTTCACTCTGTAAAAAGGAGAAATCCTGATTGAAGCTTGCCTCTCAAATATTCATAACCAACTATCTTATCATGATCCTTATGTTCATTTCCTGCAAACATTTGAAGAAGGATAAAATGCCTTGTTGAGCAGCATGTTGCAAAGAGAACGAAGAATTTTCGAAGCTGCTGTTGAAGAACAGAAAGAGTGGGAGCAACCCTGCCTAACCAACCTACTCAGGGAATTGAGCAAGAAAGACCAGTCATGGGATCACTTGATGGAATGGTTGCATTGGAACACAATGTTTGTAAGCTAGACTTATTAACACTCCAGTTAGCATAGGGTAGGTAGGGAAAAATCAATAAAGCTCAGTCCGTGAGAATTTATTCATGTGTTTTCAATTTCTACAAAGTTTTCAGTCCGTGAGCAGTTTTGTCTTTATGCCACGGTCCGCACCAAGCCAGACAGTCTAATGTTGGCTTGACTGTTTTTCAATTTCTGTGTTAGAATATAGAAAATAAATCTGTTAGAGAAACACAGAGAAGACCATTATAGCAGTAGCTTAGTGAAGACACATTTTGAAGATAAAGAGCAAATGAATCGAGACATATCTGCTCTCAGCATCAGCAGTACATTTTGTCAGAACAGTACGCCCTCAGCAGAAGTTTCTACGCCTCCCCCAGTCCCCAAAGGCCATTACACCGACATAAAGCTTTCAAAAGACAAAACAAAGTCCCTCACAGTAAAAAAGGACTCCAAGGAAACATCTTAGGTCGCTATCGACCTGACAAACACCTCGAACCAGATCACCAAGTACAACGCATTGCTACCAAGTAGAGTAGGCATAAGCACCAACCCCCACTCTGTCTTAATGAATCGGTTTAATAAGTATCACCTACCCTTGCTATCCATTTTTCCTATAAAGAACCCTAGAGAACATTTTGTAAAGAGTTGGATTGTGTTATTGCGGTTGTAATTGTAGGGATTCATTTTTCACTGTTGGAAAAAGTCAAAGTACAGTATGTCTGCAAAATACTTAATATATGTATATTTAAGAAATATAGCTTTTTCATTTGACGTTTACAAATGTTTTCAGATTTCATACATATATGTTCAATGAATAGAGCCTGACTTCACAATCTGACATTATATATATAAATTTTATAAATCGAAATGACCTCTGGTCCGATCTATAAGCTGCCCTCTAGTGACTTCATTGAAAACTGCCTTTGTCTATGTCCAAGCTTCTACCTTTTATTTTAGTACTAAAAATATTATTAGTACTAAGTTAGAAATAAAAATATTATTAGTACTAATTTATAAAATGCAATCATTGATAGGCAATAGGCAGTAGTTACTCTGTCATTCTCATATTGATGCCAAAAATAAGCTAGGCATATGTAACAGATCTAATCTACACAACAAATGCATATGCTCATGGGTCATCCTAGTAATTATCAATTGGTTACCATCATCAACACAAAAGTTGTTTTATTATAATTTAGATAGATTTAAACTACTACTATATAGCACATAAATTTCTAATTTTTACTTTGATTTAATTATATTTAAACTAAATTAAGAAATTTCCTAGATAATTTACATATTATAAACTTCTTTGACAATGTTCCTAGCTCATTGTTCAACTATGTCAACCAGCTTTTCCAGATAATTGCTACATTATGCACTTGTTTCCAATTCCTCAATTGTACCTAAGTATATATCTGATTACCTAGACTCACAAGCAAAATACCTCAATTTACCATTTACTAAAAAACCTAAATTGATTAGATTGTAAACCTTGACACTTTAAACTAAACTAAGCAGCAACTTTATTAGAAAGCAAATGTTGAAATTCAAATTGCAACGGTCCTATATTTGCATTAAGCAATAGGTAGTAGCTACTCTGTCATAATTATATTGATGCCAAAAACAAGCTAAGCATATGTAGCAGATCTAATTGATTACCATCATCAACACAAAAGTTTTTTCACTATAATTTAGATAGATTTAAACTACTACTATATAGCACATAAATTCTTGTTTTTTACTTTACTTTAGCTATATTTAAACTAAACTAAGAGAAAACTTTATTACAAAGACAATCCTCATAGACATCCTTTAATTGAAATGGCAACATTTAGCAAATCCTCATAGACATGCTCAAACACAAATTGCAACAATTATTTCTAATTTAATTTAACTATACTTTATCACAAAACAAATCTTCATAAACATCCTCAAACTCAAATTGTAACATCTCTATGATTACATTAAGCAACATGTAATAGCCATAATAGCTATTCATAGACATTTTCCAATATCACATTGCAACATTGCTATATGTAAACTAAGCGGCAGGTAGTCGCTACTTGTAGCCTTGTTTAAGGAAGGGATAATTATTAAAAAAAAGTAATTACTTATTGTAAATGTATTTTCATTATGAATTACTCTTACAATATTGATATATATTAGGTTTAGTTTGGTTATCATGTTTTTGAAATTAAAGCAATTAGATTATTTTAAATTTTGAAAAAAATATAAAAAAATGGATATTATTATTATTATTATTGAAATTAATCTATTATTATAAAATGTATCTTTAATGCTATATTATTTATATTTATGTTTTAGTATTTTTTTATAAGTGTATATGAATATGATTTAAAAATTGATAATGCATTATTTCTATTATAAAATGTGTCTTTAATTGTATATTATTTAAATTTATGTTTTAGTATTTTCTTATAAGTGTATATGATTATGATTTAAAAATTGATAATGCATTATTTCGTGGAATTGATGGTATATTTTATTTATTTGTTTGATTTTAGTATTTTTAATATTTGTTATATATTTGTTTGTTTTTAGTATTTTTAATATTTGTTATGATGATGATGATGATGATGATGATGGTTAATGTCTATTGAGACCAAATTTCAGTTTATCGGACCTAAAGAAACGAATTATTTAGTTTGTTTTAAAATTGTACTCTTATGCTCAAAGAGTTTGAAGAAAAGCATCCCAAGCTCACTATATATGTGTGTGTGTGTGTTTTTTATTGTTTTATAATGATTTTATGGGCTTTTCATTGTCTTATAATGATTTTATTATTATTAGCAATATAGATTTAATGATTATGAAAAATTAATAATTGTTAGTTATAAAAAAGTTATTATCTAAATTATTATTTATCTTATTAGAATAGATGTATCTTTTAATGTAAATAATTATTATAAATTTATTAAAGTTTTATTTTTAATAAAAATAAAAGGAATAAATAAATTTATAAATTTAGAATTAAAATTAAATTTATGTTAATTTTTATCCCATGATGGGGTGATCAAACTATGGATAATAGGGCCTTGGGATCTCCACCAACTTCCATATGTCTAGCATACGCTATGTCATAAAGGTAATTAATGGGCACTTGGTTTGGCGGAGGAAATATTTAGAGACTTTGTGTATCATTATAATTCTAATGTTGCAAAGTGTGAATGGTTTTGTGTTTCGGGAGATGAAAAGGGGCTCCACAAAGGTTTTTCATGGTTATGGTTGTCAAGCAGGCTTGCGACGAGAGTTGAACGACCACTGTAGGGTGGGGATAAGAAAGGGTGAAGTCTTCAATGTCCTGTGTCGTTTTTAGGCTTTTATGTGGGATTTGAGCATCCATTCGGTTACCAGTTATTCCTCCCAGTGCGACTGCCTTCCCTCCTAGGTTGCGAGATTCATAATTTAGGTACTCACCTTCCCTTGCTGGTGGATTTGGAAAAGGCCACAGGTCACAAGAGAATATGGAGACTTGATATCCTTCATGGAGGCCCCCGTCAGCTTCAGTAAAGTCTCCTCCATTTAACTCTGAATTCAACCCTCTCCACGAGGAAGAGTTATTGTTTAGCCCTTCTCTAGCTTGTTGTCCAATTTTTAAGGTAGTGTCATGGCATGAAGAAGTTAATGGTCCTCTGAGTTTTGTAATTTCCTTTGTATATGTTATGGGGTGTAGTTCAACTCAAATTCTGTGTCCTGAGTTAACTCATTTTGTCCCCTGTCAGTCAAGGTTCTGACATTTTTCTGTGAGTCATGTCCACCCTGGTGAAGATTTCGGGGGGGGTGAATTGTCCATATTGGGTCCCTATTCGATGTATTTAGGGATCCCAAACCCCCAAACCTTTCATTTTTACCTAGGAAGAGGGTTCTGTCACCCATTGTAGAGTCTGGACTCTTCAGATTCTACATGCTTCTTCTTCTCTTACTAGGTTGGCTCCTTACTATCGTGACCGGTTGTGGTGGACGTATGGTGTAGGAGTTAGATTGGAATTTTTGAGGAAGTTTTTTCTTGTGTCATTGCCAGGTCTAGGCTACCTTCTTGCATACAGTGATGCCATGACAACGAGGAAGACCCCACATAGTGGGTGGAAAAAATAGACGAACAGAGGCACGCGTGGGCATGGACTCCTCCTCATGTGAGGAAAACTATAATAGCATGGATAAGGTGGGTGAGATTGCTTAGGATTTGACCCGCTCACCTAGACATGTTGTCCAACCTCCATCCCTCGACTCGATAGCTTATCAATAGCAGAGAATTCAGGCCAACCTGGATATCCTCCATAAGCACAATTGTGAAGAAAAAAATGAGTTAGTGACTTACATGAATTACATCCAGTATAGTCAGTCTGAGATTTTGGAGCAAGTGGATAATGTATGCAGAAGCCAAAGGCGAACTAATGAACACTTGCATGAAATAGACACCCGTCTAGTTGACTTTCATATGCATGAGCAACAAGTGCTTTAATATTCCAACCTATGCATCCTCCTCATCCGCCACCTTCATATGCATTCAACTGATTGTTTACTCATTTTTCTCATTTCTTGGTATGTATGGCTTCTTAGCCTACCGAAAATAAAGAACCATTTGTAAAATCTTATGCATTGCATTCTGGGTCTCCTTTCCAACAAATCTAATTAGAGTGAGGCAGGAAAAACCACTAAAACTCAATATGTATTTAGCCTTTTAAAAATAATATAATATAAAATTTTTAAGTTTTGAGGGGTTTCCACAGTGCACTATATCAGATATCATATTTTGGGATTCAACTGCATTAAGTAAGTCATTCATATATGAATATTTACATGAGAGGTAGACGTAACTGACTAATTTGTCATGATTTTTGAATAGTCTACTTAGCACTCATTGCATTGGGTGATGCTCATAGGGGTGAAGAAGTGGGAATGAAATTAGTGAAATAAATCACATAGCATCACTTTTGGGGCTTGCACCCGGTAACCAAGACTTCCCAAGAGGTCACCCATCCCAGATCGCCTCTGGCTCAAGTGTGCTTAGCTATGGAGTTTCTCCACAATCAAGCCACTTAGCTTGCTACCCCATTTGAAAAACCTTAGCAAGTATTGTACCTCATGAACCATTCAAGTAGAGCTCCCTTTACTCTTTGTATTTAAGTATTGAGGGGTTTTTGTAGTGCGCTATATTATATATTATATTTTGGGATTCAACTGCGTTAAGTAAGTCATTCATCTATGACCATTTACATGAGAGGTAGTCGTAACTGACTAATTTCTCATGATTTTTGAATAGTCCACTTATCACTCATTTCATCGGGTGATGATCACAGGGGTGAAGAAGTGGGATTGAAAATAGTGAATGAATCACATAGCGTCAATCATCACTTCCGGGGCTTGCACTTGGTAACCAAGACTTCCCGGGAGGTCACCCATCCCAAATTTCCTCTGGCTCAAGCACGCTTAACTGTGGAGTTTTATCCAAAATCAAGCCCACTTAGCTTGCTACCCCATTTGCAAAACCTTAGCAAGTATTATGCCTCATGAACCATTCAAGCAGAGCTTCCTTTAGTCTTTGTATTTAAGTATAAAGGGGTTTCCACAGTGCACTATATTAGATATAATATTTTGGGATTCAACTGCATTAAGTAAGTCATTCATCTATGACAATTTCCATGAGAGGTTTTCGTAACTGACTAATTTCTCATGACTTTTGAATAGTCCACTTAGCACTCATTACATCGGGTGAATCTCACAGGGGTGAATAAGTGGGATTGGAACTAGTGAAATGCATCATAGAGCCTCATTCATCACTTTCGGGGCTTGCACCCGGTAACCAGGACTTCTTGGGAGGTCACCCATCCCAGATCGCCTCTGGCTAAATCATGCTTAACTGTGGAGTTTTCTCCACAATCAAGCCCACTTAGCTTGCTACCCCATTTTCAAAACCTTAGCAAGTATTGTGCCTCATGAACCATTCAAGTAGAGCTCCCTTTACAGTTTGTATTTAAGTATTGATGTGTTTCTGCAATGCACTATATTAAATATCATGTTTTTGGATTCAACCACATTAAGTAAATCATTCATATAAGACCATTTCCATGAGAGGTAGTCATAATTGACTAATTTCTCATGATTTTTGAATAGTCCACTTAGCACTCATTGCATTGGCTGATGCTCACAAGGGTGAATAAGTGGGATTGAAACTAGTGAAATGAATCACATAGCATCAATCATCACTTCTAGGGTTTGAACCCAGTAACCAGGATTTCCTGGGAGGTCACCCATCCCAGATCACCTTTTGCTCAAGCGTGCTTAACTGTGGATTTTTCTCCACAATCAAGCTCTGTGTGCATCACCCGATGCAATGAGTGCTAAGTGGACTATTCAAAAATCATGAGAAATTAGTCAGTCACGACTACCTCTCATGGAAATGGTCATAAATGAATGAATTACTTAACGCGGTTGAATCCCAAAATATGATATCCAATATAGTGCACTGCAGAAACCCCTCAATACTTAAATACAAAGAGTAAAGGGAGCTCTACTTGAATGGTCCATGAGGCACACTACTTTCTAAGGTTTTGAAAATGAGGTAGCAAGCTAAGTGGGCTTGATTGTGGAGAAAAATCCACAGTTAAGTGCACTTGAGCTAGAGGCGATTTGGGATGGGTGACCTCCCGAGAAGTCTTGGTTACTGGGTGCAAGCCCCAGAGGTGATGATTGATGCTATGTGATTCATTTCACTAGTTTCAATCCCACTTCTTCACCCTTGTGAGCATCACCCAATGGAATGAGTGCTAAGTGGACTATTCAAATATCATGAGAAATTAGTCAGTTACGACTACCTCTCATGGAAATGGTCATAGATGAATTACTTACTTAACGCAGTTGAATCCCAAAATATGATATCTAATATAGTGCACTGTGGAAACCCCTCAATACTTAAATACAAAGAGTAAAGGGAGCTCTACTTGAATGGTTCATGAGTCAAATTACTTGCTAAGGTTTTGCAAATGGGGTATCAAGCTAAGTGGGCTTGATTGTGGATAAAAATCCACAGTTAAGCACACTTGAGCCAGAAGCGATCTGGGATGGATGACCTCCCGGGAAGTCCTGGTTACCGGGTGTAAGCCTCAGAAGTGATGATTGACGCTATGTGATTCATTTCACTAGTTTCAATCCCACTTCTTCACCCTTGTGAGCATCACTCGATGGAATGAGTGCTAAGTGGACTATTCAAAAATCATGAGAAATTAGTCAGTTACAACTACCTCTCATGAAAATGGTCATTGATGAATGACTTACTTAAAGCAGTTGAATCCCAAAATATAATATCTAAAAAAGTTTTAATCAAGAAAAAAATAATTTAAATTAACACTATATATATATATATATATATATATATATATATATATATATATATATATATATATATATTCTTAAAAACTTGTATGAATTCTTTACGAGTTGATCTTAGTGATTTTACAGAAGTCGTATGTAGTGTTAAGGTGTTGTACAATTTTAAAATAATCTTATGAAATTGGATTAATTGATTTTTGACTAGTGAAGTAAGATGAGTAAGAGATTAGGAATAAATTTTAATACATTTATTTAGGAACAATCTTTCAAGGTAGTAATTTGATGACATGGTTGAAGTTATATTGATGAAAAGATAAGTTGACAATTGAGTTGATAGAATAACAGTCATGTTGAGAGGTATATTTGTTAAAGTCGAAAAACATTTGAGCAACTAATGAAAGTTGATAATCAATTATAGTAGTCTAACGGATCATAGTTAAGCATATACACTTAGGCAACTAAGTAGTGGTACTAGGAAGAATCGAATATAGTCATATTTGGTTGGAAAATAGTTGGGAATCCTAAAATTTTTGGGATCTTGGCCAATGATCTTCAACTATCTTAATTCAAGAAACTTTGAATTAGTGTTTTTATGTTTATAAATAAAGTAAAATGAAAAGTTGATGAAAGATGATGAGAAGATAAATCTTCATGATCAGTAGAGTAGAGTTATGAACACATTGGCTTTTAGTGTGGACCAATGTTTGTTCATTGTAATATTTAGTTGAAAATATAAAAAAAAATAGTTAAAAATATAAAAAGAATAAAATTTAAAGATTGATGGTTTTCAAGTTTATGTGGTCATTTATTGAATAATAGCAATTTGGATTTTTACAATATTAACAAAACTTCGTCGATGTTTCGAATCCCAATGGGGATCCATCTCTAGGATAGATGAGAATGAGAGCATGAGAGGAGAACAGACCAAGATAAATAGTGAAAGAAAAACCTACCAAGACTAAGAGAGCCGATCATTCAATTAATTTATTATTCAATTTATTAATTAAAATAAAATAATTTAATGTTATTAGTGTGCCCTAATTAATTAATGATTAATATTTAAATATTTATTCCTAAATCATTATTAATAATGATTAAAATGACATATTAATAATTATACTTAATAATAATCATTAATAATTTAATAATAATAATTAATGATCTTATAAGAAATTTTAGAGTTCCACCAGTTTTAATTTTAATTTCTATGAATTTTTATTTTTATTTTAAAACAATAATTGTATAATTAATTTTATTCTATATTTATTCTTTCAAATTGATAAAATTAATATTATTAATTAAAAAATAATATTTCAAATATTTAAATAGTGATTTAGAATAATAATTATTACTAATATTAATAATTTTATAACTATATTATTAATGATTTTTTTATAAACTATGTTATTAATTTTATAAAAAATCATTAATAACATAGTTATAAAATTATTAATATTTTTTAATAATTATTATTCTATAATCACTATTAAAATATTTGAAATACTAATTTTTAATTAATAATATTATTTTTATTAATTTGAAAAAATAAATATATAATACAATTAATTATACAATTATCGTTTTAAAATTAAAATTAAAATTCATAGAAATTAAAATTAAAATTCGTATTACACTAAATTTTTTTATAAGATAATTAATTATTATTATTAAATTATTAATGATTATTATTAAATGAGATTATTAATTATCATTATTTTTTTTTTCTAAGTAAGTCTAAATTCTATTATGTATAAAATATTAGTACAAAACTGCACCAACGTCAGCTAGGGTAGCCTGAACGTTGTGCCTGATAGTCAAGCAAGACAAGCATAGTCGGGACTGCCCAGTACGGGAAACCAGTCCATTAATCCATAATGTCTTAGCCGCCCATAAGAGGGAAACCGGCTTTAGATTTGCAAAAAACAAAATGAAACTGTAGCTGAAATAAGTAAACTGCCTGTACAGCAAAGCAGTGTATCTAAGATGCATATAGTTTCGACTAGAACTTGAAAAACCTGGATGCTATAACAGCTAAGATCCATGAGTAGGAGAGGGGTCTTCTTCAACAATTCTGCATGTGTACAGCTCACTGCAGTTCACCTGAGCTTCACCTGGAGCGTTTCCACCACCCTCGCGCGCAATCTCCAGTGAAGGCCTGAGCTGAGGAGCTGAGAGAGCAGGGCCGTCCCGTGGAGAGCTGTTGCTGAAGGAGGGAGCGGCCATAGTCGAGGAGCTAGGCGGAGCGAAATTCGGGACAACTTCCCTCAGAGTCACAGTGATGAAAGTGGTGAGAGTGGCATCACAAGAGGTGCATTCAAACCTCAGCTCAGAGCGCTGAGAGGTTTGACGAATTGAGGGACGAAGGGAGCTGACAACAGCTGGAGGCTCAAGGGGAGTGGGCGGGGTAGAGATGGCTTCAGGGGAGATGCCAGAGGCATTTTCAGACGTGGGAGCAGGAGAGGGAGGCACACGATGATTAGGGAGCCGACCACGAGAGGAGCCCCTCCGGGCTCGCATGCGCTCGCGGAGGCGGGGCATGATGACAATAGCAGAACGAGGCTGAGCTAAAATCCCCAAGGAGGCGGAGGGAGGATGAGAAATCTGGCTACCCTCTACCTGAACAGACGAATCCAGAGAAATGCTACTGAGACCACGAAGCAAATTGACAGAGGAGGTGGCGGAATTACCTGTCTGAGCAATGGTGGCAGAGTTCCAAGCTCTGCGATTACACCAAGGACTGTGAGAGAAATGGCAATTAGGAGCTGGTTCGAAACAGGCCACAATCCAGCAACGCTTCCCTGTAGTGGTTTTAATGGAGGCTTCAATGCTCGCCGGCGAGCAGTTCACCTGCAGAGGCTGTGGAGAGCAGAAGCCGCTCCCTTCCCCATTCAAATCGCAGCGCAAACCTTCCATGCCAAACACAATAACCATGTCGAGGAGCTGAGTGAGCCTTTCAAGGCGGAGATAATTCGCATCGGGCGAGGTATTAAGACCATAGTTAATGACAGTACCGGGAGCCATGTGGGCTGCACCGGCGAGGTCCATTGGGAAGTGGTCTGAGTGCCACGTTCCCGGGTGGTCTTTAATCAGCCGCATCCGGCGTGGTGCTATCGCTGTGCACCTGCGCAATACATTGCTGTAGCAGTGCTTCATCAGGAATGCTGTGTAAAGGACCCTGGGTGAGGGTGCTCATGCTCTCAATTCCAAAATTTGCCAACAGATCAGCAACTTTGTTGTTTTCCCTTCTGGTATGACTGAAAGAGATAGCTCTATGCTGCATTAACCAATCACTTAGACGCTTGATTCTAGCCTCCAGACGCCAACTATGGGCAACTTTCTCCGGAGTGGAGCCCCATAGAAGTCTTTTGGCAATATTGATCAAAATTTGGGAGTCTCCTTCGATGATAATGGGAAAGAAATTGTGGAGATGAGTCAGACAAAGACCTTGCCATAGTCCTTCTAATTCAGCCGAATTATTGGAGTCCCATCCAATAGCTCCATAAAATATGATCTGAGTCTCTCCTTTGTGATTTCGAATGATGCCTCCAAAGCCCGCAGGCCCCGGGTTTCCCTTAGAGGCTCCATCAAAATTTAGCTTGAAAACTCCTTCAGGGGGCGGGGTCCAACAAGGGGGGGGAGAGGGGGGAGGATGGACAGAAGGGGAAGGGGTGAAAGGAATGCGGAGGTTCCAGCTTTGCCAAATGGAGATTTCCTTGGGATTGTTAGGATAGTCATCTTCATTCCATGAATGGAGGGCAAGGGATTCCTGAATATTACTGCAAAATGAGGTCCATAAATGATCCAGATTGGAAGCATGATTTTTAAAGATTCGTTGGTTTCTTTCTTTCCATAAAGTCCAGAATACTAGACCTGGAATCAGCGAACACATAGCATTGAGGATGGGAGAGAGGAAAGGTTGGGAGGGCCATCTGCGGAGTATGTTGGTTATATCTCCCAAGGGTTTAGCTTTCTGACACCTGAAGCTGCATTTCTCCCAAAAGGTATTAGCTAAGGGGCAAAGCAATAAAAGGTGCTGGATGGTTTCCTCAGACTGAAGGCAGTTGGGGCATTGGGAGGGGCCGAAGAAACCTCGTTTAACAAGATTATCCCAGGTGAGAATGCGCTTGTGGCTGAGGAGCCAAAGAAAAGTGGAGACTTTAGGCCAATTGAGATTGTTCCAAAGATTAATCCAGAGAGGATCACTAGGGAGAGGTTTGGGATGCAGAATGGTGTAGGCTTCTTTTGTGGAGAACATGCCTTTGGTGGTATTGCCCCATCTTAGAATGTCAGGCTCATCTGTACTTCTGATTTTTCTTTTGCGAAGTTCAGCATTGAGAGCTTCTAAGTCGGGGCCGCTGGCTTGAGGCGCAATAACTTGAGAAGCCTTCCACTGTCTGAATCCATTACTGTTGTTATCTTGCCATTGATGACAGACCCGGATGTCTTGTACATTGCTGTTGTCATCCATATTGATGCCAGGAAATGCCTCAATAAGAGTAGGATTTTGCTGCCATGAATCCTGCCAAAATCTTGCTGAAACACCATTACGGATTTCCCAAAAGCTATGTTGTTGTATGAGAAGATGATGCTGTTTAGCTGTGTTCCATATGAGAGAGCCCTGTTGCTGCGGAGTGAATCTGATTAGCTCAGCCGAGGGTCTATTGTTAGCATATTTAGCTTTCCACCATTTAGCCCAAGGAGTGTAAGGTCTGGACGTCCAGTTCCACCAGATGCGAGCAGCCATTACTTCGTTGCTATGTTGAGGATCGCGTAGGTTCAGACCCCCTGCGTCTTTGGGTGAGCAAACCAAATCCCATCTGATTAAGGCCCATTTTCTATTTCTGCCAGATGAGCCCCAAAGGAAGTTGCGTTGCAAAGATTTGATTTGTTTAAGGACCCACTTGGGCGCTGCTAGAACGGAAAAAAGATACATTGGCATTGACTGAAGCACAGATTTGATAAGGACAAGTCTGTTGGCCAGATTTAGAGCTCTAAAAGTCCAAGAAGTAAGTCTATTCTCCAGTTTATCAAGAAGCTTGTTCCAGGAGGAGTTCCGGATGGAGGAGTCAACCAGGGGAGCACCAAGATATTTGTTCGGAAGAGAAGCAATAGAAAAACCAAGGATGCGAGCAATATTGGCTTGGGTGAGAGGGGGAGTGTTGAAGAAGAAGATCTGGGATTTGGTGTTATTGATGGTCAGACCCGAGGCTGCGGAGAATAGACGAAGAATGGCTTTGAAGGATCGAGCTTCCTGCACAGAGGGGTGGCCAAAGAGCATGTTGTCATCCACGAATTGCTGATGTGTGGTGACCGGGGCTCCATGAAGAGAGATACCCCGCAAGTGCTGGGAATGGACCGCCTTATTGATTAAACGGCCAAGTCCTTCGGTCATGAGCACGAAGAGAAAAGGGGAGAGAGGATCCCCTTGTCTAATGCCTCTTGAGGGATGAAAAGGAGGAGAGGGTACACCATTGACAAGAAGAGAAAAGGAGGTAGAGGTGATGAGGCTCATTACCCATCTGATCCACATTTGATCAAAACCAAAGGCATTTAAAGTATGATGAATGTAATTCCAATTCAACTTATCAAAGGCTTTGGATAGATCGAGCTTGAGAAGCATACCTGGTTTTCTACAAGTCTTCAGAGAGTGCATGATTTCATGAGTTAGGATGATGCCGTCCAGAATTTGGCGCCCTTCTACATAGCCGGTCTGCTCCGGCGAGATTAGAAGAGGGAGGAGCGGCTTGAGACGATTGGCCATAACTTTGGAGATGATTTTGTATATGACATTACAAAGAGCGATGGGTCTGAACTTGTCCGGAGTGTTGGGCTGATCCTCTTTGGGAACCAATGCAATGAAGGTGGTGTTGAGAGAGGGGAGAAGCCAATGCATAGTTCTGGACTCTTCTACAAGTTGCCAAACCTCAGTTTTGATAAGATCCCAGAATTGGTGGAAGAAGTTAGAGGTAAAGCCATCAGGACCTGGAGCTTTCCCATCTTTGAACTGTGCTACCGCTTCATCCACTTCTTGAGGGGAAACAGGTCTGAGAAGCATTTTGTTGTGCTCCTCAGTGATCAGCTTGGGGATGTTCTGAGTGACTTGATGAATATCGTGTTGTCGATTTATTTGAGGCTCTTGCTGAATGCCTTTGAAATAATCGACCAACTCCTTTTGCATTTCTTCATGCGTTTCCTTCCTTTCCCCTTGCGGACTGAGAATGTGACTGATTCTGTTCTGCATCCTGCGCTGCACAGTGGAGGCGTGGAAGAACTTGGTATTTCTTTCTCCCTCTTTTAACCATCGGACTCTGGATTTCTGTCGCCAGAGTATTTCTTCCTGTTTGTGTCTCTCATCCAGCTGTATTTGAAGGGTTTTTTCCTTCTCTGCGAGCATCTCCGTCCGGCCCTGAGTAATGATATCCTGTTGCAGTTCTTGCATGCTTTGCTCGAGGATTTTCTTTTCCTTGAAAATATTGCCAAAGACAGTTTGATTCCAATGTTTGATGTGGTGTTTTATGTATTTGAGCTTCTGCTGGAACTGATACATTTTGGAACCCTTTGGTGGCTGAAAGTTTCTCCAGGTTGCCTGAACCATTTCTTTAAAGGAGGGATGAGTCAGCCAAAAGGCTTCGAACCGGAATGGCCTTCTTAAATGAGACCCTAGATCCTGCCATTGGAGTAGGATAGGCCAGTGATCCGATCCTGCATAGGGCAAGATGGAGCTTGTAATGTCTCCACCTATGTGAATTGCATTGTCGGAAAGAAGAAAACGATCCAGCTTGGAGGCGATTTGATGGCTTCCGGATCGTTTGTTGTTCCATGTAAAGATACCATTGGAGAAAGGCATGTCAATGAGCCAATTGGTGTTAATGAAGCTTTTGAAGTGATTGCTATCCAGGTCTAATCTGGATCTCCCGCCAGTTCTTTCTTCCATTCTCATAATCATGTTGAAATCGCCCCCGATCATCCAAAGAGGATGGCGTCTGTGAGAATTGAGATGATTTATGGTGTTTAGGAGCGCCGTCTTACTGCTTTGATCTTGAGGGAAATAGACATTAGTCAAATGTCCATGAATATTGGTGCCGATTGGATGGAAGGTGGCTTGTATAAGATTATGAGCTGCATGGAAATCAGAAAGCTGCATTGAGCTGGTGTCCCAGGCTATTGCTAGGCCCCCGGAGAAGCCTGATGCATCTACTGCTACTGAACTGCTGCTGGGCCAGGCTTTGGATAGGATGGCACCTAGCAGATTACTGTTACATTTCGTCTCTTGGAGGAAGAGAATTTGTGGTCTTTCTTTTTGAATCATGGATTTGATCATCCGGTATTTTCCGGGTCCATTAAGCCCTCTTACATTCCATGATATCAATTTCATGGGTAACTAATTTTCAAGAGGTTTGAAGAATCTGGTCAATTTGGGATATCTCCCTGAATCAACCAACATTTCCCCGATCTGCATGGTGCGCTGCCAATCTGGCTTTCTGCCTCGCTTTTTACTTTCCTTCAGGACTTTCAAGCTATCCCAATGACTTCCTGGTTGGATCCCCAGTTTTTTATGCTGATGTGCTTTGGAGAGTACAACCTCCAACGTTTCGATTTGGTGAGGAAGGATCTTGTCAAATTCTTTCTTTTTGCAGGCATCCTCCAAGCCGATGAGATCCAAATCGCCCAGATCGAGTCCTTTAGAATCTTCCTCCATTAGGGTGGATTGTGGGCTTTCCTGAGGCTCTTTACTACCCGATATAGGGTTGGAAGAGTTCCCTTCTAGATCCGTAACAATGGGGTTCCAGGACACCTGCTTCGGAATCGAGAGGGGGTTGGGATTTGAAGGGCTTTCCAAATGCAGAGAAACTTGAGAGGGTCCGGGGGTTGAGGGCTTGATCTGGGGGGGGGGGAGGGTTTACAGGAGCTGAGGAGTCAGGGGTGACCGTAGTTTCATCTGGCAAGGGATTTGAACTTGCAAGGGCAGCAAAGCTATTGCTGGTGGAGGGGGTAGACGAAGAGGGGCTAGGTTTAGAGTTGGGCGGGGGGGTTTTCTTGCTATTTCTTCTTCTGGAAGGGACCTTGGTGAACCCTTCTGCATCTTCTTTGTCTCCAGCATTTTGAGTCTTGTTTTGGGCAACAAGTGGGCAATCTCTGAAGAGATGTCCGTGTGCATGACATCTTTTGCATCGAAACGGTATATGTTCATAGTCCAAAGGCTGGACCCATTCATAATCATCATGAAACAAACTTACCGCATCTGGGAGGGCTCGATCCAGCTGCATTTGGACACAGATTCGCGCATAAGAGGTGTACCTTCTTAGCTTCGTTTCTTCAGCTATTTTGATGAACTCGCCAAGTCCGCTGCCAATCGCTTGCAGAGATTCCTCATCCCAGTATTCGAGAGGCAAAGAGTAGAGCCGGATCCAGACTGGAGCCCAGTTGAAGTTTTCTTGGTCTGGATTGAACCTTTCCACCCAGTTCCTCAGGTATAACCCTGCCGAGTTAAAGAAATAGGGGCCGCCATCCAAAACCCTATTTCTGTCCTCAAGGCAGTTGAAGTCAGCTGTAAAGAAGCCCTTTGGACCCAGTTGCAGACTGACATGTCCTTTTGGCTTCCATTTGGACGCGATCCATCCTTGTAGGGCTTTTTCAGTCGGCCATAGTCCCATAAATTTTCCAATGAGAGCATGATCTCTCATGTACTGAATCCTAGCATTGATTCGATGACTGGGCAGATCGATTTTGGGTCTATCTGGAGCTATTGGTTTGCAGGTCGAAGAGGTAACCTGCGGCGCTTCCTTCTGTGGTTCAGAGTTCGATTGCTGGGTGCCTTTCTTCTTCTGCGCATCGGCCGAATCTGTCATGTTCAAGTCAGAGTCTTTTGTCGTTTTGTGATCTGTGACAGGGGGAGACTGACCGCCTCCCCCCGATCCAGTTTCCATTGCTGTGTGCAGTACAAGCGATCAGACGTGAGCGCTGTCAGTGAGGGCAGAGGTGCATCGAGGTCTAGGGTTTCTGCAGAACGAGAGAAGCGAAAACCCTAGCGGAGCGCTCATTCCGTTTTTACTTCATTAATTATCATTATTAATATGTCATTATAATCATTATTAATAATGATTTAGGAATAAATATTAATAATATTAATCATTGATCAATTAAGACATACTAAGAACATTATAAATTGAATAATAAATTAATTGTTAGTCTTCGTAGTTTTTTTTTTTTTTTCATTATTTATCTTGGTTTGTTCTTCTTTCATGTTCCCATTCTCATCTGTCTTGAAGATGGATCCCCATTGGGATTCGAAACATCGACGAAGTTTTGTTAATACTGTGGAAAATCCAAATTGTTATTCTTCAACTTAAAGATTGGCTGATTTCCGTAGTTAAATATTTGTAGAGATAAAATCACTATATATTGTGTGTATCTTTATGACGTGCTATTGTTTATTTTTTATTTTAAAAAATTTTCGGATTAAAATTTACGTTAATTAAAATTTTAATTTAATTTATATATCTAATTAATCTTACATTTAAATTTTTAATATCTAAAATGTAATGTTAGATCTAAGATTTTTGTGATCCATAATGTAGATGAATATACTTTCGGATTAATCACATCATTAGGATTAGGTCGACGTTTCGAACCTGCTAATATGGTTCATCCTCGGGACAAGGTGGAAAGACTAATCGATCTCGATGGATAAATAGTGGAGATGCATCAATGCCTGGAAATAGCTGTTGAGAACTAATTGTTAAGAACTAACCGTTAAGACTCGCTGTTAAGAACCAACTGTTAGAAAATTAGTTAAATAAATAAAAATTTTAAAATTTTTATTAATTAAATAAATTTTTTTACATGAATTTATATTTAAATAAATAATATATAACTAAATAATAATAAATAAATAAATAAATAACCAAATTACCTAAAAAGAACTAAGACCAAATTTCTAATTAATTAATAAATAAATAAAATACATAGATAAAATAAAGTCAATTAAAAATATCTTAAATTCATGCAAACCTTAATATTTGAATTGTGTGATTATAAAATTCTTTAATAATATATTGAAACATGGTTGAATCTAAAACTAAATTAGGGTCACCAAAAGAATGTCTAAAATACGCTAAACTTATATGGTATTCTTGGAGTGAGCTCTTGTAATCGAACTTTACGTACTTTGCTTTGAGCAAACGGAGTGCGAAGAAAGATAAATTAATAGACATCATTTCACCCTTATTTAGAAATCGAGGGAACTAAATTTTGATCGTATTTGTTAATTTTGATTTATCTATGATACATATATTTACATTTTGAAAATAAATACTTAAAAGTTGAGTATTTAATTAATACAGATTATGTATTCTATTGACATTATTTACATTTAACTAAATATTCAAAAATAAATTATATTTATTGATTTAGAATTATGCATGTTATCACCACAATTTACATTTTAAAAATAAATATTTCGAAATAATATTGAGGAGAAAGACGTATGTATAATATTTTTTGTATTTTTTTAATAATAAAAAATAAAAGATTATATAAAATTATATTAAAAAAAGTTGGGTTGAAGTTGAATGATTCTCTAGTACGAAAGATATAGTTTTAGGTTTTGATTATAGTTTGAATAAAAATTAAAATATATATTGGATCGAGAAATCGAGGATGACAACAAGAAATGTGGTTAAGGTTTGTTTGCAATTTCATAAAGGTGAAGGTATTGATAATTTGTAGAGGTTAGAGTAGTCAACAAAGAAAGTGAGATCAGGGGCATGATCATGGAATCCAATTAGCTAGAAGGTGAGGATAATTTGTCAGTTGGGAACACAAGCACACCGAAGGTCGATGTAGAAAAAATGATGTTCAAGGACACAATGAAAGGGGTATATCACGAGCTCCCAAGGGATGTGGTGATGGGGGTGTAGGGAAGGCTAAGCATAACATATAGCTCTCGTAAATAATGGATCAAATCATCCAACAAATGGTGGGATTCTTAGCCAATGGATGCTTCGCTAAAGTACCCAAGAACCCAAGCTATAAGATCACTTTCAAGAGGGTGGGGGAGAATATCCCATTTATGATATTACACATTGATAGGAAATTTCTTAGGTATCTCACTCTCTGAAAAGGTTGTGATTCAATGGATCAAATACTAAATGGAAAACCAAAGGCCAAATGGAAATGAAATTAGTTCGAAATTAGTTCGAAGGGGTTTTTTGCAATGATATTGCACGATGTTTGCAATGATATTGCACAATGTTGATGATAGAGAGAAGGTATTTGAGACATATCCTTACTTCTATAACTATGTTGATCTTCACCTAGAAGATATTGGATCGAGAGATTCTCTCCTAAGAAGGAATTATTCGCTTTAGCTTTGGTAAGGATCCGACTTAACTACCTTGTGGATGAATTTTGGGATGCAAACATGTTAGAAGGCTTTGGGAATGCTCCAAGTAGGTTTGTGAAGATATCATACATCACCAAAGTAGCTCACTATACTTTTTATGCCATATTATTCTTGTACCAAGGAAGTAAATGGTATAATGATAGTGAGCGTTCAAAACATATAAGAAAAAGTATCTCTCTTTAAAGGAAGACAAAATAATAAGTGTCACTTTTGGAAATAATGCACTAGCCAAAAAAAAAATGGGAAAAGGGACGATTAGTATTGATAATGGAAAGACTAAAACTCAAATTGTTCTGTATGTTGATGGTCTAAAACACAATCTTGTGAGTGTTATTAAAATATGTGATAAACAATATGATCTCACATTTCAATCTAAAAGATGTGAAATAAGGAAAGAGTGATCAATAAGAGTAGTGGCAAATGCAACTAGGACCTTAAGCAATGTATACATCCTATATGATGTTAAACAAGAATTATATATAGGGAAATTGGATAAAATTTGGCTATGGAATAAAAGGATAGGTCATATAATTTTTACGAATTAGTAAAACTCGGAAAAATAGAAGCAATAAGAGACATGCTAAAGATCTTAAAGTCAAGTGATACTATTTGCAAGCCATGTTAGTATGAAAAGAAAACTGGAGTCAACTTGAATACAAAAGAGCACTAATCAATAAATTCATTGAAACTTGTTCATACAAAACAAAGTTACCGATCAAATGAGAACTATTACCTCAAAACAAGAACTTTAACAAAAAAACATCAAAAAACCATGAAAAACCAACCAGAAAAAGAAAACTTGTATTTTGGAATAACCTTTTTTTTTCGGGGTAAATTTTCAATATTTTTTAAAAATGGAAGTAAAAGCCAATTTTGTGTGTGCAAAAAACAGCTTGAAAATGAAAAGTGTTGATGCTGAAATAACATTATCATTTTTTTGCGTGCAAAAAACAACCTGAAAACGAAAAGTGTTGATGCTGGAATAACGTCGACCTTAAAAACGAAAGTGTTGATGTTGGAATAACACCTTTTTCTTTTTAGGGTAAATTGTCAACAATTTTTAATAATGACATTAAAGATAAAATATCATGACACTGAAAAACCTTAAAATTTCAACAATAAACATGACATTAATGATCAAATGTCAAAATTCTTAAAACTCCAACGATATTTAGGCATGTTATTAAAGATAAAATATCATGTCTCTGAAAAGCCTTAAAAATCCAAGGATGACATTAAAGATAAAATATCACCTTTATGAAAATAAAATTCCAACGATTTTTAGGCGTGGTATTAAAGATAAAAATATCACTCGTAAAAAAAAAAAAAAAAAAAAAAAATTCAAAAACAAAAAGATTCAAAAAATGAAAAATTTAAGAAAAACACACAATTTAAAGAAAAAAATAAAAATTAACCCAAAACAAAAAAAACAGTTATGTATAAAATCTTTCAGTGAAAATCACATTCGAGCAAATTGTGTCGATGCGTTTCGAACCAGCCAGTGTGGTTCATCATCAAGATCATGATCCTAATGATGAACCACAGGTTTCCTGATTGAAGCAGTCATTATGATCTAATGATGAACCACACTAGCTGGCGTTTAAAATGGTCAAACACAAATTTGTGAATGTGATTTTTGCAGCCCACATACATAATCTATGAATCACGGATACCCCTTTTTTCACCGAAATTTTTTATACATAATCTATGGATCGCGTATTAAATTCCTAATATTAAATATATATATATATATATATATATATATATATATATATATATATATATATATATATATATATATATATATATATATATATATTTTAAAGTTATAGTAAAATAATAATAATTATATAATAAACTACATAATTATAAAAATGATAGAAATAAATAATTAAAATAAAAAATTTAAAATTAGTTTAAAAAATTAAATAATAAAATTTAAATTTAAAAAGAAAATTTAAATAAAATTATATATATATATATATATATATATATATATATATATATATATATATATATATATATATATATATAAAATGAAACACAAATTTCAATTTTTTTAATTAAAAAAATAAAAATGAAAATTAATATTAATAATAATAATAATAATAGATTTAACCATATAAATTTAATTTATACACAAAAAAATCAATTAAAAAAAAGAAATTAAATTAGAAAAAAAATTATTAAATTTAAAAAAATAAAAGAAGAGCTTCACGACCTCCGTGATGGCGGAGGGTGATTATGAGAATCGACCTTTGCTGCCATTGGGGGGGGGCTCGACCTTCGGGCGAGTGGAGCTACTAGGTCCTCCCCGCTCGACGACCGAGCCCCGTGACCCCCTGTGGCAACAGAGAGTCGATTCTTAGAATCGACCTTTCACTGCCACGAGGGGTTATAGGGCATGACTATCGGGCGGAGGGGAGATGCTAGCTCCCCTCACCCTGCGGCCCCCCGATTCTCAGAATCACCCTCCGCCGCTACAAAGGGTCGCAAAGCTCTTTTTCCTATTTTTTAAATTTAATTATTTTTTTTTAAATTATTATTATTAATTAATATCTATATATATATATATATATATATATATATATATATATATATATATATATATATATATATATATAGATATATATACTTTTTAATTTAATTTTTATTATTTAAAAAATTTTATTTATTTATTTAATTTTTTTTTGAATTGAAATTTCAAAATTGTATTTATTTTTTATTTCAGTATTTTAATTATTTTATTTTTTTAATATTATTTTTAATTATGTTGTTTTTATTTTTATAACTTAAAAAAAATTGTTTTTGCTTTTTTTTGGGGTTAATCTTTATTTTTTTCTTTAAATTATGTGTTTGTTTTAATTTTTTCCCTTTTAATTTATTTATTTTTGTTTAAATTCATTATTTTTACAAGTTATTTTTGTTTTTTTTTAACACTTTTATTGGTTTTTTTTTAATAATTTTTAATATTTGTTTTTTTTGTCATGTTTTATTTTAATTTTTATGTTTTATTACCAAGATGAAAATCACCACACTAAACGAAAATGATTGATGTTGCATCAACACTTTTCAAAATTAGCATGAAAATCACTAACATTTTAAAACAAATGTTCATACTTGATAAATAAAAAATTAAAAGTGTCAAAAAAGCACCACTTTTCTAAATAGACATGAAAATCATGACATTTAAAAAAAAATCAAAGAAAATTTGAAGTTCAAAAAATATGCTAAAAAAAAGGTTATTCTACATCACCACTTTTCAAAATCAACATGAAAATCATGATATTTAAGAAAAAAATTCATAATTAAATTTAAAGTGCCAAAAATATGCTAAAAAAAAAAGGGGTGATTCTGCATCACCACTTTTCAAAATCGAGTGTTCTTTTTGCTACTTCAAAAAAACAGGTACCAAGTAATTTTCCCGTTTGATCGGTAAATTTGTTACAGACCTTTGCGGGCCTACAAAAATGCAAATATTAAAACACGAGAGAAGCTTTATCCTTCTAATTAATGATTATACAAGAATGATGTAACACCCTCCTCCCACATCTACCCAAGTAACCGACCAACTGGGGTAAACATGCGATGAGAGGCTACTATGATGAGTTTCAACCTCCTAGGTGACCTCAAAGAAGTGGAATTGACGGAAACACATCACACAACATTGTACATCAACAATAACCCCCAGGAGCCAACCTAATAATTCAGGCATCTCGCCCCTGGATCCCATTGAACTTTTAAGCTCATGGACCTCTTGACGCATTCATAGGTCTGGAAGCGAACGTCTATGGGTCTATGGACACATGCAAAAGCCCACAAGCCAACGTCTAGGGAACAAATTCCTTAGTGTTGTCCCAGTGTCCTCGTGATTTGAGCCATTTTTTTAGGCCCAGAACCTAGTGCTCTACCCATAACTTCAGGACAAGTTCAGAGATGAATTAAAATGACCAAATAGTGACACATTTACAAAATATCCCTGAGGACTAAACTGGACCCTACTAGCTATGATAAGCATTTCTTCAAACATGTTGCAAACATGAAAGCTATAGGTATAAACAACATAACAGATCAAAGGGGTCTCATACTTATCTGAGAATCGCTAAGTAGCATTATTCCCTTCCATCATTAACTGTAACACAATCTATTTGACCATAGATACATTGTGCATTCATTTACAAGTAAAAACATAGGGAGAACCATACATCATCATTGTTAAAATACATGCTCATAACCATCATAATGACAACATAAATACCATGGATACAACAACAATAGAATCCATACATAAACCAATACATTTATACATCACATACCAAAAGAATGAATTTCTCATTAATGAATGTAGAAACCAACCGGAGATGAGACTCCAATGTTCCATTCGACCATAGATTGGTTGAGCCAAATCTCTCTTTGGCCAATCACCCCAATGCCATATTCCAAGCATGAATGTGGGACTAAAACCGAAAGAACCAACCAGGGCATCCTGAGGCTAAACGACCTCACCGTCATCAATAGAAATCATGCTTTACCGTAATCCATCCCGGATCACGAGGCCAACACAATAAACATGTCAAAACAAGCTTTACCATGATCTCCACCCGATCACTAGGCCAAAACAAAAGCATGGATACCACCGGATTCTCTCCGCTTATACCATGAGGAATTTTCCTATCTTCTAGTCTGTCAGACTTTATCGCAATCCAAAATCCAAATCAGGGATCACTAGGCCCTAAATCGAGACATACTCTTCATGCTTTATCGTGCATCCGATCCTGGGACTATTAGGCCCAACGAAGAGCACCCACCTCTCAAGATTTAACACAACCCATGTAGGTTTTAACCCTGACCAGAAATTATCTACACACAAATCTTATAACAGAAAATAAACAATAGCGAGAGCATAAAAAACAAAACAGATAAACACAGAGATTTTCCCCTGGATCCCAAATTGGGATGACCAACTTGATTTTTCATTATATTCCTTTTAGTGTTACAACACATATATATACATGCCGAAGCATACATAAACCCCAATCCATAAACCCTGGATTAGAACATAACTGTAGTTCCCTTGACCGGATCTACAAAAATACCAGGGGCCGAAAACCATCATGCCCCAATACCATGTGCAAAACCATGCACAAAACCATGCGCGTGCTTAGTCGTGGAAAGAATATAACACATACCCAACATTCTCCCACTTGTTGTTTTCTTTCCATAGGGGGTCACAAGAGAGCTTATTCATTGGCCCAATTCTTCAACACCCATTGTTTCTCTACACCAAGAGAACTTCTGAGTGCTCACAGACTTTGTTAATGCATCTGCAACATTCTTCAAAGTGTCCACCTTTACCAGCAACACCCTTTTAGCCTCAACCATATCTCTAACAAAGTGATATTGAACATCAACGTGCTTTGTCTTTGAATGATAAGCAGGGTTCTTAGCCAAGCAAATTGCACTTTGGCTATCACAGTCTATCCTTATAGCTTGCTGTACCAACCCCATACTTGAACACAATCTCTGCAACCAAATTTCTTCCTTGCTTGCATGAGTGGCTGCTATGTATTATGCCTCTGTAGTTGAAAGAGCCACTACAGACTGTCTTTTACTCATCCAACTGACTGCGCCTCCAAATAGGCTAAACACATACCCACTTGTAGATCTTCTTTGGTCCAGATCTCCAGCCCAGTCTGCATCAAAAAAACCACGAATGTCCAATATTCTTTCCAATCCTGGTCTTCCCTGGTAGCACAAGCCATAATCACTAGTGCCACGTACATATCTGAAAACCCGCTTCACTACTGTCCAATGCTCCTTCCCTGGGTTTGACATAAACCTGCTCAATACTCCCACTGCATGTGCAATGTCTGGTCTAGTACAGACCATTGCATACATCAAGCTACCCACCGCACTTGCATATGGAACATGGGACATATACTCCTCTTCTTCTTGTGTCTTGGGACACTGTTCATCAGACAGCTTTACACCTACAGGAATAGGAACATTCACCGGTTTACTATCCTGCATATTGAACCTCTGCAATATAGTCTCGACATACTTCCTCTGGTTTAACCAGAGCTTCCTTTTTGCCCGATCTCTCTTAATTTCCATGCCCAAAATATAGTTTGCAGCACCAAGATCCTTCATGTCGAATTTGGAGAACAGTTGGGTCTTCAAATCTTGGATAATTTCTTTGTCATTTCCAATTAACAACATATCATCCACATACAAGACCACATAAATAACACAGTCACCAATTAATTTAAAATAAACACAGTGATCCTCCTTGCTTCTGGTGAAGCCAAGTCCCCGTATATAGGTATCAAATTTCTGATACCACATCCTTGGTGACCGTTTTAACCCATACAGAGACTTCTTCAACCTGCATACCAGTTCTTTCTTACCCTTCACCATAAAACCTTCAGGTTGCTTCATGTAGATCTCCTCTTCTAGATCCCCATGAAGAAATGTTGTCTTCACATCCATCTGTTCTATCTCAAAATCAAATGCAACAGCAACAGATAAAAGTAATCTAATAGAAGTGACTTTGGCAACAGGAGAAAAAATATCACCAAAATCAATTCCCGGCACCTGGGAATAACCTTTCACCACCAACCGAGCTTTGTATTTCTCCACCTTGCCTTCTACATTCATCTTCTTCTTAAACACCCATTTTCTCCCAATGGGCTTCCTTCCAGCCGGTAACTCCACCAAATCCCATGCATCATTTTTGTGCAAGGATGCCATTTCATCAACCATGGCCTCCTTCCATAGTTTTCCATCCTCTGAATCTACTGCCTCCCTGACAGTTCTGGGTTCATCATCAGTTATAGTTAAGGCAAAACCTGAACAGAAAGCAGATGGACTATACCTTTCTGGTTGCCTTCTTTCCCGAACCGATCTTCTCAAAGCTGGATTTGTGGCTCTTCATCTTCTGAGTCTTCTTCTGTTGTAGAGTATGATTCATCCTCCTTTAGCTCAAAATCTATCTTCTCAGGTTCCTTTGGTAGGACTTCATGTTTAACAATATCTTTCACTTCTCTAAACACCACATCTCGGCTGTACAAAACCTTCCTTGTTTCTGGGTTCCAAAGCTTGTAACCCTTTAAACCATCCTTATACCCAATAAAGATGCACCTTTCAGATTTATTATCCAACTTGGTCCTTTTCTCCTTTGGAACATGTACATATGAATCACATCCAAATACCCTTAGATGTGAAAGAGAGGGTTTCTTACCAGTCCATACCTCATGTGGGGTCTTATCCTCCAACGCTGATGAAGGTGATCTGTTAACTAAGTAACATGCAATCTCCACTACCTCTTCCCAGAATTCTTGTCCTAACCCGGTACCACTAAGCATGCTTCTTTCCTTTTCCATCAGTGTTCTATTCATTCTTTCTGCAACTCCATTTTGCTGAGGTGTGTATGGAGTAGTCTTCTATCGTGCTATACCATACTTCTTACAGAACTCTTCAAATTCCTTCTTGCAGAACTCCCCACCATTATCTGTCCTCAGCGCCTTTATCTTCTTCTCTGTCTGGTTTTCCACCAAAGCCCTAAATTCTTTAAATCTGTCAAAGACTTCAGATTTCTTCCTCAAGAAATATATCCACGTATTCCTTGAGAAGTCATCTATGAATGAAACATAGTACACAGACTTTCCTAGTGATGGAACTGACACAGGCCCAAACACATCACTGTGCACAAGTTCTAATATCTTGTTTGCCCTCTTAGCACTAGAAGGAAAACTCACCCGATTCTGCTTCCCATATACACAATGTTCACAAAAATCGAAATCCAGAGAACAATTAGACATACCTTCTACCATACCATCTCTAAGCAGTATCCGAAGGCCCTTCTCTCCAATATGTCCAAGCCTTTGATGCCATAGCATGGTCTTTTCTCCAGAGACAGCTAGGCTTTCCGCTCCACTTTCAGGAACCACATAACTATTACACCCATCAATAACAATGCTACCTTGTAGCTTGTACAATGTTCTAGTCTAAACTCCCCGCATTAATACCAGTTCTCCCTGAACCATCTTGCAGGCATCTTTCTCGAACACTGTTTTTACACCTGCATCATCCATCTTGCTTACAGAAATCAGATTTCTGGCCAATGCAGGAATATGCAAAACATCAGGAAGTGTTCTAATCCTTCCACCTTGTAGCTTCAGCTTGACCTTTCCACGTCCGACGATTTTGGCCTTCCTATCATCCCCTAGGAAGAATTCACCATCATATTTCTCATACTTGCAGAACCACTCCCTATGGGGAGTGAAGTGAAAGGATGCACCTGAGTCAATCAACCATGACTCATGATCTACATGTGTATTTGAAGAAGAAGCCAAATACACATCCCCACCTTCATCCGAGGTTGTTTTTGCCTCTGCAGAAGGAGCATCATCAGATCCCTTTCCTTTCTCAGGAGCTTTAGATCTGCAGTCCTTTTTGTAGTGCCCTTCCTTTCCGCATTTCCAGCACACCTTTACAAACTTTCCAGAAGATTTAGATCTCCCTCTAGATTTGGATCTCCCACTCAAAACCTTATTCTTGTTTCTGTTCTGGGACCTTCCTCGTACAGATAAGGCATCTCCATTCTGACCCTCCATATTTCTCCGTCTCATTTCCTCCGACAGCAAGGCTGAGACAATCTCATCAAAATTCAAGGTAGTTGTGTTGCTACCTATTGCAATAACCAGACTGTCCCACGAGTTTGGTAGAGAACACAACAAACTGATGCACTTATCTTCATCTGAGATTTTAATATCAACAGATGACAGTTGACTTACCACAGTATTGAAGGCGTTCAGATGCTCTGTCACCAAGTCTCCATCCTTCATCCTCAGGTTATACAGCTTTTTCCGCAGGAACAAATTATTCACCAGAGACTTAGATTGGTACAAAGTCCCAAGTTTTTCCCACAAATTCTTTGCCGTAGCTTCCCCAGATACATTCAACAATACTGAATCTGAGACACACAACCGTATTGTGCTCTTAGCCTTCCGATCCAGTTTCTTCCAGTCTTCATCTGACACTCCCGTTGGTTTAGTACCTGGATCTACCGCGATCCACTGATCTTTATCCACCAGCAGATCCTCCATCTTGAGCTTCCACAACTCAAAACTCTGACCATTAAATTTCTCGATCTCTATCTTTCCGTCGCTCGCCATCTTCTTTCACCGCAAGAATCGATCCCGCAGATCTCCCACTGAATAGGGTCTACCACAGGCTCGAGCAAAAAAACCCTCAACAACAAAGGCGTCCCCTTGAAGCCGAAACAACTCTGATACCAAATGTAGGTTTTAACCCTGAACATAAATTATCTACACATGAATCTTATAACAGAAAATAAACAATAGCGAGAGCATAAAACATAAAATAGATAAACACAGAGATTTTCCCCTGGATCCCAAATCGGGACGACCAGCTTGATTTTCATTATATTCCTTTTAGTGTTACAACACACATATATATACATGCCGAAGCATACATAAACCCCAATCCATAAACCCTGGATTAGAACATAACCGTAGTTCCCTTGACCGGATCTACAAAAATACCAGGGGCCGAAAACCATCATGCCCCAATACCATGTGCAAAACCATGCACAAAACCATGTGCGTGCTTAGTCATGGAAAGAATATAACACATACCCAACAACCCAAACCTAGATCACTAGGCCATAAACTGAGGAAAACCACATCTAGGCTTTATCGTATATCTCACCATTCACATGTCAAGGATTCCTAGGCCCACCGATGCAACCCACTATCCAGATTTACTGCAACCCATAGTCCAATTCAGGGGTTACTAGGCCATGTGTTATATAAATTCGGAGATCCACCCCAGTCAACTTCGAATCCATTCGGAAATCCAGCTAAACCAAAACACGAGAACTACACAACACCATGGCAATCCGGAAATGGAAAGGCTAGGCTAAAAAAATTGTCACATATGGCAAAACCCATTTCAAGACAGAAAATAACCACATGCAATACCATGCATGCCAGATCTAGCAAGGAAATCAGACATGCAAATCAATACCTACAAAGAAATCCCACTGTAGTTGCTCGATTCCTGCTCTTCCTTGCATGCTTCCTCCTTCTTCTTGCTTTCTTACCTTTCTTGTTCCAATGCCAAAATGCTCCAAGAAACTCTAAGTTTCCAAGAGTGAGAGAGAGAGATAGATAGAATAGAATGAGAGCCATAAGTGTGAGCAAAATCTTGCAAATTGATCCTCAGAGTCCTTTTTATTAATGAGGCCTCTATTTTCTTTAATTTCCATTATTTTCCTTCATTTTCTTCCTCACATGCAACCTGTGACCTTTCACCTCCCTTTTCTCCTATTTTCCATTATTTTCATAAATAAATGTGCCAAAAATACTTTTACCTCTCCAAATCATTTTCCATTTCCCTTGCTAATTTCCCTTAGCCATAATAACCGAAATGAGCACCCACTAGGATGTTTTTACCAAATTTCAACTTGGAATAAGTGTCCCATCAACCGTGGTTATGATTTTTTCCTTTATTAACTTTTATTACATGGAATTTTCACTAGGGTTGTTACAGAACCCTCCCCCTTGGGGGAACACCGTCCTTAGTGTTCAATGACACCTACAACGAACAAAAAACTGAAAATAAAACATAATGCTTATGGTGCTTTACAACACAGCTCATTGCAGTATTTACAATGAATAACCTGCTCAAAATAAAAAATCATCATGAAAATAGTACCATGTGCTAGAGGTTTATAACACAACTCATTATGGTATTTAAAATAGTATACACATATATACATTTTTCTCAAATAGAAAGTAAAAGGATATGATGCTCGTATCAGTAACCAGGGAATCCAAAGGCTCACATATCCACCCTCAAAGTAGTATCAGGATTCATTTCCTTTCCAGGAAGTCCATAATCCACTGTCATAGTCAAATATGCATCCAGTGTCCAACACTATAATCATGCGGCACTATACCCTCAGTGAACAATTACTGGCTCATTGTTCCATGGAACACTCTCAATGTGCATATGGTTCCATCTAGAAATGCTAATGACCAAAAAAATTCCATTCCCAACCTTCCCTTCTCTGATACACAGTCCCTGGAAATCTGGTCATCCCCTTCCATGCAGTCACTCACCTTCCAATTTCCCCGACATCCCCTATCCTGGGCGATCTATCCCTTGACAACGATTCCTCGCATTAGAAGATACAAAAACCAAGGCATATACCTGCCTCAAAATCATCATACCAGTCATAACATGCTCATGGAAATCAATGGAAACTATTGAGTGCCAATTTCCCACAATGGCCCTACTCTTGAAGTGCTTTGCCAACATACTACTGCCTGTTTCAATTCCTTTTATTGTTGCTACTAATTCTTGTAGTCAGTTTTAACCACCCAACTCAAAATTTCCATGCTTTCATGTACCAAGAACATAATTTCCATTAGATTCAAAATAAATTGAAATAAATTCAAATCATACCTCATTAGTAGCTCATCAATAAGGTACACTTGCAATCTTGTTCACCTCCTATCAAACAAGCCAAACTAGCTGTTTGGTCAAATCATCATGTATAACATATCACATATGGTAGCTCAAAACACAACCATCACAAGTTAAAATCATGAATCACATGAAATCACCATAACCATAATCATAAATCATATGTAACCATCAAAATTCAGAATCACAGATCACATTCATAATAAAACTGAAATAAAAAATCAACACTTAACCTTCATCGGTCCTTACTTCTGCCTTTGTTCTTTTTGTACACACACCAGATCAGTTACCACACCTGGAAAGCACCAATTCCTTTACTTCTCTTCAATCACATAAACATACACATAGTGTTCATCACAACACATACATCCACACAAGACATACAACACCACATAATACATACACCCACACCGATATACAACACATAAACCTACACCCCAATGACACAATACATACACCTACACTGACATACAACACATACACCTACACCTTGTGTACAATACAATAAAACACATACACCTACATACGGTGTACAATACAACAAAATACATATGCATATATCGAGTACAACACAACGAATACACATGTCACAATACCATGACTACACCATGCACATACATAGTACCGCATGCCCGCAACACAACATGTACGACATGCACATGATACCACAGGTATACCAATACCATATGCACAACATGTACACAATACAACCTATACACAACAGTACCTGCACAACGTGTGCACAACATCACATGTACACTACACCACCTATGCAATGTGTACACAGTGCCAAATGTACACTGCACCACCTGTACAATGTGTACACAATACCACATGTACACAAAACCACATTTACACAACATCATGTGCATGGCATGTGCACGAAACCACATGTACAAAATGCTACATGCTTGATATGTACACGGTGCCACCTGCACATAGCACCACATGTACAACATGTACACAACACACATGCACAGAACACCACATGTACAATCTTGCACACAACACCATATGTCCAACACACACACAACACCATATGTACATAGCACTACATATACAACATGTACATAGCACCATACGTCCACAAGACCGCACATCCAACATGCACACAACACCATATGCACATAACACCGCATATCCAACATGCACACAATACGATATGTACACAACACCGCACATCCAACATGTACATAGTACCATCTATACCTAGCACTGCATATGCAATATACACACAACATCATACATACAACATGCATCATAACATCATATGTACATAATACTGCATATGTTACATGTACACATCACCATAGATACAATCACTGAATATACAACATGCACACCATATACACAACCATAGTACTGCACATCCATAGACCACACGCTGACCCCATAAGAAACCTTTCTTTTAGTGGCTTTCCACTATACATGCTTATCCTAGCATGCTACAGATCACAATATTTTCACATCGCTGATGTACCCCTCAACTTTACATGTCCATAGCAAAAACATATACATAGTATAATCACATAATATAAAATCATACCCACATGATACTAACCTTGTAGATTTTTCAGGATCACTCTTCCCACTCGATTCCTCATAATACCAAGAACCTCTTCATACCACTCACTTGCATAAGAAATCATTCCTCCACAAGAATGATCCTTGAAAACCCCATACATACATACATACATACATACATACATACATACATACATACATACATATATATATATATATATATATATATATATATATATATATATATATATATATATATATATAATCATTAGAATAAAAAAATCATGATCCATGACGACCCTGTCAGACATGACATACATACATACATGTATACATATATGAAAATCAACATAATCATGATCACAACATAAATACGAGATATCATAAGGTCTAGGTTAAGACAAATCCCTTTATTTGTGTTGATTTTTGTAGCATGAATGTGCTCTAGCATTGAGATTTTGCAAAGAGGCTAAGACACATGTATTCTCCAAGACCCAGAAGTCTTTTGGAGAAATTCCACGTAGAGATAGATTAATTTAAATTATTAATCAGTTTTTTAATATTTCCTAAGTCTAAACTTATGAAATATGTTTAATTAAAAGGTATTAATTAAGTCAGGTGCAAATATTCTAGAAAAATGTGTGGATTGAGTCTTAGTTAATCTTGGCCATCGATTAAGTTTTAATCGTGTCTGTTGAAGTCTCAACGACAAATTATAAGAAGAACTTGTTGGGCACTTGGAGAACACACTTGTAGAGATCGAATTCACTTGTAGATTGATTTCTTGAGTAGCAGCGCTAAGTTTCTGGAGACAGTGCTAGTGAGCTCGTTGCAGTGAGAGGGGTAGGGATAGTAATACCAAAGGAATATTTTATAGATCCAGTGAGTGCAAATAAGAGAGGCAATAAGTACCACAGATAGGTAGCGCAAAGGCCATGCATAGGCAACACATAACTTCATGAGGAGGTTTTGTTTTTGCTGGGAGACAAAGTTGATTCAGTGACAAAGGCTGGAGTGAGACTCCAGAGGCCAAGAGGGTTAAGTTTCCAGACATCAGCTGATCATATAGTGAAGGTGAGTCAGTTCTGAGTTGTGGGACGTAGTACTGTGTAGGTTGACGTAGTGACTACGCAGAGGCAATGCAGAGTAGCTCATCCTGAGCCCAGATTAGTGTTATATTGGTAGTGGAAAAGTGATAAGTCAACCACTAAATTTTTGTCATATTTTTCTTTGCATGGTTTGTCAGTTTAGAAAACCATAGACTTCTACTCAGATTTACTACTGCATAATATATAAACCCTTAGCTGCTGCATCGATTTTCCTACATTGGGTTTTTTCTAGGGACTTAGTAAAAAAAACGTTGTTATTTGTGTGTGTGTGTATCTATCTTTCCCGCATTGTATTTATTCCACTATATTTATTTTGTGAAGGTTGCAACATATTGATTTTGATATTTACCGTAGAAAACAATAAATAATTTGTTCAGTAAATTAACAAGTAGAAGAAATCTAATCAGTTGCTATAGTAGGATTCCAAGCATTGGAATTTTCACATGGTATCAAAGCGTAAATTGAAGCGGAGGATATAAGATGCATAAGGAAAGAGGGAGCTTCGAGGTACTGCATGAGAAACTGCACGAAACCCCAGAGGTTACATAGTCCATTTGGTCAGGAGGGTCAATTTTTGAGGAAAATTTTATTTCTTTGAGAGAGTCGAGAAAGAAACTAAATTTTCCAGATCGAAGATTGTCAGAGATAGGGGGAGAAGGATCATTTTTCTTGTAGAGAATATATTCAGTTGTGACGCAATTATTTTGCAGCTTTTGCTGGTAGAACAACGTCAGAAGGGAAGAAGAGCACACACTGAGGGAATTCTTTCCTCAGGTAAATTCTAGCCAAGAAGTTTAAATTCTCCACGCAGAGCAACAATATCCTTGAGAATATTTACCCACTCCAACAGGGAGTGCGTAGAGCCAGTTAGTAGTTTCGCAAAGAGGAAGAGGTAGAGTTCGACATATATTTTTTTTTTGGTGATATAGGATCAACAGGGTTGAGAGATCAGGATCGGTTAGACGGTTCATCCAACTATGTTATCTAGAAGATCAAGATTTCTTGTCTTCTAGATGAACAAGTTCTCATGAATTACATCAGTTTAGTAGTAGCTATACCCACAGACCCATATCAGCATAAGATCTACGAAAAGAGATGGAAAAAGCAAAGAGGTTGATCCTCGATGGAGTTATGGATCACGTAGTGTCACACATAGCTGAAAAATATACCTCTAAGAAGATGTGGGATTCCCTTGCTACACAATACCAGGGATCTTCCGAGTAGCGGAAGATGTATTTGGAGAAGCTAAGGTGTACCAGGATGCAAAAAGGGGATCATATAGACCCCTTCCTTACTAAACTTAGGGAAGTTCAGGATCAACTTTGTGCAGCTGGGCCAACTCCCCAACCTACACAGTTTGTATGATTTTCCCTGAATAACATGTGTGAGGAGTGGCAAGTGTTCGTCGAGAGTATCCTAGGTAGATAAAAATTTCCAGCTTGGCACAGAATGTGGGCAGATCTGCAGCAAGAGGAGACGAGACGAGACTTGGTGAAGAGCATCATCTGTGGCAACATCAACAGTGGGACAAAGGAATTAAAGGAGGAGGAGACCACAACCCTTGTATCAAATGGGAAGCGCAGAAGGAAGAAGGACATATCCAAGATTAAATGATTTAGATGTGGTTAACTTGGTCACTACAACACCTAGTGTCCACTTAGGAGGAGGGACAAAGAGGAGAAGCAAGACCAACATGCTGCATCTGTGGAGATATATAGGTTGTCGTCATGAATGGAGGAATAATTTTACATGATAATTGATATACCTCCAAGGGTGAGGTGGGGTGATTTGGTTTTGTATCCCCATAGAGCTATAGATGGGCAGGATCCTTAAGGATTCCACCTCTTGGATCAATACCTTGATACAAGAGCACATAAAAACAATAGCAGGATGGACCCATGACAATTAGTGCAGCCAGGTGATGGAGTGATAGATGTATTAGATAGTAATAGTCAGAGACTGAGAAACACAAAGTAGAGTTGGAAACAGTGAAGTTGGCATAGAGCAGAGTCAACAACAACGCAGAGGCTTTAGTGACAACACAAAGACTAGCAGCAGTCAGGACTCGAGTCACAGGTGCATCAGACTGAAAAAAGTTGGTTCAGTATGATAGACATCTCTCAGTTGCAGAAAAATTAGATGAGAGATAGTTGTAGATGTTGCAATGGCAACAACAACAGAGTTGCAGTGGTTTGCAACAATATGCAAGGTCAACAACAACACAAATGCAACTCATAATCAAAGTTTCACAGTATTTGGTGGGTAGCAATAATCATACATCGACAATGCAATAGGAGGTGGTGCAGAGTCATAGTATTACTATGAGGAGGGCAACGGTACTGGAGCACATACCTCGATAAGAGGGAGTGTTGATTTTTGTCGCATCGGATGTGCTCTAGCCTCGATATTTTGCAGAGATGCTAACACACATGTATTCTACAAGACTCAGAAATTGTTTGGAGAAATTCCACCTAGAGATGGCTTAATTAAAATAATTAATCAATTTTTTAATATTTCCTAAGTCTAAACTTAGGAAATATGATTAATTAAAAGGGATTAATGAAGCCAGGTGCAAATCTTCTATAAAAAGACGTGGATCGAGTCTTAGTTAATCTTAGCCATTGATTAATTTTTAATCACATTTGTTGAAGTCTCAATGAGATATTATAAGAAGAACTCGATGGGAACTTGGAGAACACACTTGTAGAGATCAAATTCACTGGTAGATCAATTCCCTGAGTAGTAGTGATGAGTTTCCAGAGAGAGAGCTAGTGAGATCATTGCAGTGAGAGAGGGGCAAGGATAGTAAGACTGAAGGCAGATTTTCCAAGTCCGGTGAGTGCAAATCAGAGAGGAAAAAAGTGCCACAGAGAGGCATCATAGAGGTCACGTAGAGGTAGCGCAGAGCTTCAAGAGGATATTCTGTTTTTTTTAGGAGACAAAGATGATCCAGTGTCAGAGGGTAGAGTGAGAGTCTGGAGGCCATGAGGGTCAAGTTTCCAGACAACATCTAGCCAAATAGGGAAGGTGACACATATTTGAGTTGTGGGACACAATACTTCATATTCTAACCCAATGACTATGCATAGGCAACAAAGAGAAGCTCATCCTGAGCCAAGATCAATGTCGAATCGCCAGTGGAAGAGAGATAATTTTCTCACTAATTTTTTGTCATATTTTTCTCTGTACGGTTTGTCTGTTTGGGAAACCATAGACTTGTACTCATATTTACTATTGCATAATATACAAACCCTCACCTACTACACTGGTTTTCCTGCATTGGTTTTTTTTGGGACTTAGTCCGAAACAAACATTGTTATTTGTGTGCGTGTGCGTGTCTATGTTTATTGCATTGTATTTATTTTGTGAAGGATGCATTGTATTGATTTCGATATTTACCGTCACAAAAAATAAATAATTTGTTCATTAAATTAACAAATAGGATAAATTTAATCAGTTTCTATAGTAGGATTCAAAGTATCGTAAATTTCACAATTCGTGCACAACATGCACAACGTTGAGAAAAATAGTTCCCAACATAGCCAAGGCATATAACACCTCAGATCCATTCACTTTACCTTACTTGATTACCTTTCTCATGATTTTCCTTCCACCATTCATTTACACCAATGGACTCAACCAATCCAACCGATTGTCATATTATTACCTTCCATTGTTCTTACTCATGCAACGAGATTCATTCGAGTCTTTCATTACCGATTTGGTACCACACTGCTCTCCCCAAGCTCCATTAACTTTCCTATTTACCAACCAATTCCCAATACTCTTAAAACATAAAATAAAAGAACAAGAAAAAACAAGAAGAAGACCATGAAAACCAAGGCAATATGACACCGCAACAAAGTAGCATGATCATGCACTAGACGCAATCATGACCAAAAATCAAGTGCAGGAGATAACAAAATACCAAAAGCACAAGACTAGAAACAACCACCATGGCTCAACCCCATGGTTCCCAATGCTTCCAAAGTAAAGCTCAACCTGAGCCTCCTTCAATATTTCATGGCAACATCTTGCCATGCAATCCCCTGCATCATACTTCCATAAACATATAACTGCCAACTCATAATTAAATATAACAATATACAGGTTATCTTACCTTGTTGTGCCAAGCATTTTGCCTTGTAACCAAATACGTACACCTCTCAAGGAACTCCTATTCTTTGATGAATTCATCCATATATGGAAACCAATTATTATACCTGCCAAATACATGTTCACGAATATAGTATATATCCACATAATGTGAGACAAAATCAAGGTTAAGAATACTTCCTGGATGCAAAGCACTCAATCGTTTGGATTAGGGTTTCCAAACGTAGCTAAAGGAATTCTTACCCAATTCTTTTCTTTTACCATTTACCTTGCTACCATTGAGTCTTACTACATGCTATCACATCACCCAACTATTAGTTATATAAACAATTCAATGGTTACATTTTCATGCTAATACCAAGCATGTTACCCTACAACTGTTCACACATGTTCCAAATCTCAAAATAATAAACCTTTACCAAGAATAAAAATTGTGTCATAATCCATAGTCAACTCATATTCATTAGACATAATGTTACAATTGTCACCTATTATACTCAAGTACATTTCAGTTATCTCAACACATACATGTTAGTACAACCATATTAAAACAAGATCATTTCTTCATGCATGCTTATATACATATACTCATATCATGAAATTAATCAAACATTCGAACATACTATAAATGTACCATGTTAGATAAATCAACTAGATGACATAATAGACACCAAACACTCAACACCAGATAGATGACGTAATCAAATAGTTAGGCACCAAGTACACGACATAAGCAAACTCATACCTTAATGTATCTTAGGGGAGGCTATCTTGTCTGCGCAATAAATCTAGATTAGCATGATATAACTTCACAACATATCACTCAAATATAAATAAGGTCATGATATCCATAGCAGTAACTAATTAACATGTTCACATCATAAGCTCATAAACGTTTGTCGTTCATGCGTAAAAATCACATATGTACGATCAGTCTAGATTAATACAGAACAATGTCACAAATAAGTCGACTCATCGTTGAATGTCATAATCCTAACCATTTGCGTAGGCCAATCCAAATTAGCATGATACATATGACATCAAGATATTAATGTTGTAACCCTAATCATCAAGTTAACTAACATAGAACAAAAACAAGTTAACATATAACATGATTATTAGAAACATATAACATAATCATTGAGCTAACTACAATTTAACATATAACATAGTCTTCAAGTTAATACCATGCCTGACTAACCAACGCATGTACATATGATCACACCAATTAACTAACATCTATAATGCATGTAACCATAAAATATATAGAATGAAAGGCATACACATAACCACAATGCATATGAATATACTGATCAAATATCATTTATCACATATGTAACCATAATAATAATAGAATGACAGACATATAAGTAACCCTAATTCTTACCACAACCATGAATCACATACCTGCATTCCAAGCATACAAACTTGTATGATGATATACTCTTACCCCAAATTCCATTGTTGCAACATCACTTTAATGATCTACATCTCCTGCTCTATCTTAAGCAACACATTAGCATCATAACATACCAACATCACCATGATGACCTAATTGCATACAACGACATTATGTAGAGTAAAATTCACCATGAAAATGCATGCATAACAAAATATATACACCGAAATGCATAAAAAATGCATATACAACCATACACTCATGATGAAACTTCCCACAAAAACGCCATCGACCTTCATATGGAAACATTATTGCATTCATTTACAAGTAAAAACATATGGAAAGCCATACATCATCACTGTGAAAAATCATGCTCATAACTAACATAATTCCAACATAAATACCATGGATACAACAACAATATAATACATACATAAACTAGTACATTTATAGATCAAATACCAAAGGAATGAATTTCTCATTAATGAATGTGGAAACCAACCGGAGATGGGACTTCCACATTCCACCCGACCATATATTGGCTGATCCAAATATCTCTTCAGCCAATCGCCCCTTGCCATATTCCAAGCATGAATGTGGGACTCAAACTAAAATAACCAACCAACGCATCCTGAGGCTAAACCACCTCATGCTCATCAATAGAATCGGGCCTTACCGTAATCCTTCTCGAATCACTAAGACAACACAATAAACATGTCATAAAAGGATTTACCATGATCTCCACCCAATCACTAGGCCAAAATAGAAGCATGGATACCACCAGATTCTGTCCACCTACACTGTGAGGAATTTTCTCATCTCCTAGTCTCTCAGGATTTGCCGCAATCCACAGTCCAAATTAGGGATCATTAGGCCCTAAACCGAGACATACTCTCCCAGATTTACCGTACATTCCATCATGGGACTACTAGGACCAATGTAGAGCACCCACCTCTCAGAATTTACCACAATCCAAAAAAGGATCACTAGGTCCTAAACCGATGAAAACCGCCTCTAGGATTTACCGTATATCGCGCCATTCACAGGCCGAGGATTCCCAGGCTCACCGACGCAACACACTATCTGACTTTACCGCAACCCACAATATGATTCATGGGTTACTAGGCCATGTGTTATATCAATTCAGAGATCCACCCCACTAAGCTTCAAATCCATTTGGAAATCTAGCTAAACCAAAACATGAGAACTCCACAACACCATGGCTATCCGAAAATGGAAAGGATAGGTTGAAAACATTGTCACACCTGGAAAAAACCATGCCAAGATAGAAAATAACCACATGCAATACCATGCATGCTATATCTAGCAAGGAAATCACACATGTGAATTAATACCTGCAAAGAATCCCGCGGTAGCTGCTCGATTCCTGCTATTCCTTGCTTGCTTCCTCCTTCTTCTTGTTTTCTTTCCTTTCTTGGTCCAATGCCAAAATGCTCCAAGAAAATCTAAGTGTCCAAAAGTGTGTGTGTGTGTGAGAGAGAGAGAGAGAGAAAGAGAGAGAGAGAACAAAATGGGAGCTATAAGTGTGAGAAAAATCTTGCCAAATGATACTCATAAGCCTTTTTATTAATGAGGCCTCTATTTTCTTCAATTTCCATTATTTTCCTTCATTTTCCTTCTCACATGCAACATGTGACCTTTCACATCCATTTTCTCCTATTTTCCATTATTTTCATAAATAAATGTGCCACAAATACTTTTGCCTCCCCAAAGCCTTTTCCATTGCCCTTTCCAATTTCCTTTAGCCATAATAACCGAAATGAACAACCACTGTTTTTCTCAATATTCAGGTTGGAATAAGTGTCCCATCAATCGTGGTTATTATTTTTGCCTTTATTAACTTTTATTACATGGAATTTTCACCAGGGCTATTATAAATGACATGGGTTACTCCCCATAAAAAGAAATATGAAACATTTAACAAGTTCAAAACCTTAAAAACCATAGATGAGAATGAAATTGATCTAAATATTAAGTGTTTGAGATATCATAGAGGAGGATATTTTACTTTTGATATATTTGATGAAGTTTGTGTAAAACATGGGATTAGAAGACATTTTTCAATACAAAGAACTTCTCAACGGAATGGTGTTGTTGGTGGTCATCCTTAAAACGCCTCTTTATGCCCCAATTTTAGAGAGATCATTCAACCTAGTGATTCCATACATACTTTGCAGTTCTCTTCTTGGACTCATACATACCCCTTCGAATTGAGGGGGGGAATGTTGAACACCTAATTCGCTAAGGGTTAAGATGAGGGAAATGGATAGTCAAAGGAAGTCCAAGAGACCTTGGAATGTGGAATCCAAGAGTCACAATGAATGTAATATAAATATACATCTGTGTCAATAATATAGATATCATGTTTATATTTCATGTCTTGTGTGTTTACATACATGTGTCTGACACTCTTGATATATGAAAACAAGGATATTTTCAAATCCAAAGATGCATAAGTTCATGAGGAGTAGTCATTTTCCATTGATTTCAAAGGGGGGAAAGTTGCATAAAGGGGAAGTTAAGTTGTATACAAAATAAGAAGTCGTAGACAGGGGGAGTTAGCAGACAGGGGAAGTTCTCCAACTATTGCCAAATTTTTCTAATGTTTTCCATCAATGACAAAGTGAGATATTTTTAAATAATGAATTTTAATTGTTTTCAAAGTTAGGAGGAGACCCTTTATGATATGAGATGTGAAGGGGAGAAGTAGAGGTGCAAAGATAAGGAGCAAAGGAGAGAGGTCGAAAGCATACGTAAGATCTAAGGTGGGAGCATGATGTGAGGTGAAAAAAGGGGTATGAGGAATATAAATAAAGAATATTGAAGAAAACTAACCCTTTATGATATGAGGTGTAAAGGGGAGAAATATTGGTGCAAGGATAAGGAGCAAAGGAGAGAGGTCAGAAGCATAAGTAAGATCTAAGGTGGGAGTGTGATGTGATGTGCAAAAAGAGGTATGAGGAATAGAAATAAAGAATATTGAAGAAACTCAAATTTTCATTATAACGTAAGACATTGTCAATCTAACATTTTAGGTTTCTTCCATTAGTTAATATACAAATAAGTTTCCATCAAATTGATCTGGATCTCTCATCTACTAGAATTAACCAAGATATTTTACTTCTGTTATGTTAGTAGAATTGCATGTGAAAGAGTATGAAAAACCACATGCACATAATTTAAAGAAGAGGAAACATAAATACACACATCACATCAAATAACACACACACCTTTATAATGGAGTTCAACCAATGTGGGTTACGTCTCCGAGCTTGATTTCAAAGGTGGGGAGGACGCTTCATTAATTGGTGCAAGATGATGATGGGTACATGATGCATTCTTTGTCAAATACAAGGATGAGCTTATTTAACTAGAGTGACATGTATCTCCACGAAGTTTTCTTATATAAGAACTCTCACTCATATAAGCTCTCCTTCAACATGAAAAAATAAAAATCTCTCACATAAAGTGGCATACAAAACTCCTGTCACAATGTGGCATACATGGATCTCAACATCAAATCATCATCTCAGAAAAATCAAATGAAGACATGAAAACAATGCATCTTATACCTATAAAATGGGCCTCATAAGGAAATTATAAAATAATAGTGGAAATGATAAAATAAGATTAGATTGCATCATTAAATTTTAGAAGGAAAAAAGAAAACACTAAATTTTTAACTTGTATTTTCAACTTATCTCCCTATGGGTTTACTCAAATTTCAAGCTGCAACACTTTCTGGATGCATAATTTGATTCCTTATCCAAGGAGTACTCATTTTTATACTTTCGATGGACACTGCTACATGAAAAGTGATAAATATATGAAAAAACATGCTTGTAATCACTTTTATCATGTATTTATCATTTTTCGTGTAGCAGGGTCTATCGAAAGTATGCAACATGAGTACTCCTTGGATGAGGAATTAAATTTTGCATCCAATGAGTACTTGCACTCAAAATTTGAGTAAAAACTTAGCGATATTAGTTGAAAATACGAGTTGAAAAAGTAGTTTTATTATTTTATTATTTTTTAATATTTTTACTTTTCTACTCCAAAAAAGGTGAATCATCCCCCATGGTTGATATCATCATCTTGAATCCTATTGGTTCTTATAAAGTTTATTTTGGTTTTACATTTTTCTTAGGAGGCCCATTTTAGACCTCAAAATTCCCCTAATCGGATGGCCTAAAAATTCAGAACTCTATTGAAGAATTCCTAGCGAAAAATCAGGAAATCTAACTCTAAACTTGACCCCCTTCTAACTCAGTGAAATATGGGCTCCTCGAGAATCTCAAAGATCCCCCAAAAGAATCCTTCTCACTGGTCGATTGGAATTCGACTGCCTAGATGAAAAATCTGATCACACCATCGCATTCCTTGTGAAAAAATGAGAAAAATGAGTATAAAGTCAACATAATTCTAACAGCATAAAAAATCGGCCCCCAACGGAATCTTAATGATTCTGAAAATATTCCACATAGAGAATATTCTTTGGAATATTCCCTAACATATACTCTGATAATATTCGTAGAATCTTCTTGAGATTCATGACTTCATTGACCTGCTTGCACCCTTATCTCTCATGTATTCTCTATCATTCTCCATGGTCCCCTTTGAACCATTTGAATGACATTTTATAAAAAGGTGTGAGGGTGAATAAGACAAAGTGTGTGGTTGGCACGATGGTTGGAATAGTCATATCAAGTTACTTTTTTTTATGGAGTTTTTGGGTTCAAAACATATGGACTCCTGATTTTTTTTAATATGGTTTTAAAGCCTAATTTTGGTTTTAATATAGTTTTCAAGGTATATAATATATGGAAATCTTATGTCCATATTGTAAGGACTCCCAAAACCATGAGAATAAGAAAAAAATGGAGGTTGTGTTAGGCCTCTGTAATTTAGTGGAGTGGCAAGACTAAATGCTGCAAAGACTACATCAAAAACCACTTTGGGATTCTAGGATCTAGCCCTCCTAAATCCACAGAGGGATCTCTCTATAAGTGCAAAGATTGATTTATATTTAAGGCTTTTAGTATGATTTTAGGCTAGTTATTGAGAACAAGGGTTTTTTGTTTGTTTGGTTGGTCAGGTATGATTTTTAATTGGATGGAATATCAACAAATGAAAGAGTTCAAAAGAGGTGAAGATGCAAGTATATTGATAAGTGTTCAACAGATAGGATTAGTGTGAAAACAAATTTAAGCCATTGGGCAATGGAGTCACAAAAGGGTTTAATTGTACAACAATTTCAAGAGTGGTCCAAGGGGAAATTCATCTATATCAAAATATCCTTTAGATTAAATGATGGAATGGAACATTAAAAGTGTTGAGAAGGTGGAAAAAGCCAATAATTTCAACAAGGATTTATCAACTTTCCAAACAAGAAAATCCTTTTTAAGCAACTGTTTGAAACCAACCAAAGACAGGGCTAACCATAAACTTCTTTGGACAAGCTTGTATTAAAGCTAACTTATCAGACAAAAAATCCAATAATCCACATGACTACTTTCAGAAGGGATGAAAACATATAGGAAAACAAAGTGTAGCTTAAGATCAAGTCAGATGCATTAAAATCTAGGCCCGCTTTCAGCATACTCTTAGGGAAACCTTCAAAAAACCTTTGGGGAAATAACTAGAAGACAGGGCAAACCATAAAATTTTCTAGTTTAACTCTACTTAGCATGTAATGAAAATATCATTCAAGAACTTCCTTTCAAGTTTTTCACATCAAGACATGGAAAAACCAACATTCCTTGATAATGTTTACACTTAACTTAAGTCATTCTTAAATACAAAATTGGAAGAAAACATACAGATAAAGCTTATCAGTGAGAGTAGGGTACTTTTAAGGGTAAATCCTAGCTATATTTTCTGTTCTTTATCAGAGAAAAGTGAACAAAATGGCATATATGAAAGGAAAACAATAACAGTAAGAGGTACTTCACCAATGATATAGACCAGGATCCCAAAATTCAGCCTGTATATTGATTGTCAATCCAGTTACACACTTCAAGTCCAATGTTTCATCACATCAACAACTTCTCTTCTCAGCCTAGCTTCTTCAATAACTTAACAGAGCTTCAGAGCTTCAGAATTTATTTACATTCAACAATGATTCAGATACAACAACTATTGCATCAGAAATCCAATGACTAACCAACCAACCAACCAACCATCTCTCATCTTCTAAGGAAGTATTTATAGAAGAAAGAGGAGGTGGAATGAAAGAAAGGGTCTCCAGGTTCAATTAATATAAGTTAATGCTTCTCTGCCTTTGAGAAACTCAACAGAGAAGATTTCTGATATTTTCCATGTATTAATTGGTTTTCATTAAGTTCTTAGCTACTTGGCAGATTTTGTTGACTTTAAAACTCTTTTAGGTAGGCTGGCAATAACTCTGGTTGTCTTTAAACAAAATATCACTGACTAGGCAATAACTATGCCTTCTTTTGATTTGTTAAACACCATGTTGAAGCACACACATGGTGTATGAGGAAGAAGAATGCACACATAAGAGAAACAACACACAATGAAAGATAAGCGTGAGGCTTTCTTATTTTTCCATTATACATGATGTGCATTTATAATACAATGGTGTGACTCTTGGTTTCATATTCCAAGGTCACTTGGACTCCATTGTGACTTTTCATATTCCACACCTACCCATGTAGGATTAGGTATTCCAACATCCCCCCTTAATCCGAAGGGGTATGTGTGAGTCCAAGAAAAGAGTTGTAATACAAATCTGCAAAGTATGCATGGCAGCACTTGGGCTGAATAAACTCTCTGAAATGTTGGAAAAAGAGGTGGTTTTAGGATGACCACAAACACTGGAACGCAATACTTGTTGCAGTTCCCGGAACTCTTCCAAAACTGGCAAGAAGCTGAAGGCTTCTGCTAGAGGAATTGTCCCTCATATAAAAAGGGAGACCTTCGACCTAAAAGAAGGGAGGTCTACAACCTGTGGTGGTTTTAGGTTGTCCACCAACCAAAGATGATGGTTTTAGGTTATCCACCAACCGAAAATGATGGTTTTAGGTTATCCACCAACGAAAGATGATGGTTTTAGGTTATCCACCAACCGAAGGTATGCTCATGGGAATTCGTGTCTCTGGCTACATCTCTGAATCCGGAATGACGAATTGTGGCTCAGGCTCACTTGAACTGCTGGCTACAACTCTGAACATGGAATGAGAGATTGTGGCTCAGGCTCGCTTGATCTGTTGTCGAAGCTTGTACATGACCACCATTTTCCCCCATGTCAGGGACAAGGTGAGATGATGGCGAAAACTCAACTGCAAGTTTGTTCAATATCCATGAACAAGTTCTAACATGTGTCGTAAACATCTTCTTGGCTGCTGATGCCCATTGCCAAGAAGCGATCCATCCAAGATGAATCTTGGTTCTTGCAGGAGGCTTGTTTTTGAAGCATCTGTCTGAAGAATGGGTGTGCCGACCACAATGCTTGCATGGATGAAGATCAAAACAGTGATCTTTCATATGGCCAACTCGATCACAGTGTTGGCATTTCTCAATCTGTTGTGGAAGTGGAACAGGATCTGGAACAGCTGCAGGTGAACTGTCATACATGAATCCGGCACTCTGAAATATGATGGGCTTTGTGTAGTTTGGAATATGAAAGGACACATCCTTGTCATATCCAAGACCAGTTCGGTGCTTGTTGTGGACAAGCTCTTCCCAAGGTCTGATGATGGGCTTGAGAAGTGCAGGCTGAGTGGCTGCATCTACATGTACATCTGCTCTAGTGCAAGGAACCGAATGGGAATCATCTGCAACTTTATCTTCTTTCTTCTGATAAGAGTCCTTCACAATGTTCTGAACAGAAACAGGTTCAGAATGGTGACTCTTTTGCTGAAGTTCATCTTGTTGAAGCTGAGATTCCAACTGCAAAAACTCAATCTTTTCTTGTGCATCTAGCAAACAACTCTGAATATTACAAAGAGCATTCTTGCTCATTTTTATCACATCATCAACATTGGAATGAATGAGGTTTTTCAACAACTCTAATGCCTCATTGATTTTGGCCATTTTCAACAACTTAGGCTCAAAAATGAATGAAAGGGTGTCGGCTACAACCGAAAATGCACCTGTTTACAATGTGATGCAACAAATACAAATGACTCCAAAGAATTCTCAAAGCACAAAATCTGCTCCTCAAATGATGGAGGGCAATCAACAATCCAACAACTCAAATTTTCTGATTCCAACTATGAATGAAGAGGCAAATTCACTCACAATGTGAGTTCAATACAAAATCTCTGCAAAAATATGTGAATGTCCAGCAAAAACACTTATGCAAGAAGCTGAATTTTTTCTTCAAAGAGTTGGCAAACTTGTAAAATTCTTCAAAAAAACAACCTTTTATCAATGCCACAATGCAAATCTTCAATTTTCAGTCCATCTGCTCCATATGTCAATTTCTTCAATTTCATTTCTGATGTTCTTGTCTTCTCTCTTTTTCCTCTCTTTCTGCTCTTTCTCTTTCTGCTGCTTTTTTTTTTTTTTTTTTAATTAATTAAAAATTAATTAAAAAAATGGGAACAATGAAAAATTAGGGGAATGGGATTAATTAAAAAGAAGGGAATTTGGGAACTAATTTAAAAGGGATTTAATTAAAAATGGGAGGGAATTTAATTAATAAAGGAGGGGAATTTAATAATGGAGGAGTTTAAAAAGGAAAAGGAAATTAATTTAAAAGAGAGTGGGGGGGGGCGCATATTAAAATTTTAAAAATATGAAAATCGATTTTAAAAGACAATGGGAGTTATTGTTAATTGAGAGGGGCGGTGTTATATTAAATGGGACGGATTGTATTGCAATGGATTGTATTTAAAAATGGCGGTATTTAAAATATTTTAAAATAAAAAAAGAATTTATGGAAGCTTAAGGGCCGTGGGCAGGAAAGGCGTAAGGGCCGTGGGATAGAGCGCGTGGAGGGAGTGTAATGCAGGGAGCAGCTGGCCGTGGAGGAGGTAAGAGAGCGTATGCTGCAGTGAGGAGGGAGGCATGTGAGGGAGCGCCCTTGTGTGGAGAGGCCGCGGGTTGAGCGTTGCGCAGAGAGAGAGCTAGGGGAGGGGAGTTGGTGCGTTGGGGCGGACTGTAGTAGAGAGGGCGGGCCGTAAGGGAGTAAGGAAAGTGTGGGAGGGGGTAGCGTAGAGTGTAGGGGCGTAGGGAGAGGGTAAAACAAACAGCGAGGGTTCTCTCTGTTGAGAGTAAGGTGTGGGCGTTTGGAACGGTAGCATATAGTGTATGGGCATAGAGTTGAGGGGAATGTAAGTGGAAAAGGGCGGAGGTAGGAGTTTGGGTAGTGAGATGAGAAGTGAATGCAGATGTTAAAAAATTGCAGGGGGATGAGGGCCGAAAGGCCTGGAATGGCAGAGAAATTTTTATTATTTTTATTATTTTTATTTTTATTTTTATATTTTTATTACAGCAGAGAGTAGATAATAGAGAGAGCAGACTATTCTTCCTTCCAGCAGCATATATTGAATAAATGCAAACTCAGAAATCTTTCAGTAATCCAGTAGCAGGAGAATTCTTCAGAAAATTTTAGCAGTAAAACCCAGAATTTTTTTTCAATAGCAGAACAAATCCAGCAGCAGAGAAAACTCAGAAATTTTTCCAGTAGTCCAATAGCAGAATAATATGTAGTAAAAACAAATCCAGCAGCAGAAGATATGAGGAATTTAACAATACTCAGAAAAATCTTCCATTAAAAAGCCAGAAAGCCAGAAACTTCTACTTCAGAAACCCTCTTTAAACAGTGTTTTCCAGCAACTCTTCAATGCAGAAATTAATGGAAATTGCAGGAAAAATGAGAATGAAAACCTTCAGATGGGCAGTGCTGCCTTTCTTCAAAACCACTGCTGCTCTTCTTCAAAACAAATTCTGAATGCTACTCTTTCTTCTGAATGCTGCTCCTTCTTCTGAATGCTGCAAAATCACTTTCTGAATGTGGCAAAAAGACTGCTACAAACACTTGAGTGCTGCAAAAAAAACCAACATTTTTTGCAGATATGCATAGGCCATAAACACAAATGGCTCACTCAAAGTGGAGCAGGGCCAGAAATCGCCCGCTCTGATACCATGTTAAACACCATGTTGAAGCACACACATGGTGTATGAGGAAGAAGAATGCACACACAAGAGAAACAACACACAATGAAAGATAAGCGTGAGGCTTTCTTATTTTTCCATTATACATGACGTGCATTTATAATACAATGGTGTGAGTCTTGGTTTCATATTCCAAGGTCACTTGGACTCCATTGTGACTTTTCAGATTCCACACCTACCCATGTAGGATTAGGTGTTCCAACATGATTTATGAAAGCTGCAGGTGGCACTTTGGTAGTTGAAGAGGATTCAATTAGCCTCTGATGTGGTAGTGGAAGCCTTTTGGACTGATATTTCTCTTTGTTTTTCCTTAAAATACCTTTAATCTATTTTTGGTCTGTGTTTAGGCTTAATTAGCCTTGATCTTCATTTCTTCAGGTATTTATCCTTTAACACTGTCTTTATCTCTGTGGGTTAGGACTTTGATTCTTGAATTTATGTCTCAATCCCTTTAGAAACTCTGATTTAAACCTTTAATTCTTTACTTATGCTCTGATCTTATCCTTTGACATTGATACTCTTCATTTAATTGATGTTTTACTGTGTTTTGTTGTTTTGAAGGCACACAGAAGGTTTACACTGGTGGAGGGGTTTGTTTTAATGAAGGACCCCTTGGATCCCTTCCTATATTGAAGGTTAGGAATCGTCATTCCAGGCCTTCATATTAATTCAAAAACTGTGGGAAAACCCCATATAACCTGCAAAAACAAACAAAATTTATGAAAATCCTACGAAAATAGGTTTAACAGCCACTTTGAAGGTTTGGGCGCGAGGTTAAATCAGAGCCGTTAGATTAGGATAATCAACGGTTGAGATTGTTTTTCTGAATTTTCTGGGGGAATGGATGAAAGCAAATGAGCTGGGGTCGTGATATAATGAGGGTTGTTCGATTAGAATAATGAACGGTGGAGATTACTCGATCAAGTCGTTTGGGAGAATATTGGGTGAAAAGTGAATGGGGCAAGATTAAAATAGGATCATCCAATCTCAGAGATCGACGGTTGAGATTAAAGCCGAAAAGAACGTTGCGAAGAATAGTGGTAAGGTGGAAAACCATTAATGGTTTTCGCGCGGCGTTGGAGCGGTTTTAGAATTTGACCAAAAGAACGCGATACCATACACTTGCTGACACCTGTCCCTTCAATACCGCCCATTTCACGTTTTTTTTTGGGATTAAATTGCAGGTGAAAAAAAAACGCGAAACACAATTCTGGCCATCGGATGAGGGGCAATAGATCCAACGGTGTGGATCGCACGTGATGGAGAAGTTGCGGGGTTTAAGAGGTAAGAGAGGCCCACATTATTTTTTTCGCATGGTGGGAGGGTTTAAACGGAGAAATGGAGTTTATCGCGTTGCATCCCGATCGTTGGATTCTGTGATCGGATGATGAAGATTGAAAGATAGGGCGGGAAGCTTTGAAGGAGAGGAAAGGAAGGTCCCGACAGAAGTGGGTTATCGGATTTAACTTCGATCGTCGGATCTTTGATAATGAACGATCAATATTAAAATAAAAGACAGATGTATGGATGAAGGAAGAGGCAAGGTATGAGGGTAAGGCGGAGATCGGGTAGCCCCGGGCCGTTGATCTACAGAGATCAACAGTTCTTATTCATTTAAAAATTTTCGTCGGGGAATGGAAAAAACAAAGGAAAGTAAAGTTATGAAGGGGTTTAGAGATGGGGTTTAGGACTTTAGCACCCGATTGCAGGGCTGTAGGTGACATGAGAAAAATGGCTTTGAAGGAAATAAGCCCTCGGGGGCTTATGACCTATATAATGTAAAAAGGGTGTTTTTAGGGCAAAAAACAAGGTTTTTGGGCAAAAATGGAGGTTCCAGTAGGTAAAATGATGGGATTTAAAACCAATTAAGGGGGAATAAAAGGCTTTAAAAGGGGGTTTTGATGATTTAGAGGGTTATATGAAGGTTTATGGAGGAAATAAGGGTGAAAATGGAATTGTTTGTGAGTGAAAGGAGGAGTGAAAATGATGGAAAATGGGGTTTCATAAGCAGTTTTTCTCTTGGTAAAACAGCAAGTTCTTTAGGATTATGAGGGAAACAACAGTGAAGATTAACTCAAAGGGTAAAGATCTTCATAAGACTTTAAGAACTAACAATTTGAACATTAATTGTTTCTTAAAGGCTAAAAAACATTTTAGCCACCATTTGATATGGCAAATTTTATAGGTGGCTAACAGGTTGCACCATCCAAGGATACTTGGGACTAATTTGAGGTGTCATTTGGCACCATGTGATTGGGCTGATTCGTGCACATCATAAGCCACCTCTGCCACCTACTTGCCATGTGTTGACTTATGGTGATGCCATGTCACCTACTTGTGGGTAGTTTGTCGATTAGGCTGCCACATCATCTTTGTGGGTCCCACCAGGCCTGCTTACTTTTCTGCCATGTGGCAACTTAGGGATTTCCACGTGGCACCCTGAGTTGAATTTGAATTTGAATTTTGCCTAGTTTGACTAAAAATTTAACTGGCCATAACTTTCACATATGATTTCGAATTGAGGTTTTGTTTGCGTTGTTGGAAAGATTATGACGAGCTCCTAGATCCGACTTTAGTTTCATTTAAATTTAGGAAATTTTATTTTTGAGACTTTCTTGAGCCCCATTTTATTACTAAGTGTTCTTGGAGCCACATGGATCGCAAATATTGGTCTATCTATTGGACCTTCAACATATCAAGAATTTTACAAAGGAGATCTTCTATAGATTTACTAATATCCTAGTATAAGTAGCCCTTGATAATAGGCCCTAGTAATAGGGTGCATAAGGTTTAACACCTGAGGGCTAAGCTCCCCCAATATACTACCATATCAAAATTTTAATTAAGAAGGGTCAAGTTCATGACTCAATATCTAGTATTCTGGCTCTCGATAATAACCCCTAGTCACAAGGAACTTAAGGTTTAGCATCCAAGAGATAATATCTCTTTGCATATTTCATATCAACTTTTTAAGTCAAAAGGGTCAAGTTCATGATTTTCCAATATCTGATGTATTTCCTCCTGGTCACACTCTCTAGTCACAAAGAACTTAAGGTTTAACTCCCAAGGGCTAATCTCCCTTGAAAAATTACTATATCGACTTTATATCAAAAGGTATGGGTGCATGGATTTTTTGATATTCTAGTAGTCCAGAGCTTGTAGTAATAGCCCCTAGTTGTGGAATTGATTAGGTATAACAATTGAGGGCCTAAGCCCTTGGTATATCAACAAATTCACAAGTTCACATGATTTTCCAATATTCTAGTTTATATAGCTCCTAGTAATGCACTTGGTCACAAATGTGCTTTGATATAATGTTTGAGGGCCTAAGCCATCGACATATTGGAATATCTACAAACACATAATTTCATGGGATTATATGATATTATGGTGTTCAATAGGTTCTTGGCTATACCCCTGGCCATGGAGGTGCTTAATTTGTAGCACCTGAAGTTAAAGGCTCTGAAATATTGGTCAAGCAAGATATTTTTAGTGTTAACATTTTTTGGCATTTTCTTGATTACTGAGGAGAAGAGAAATTTGATGTTTTGGCATCCTCAACACCCCTTGTCATGATACTAGTTAAATTTTTTACTGAAAAGTGAATGATTATCGTTAGGGGCTATCCCATACTATAAGTTTTAGTGGTGTAGCGAATGTTGAATCCATCAATATCTCGATATCTTGAAGCCCAATGCATGTTAACTAACAACGAATTCGCTAGTATTTGATATAAATTTTTGTTGTCATCCATACTTGAAAGGTATTGATTTTATGGGTATTTCTAGTGTTAAAGGATTTTGGGCACATTCTTGATAGGTAGGTATAAATCAACACTTTTAGATTTGAACCCCAACACCTTGTGAATGTGAAAATTAGTGTTTGTTTTTTGAGACCATGAGTAAATATAAAGTGACACCGTCTGGTGTTTTAAGGACCAACTAAACAAGGAAATATTAATTAATATGAGTGTTGAGCCTTGAGAGTTAAGGGAATGAATTTAATGTTGGCCATATGTGAATCGTAATTATCAAAGCATAAATGTTTGATAATTGGGATTGATGGAAATACCTATTTGTATGAAAACAAATAATTTTAGAAGTAGGGTTGAATTAATCATGAAATTATAAATGTGTCACATTGGTAAAGAATTGATATGAAACATGGGTTGAAGGAAGCACCTAATCAGAAAGTATTAGTTTGTTAAAGTGAAATTTTAAATGAGAAGTGATGGAATATAGTTAGGTCATAAAGAATTTAGTTTCAGAAGTTGGTATTTGAAGTAAGTTTGTGGTTAATTACACAAGAAAAAACATTCCTTTATTAATTTCAACCATGGAAAACCTAATCTTCTACCAATCTAAACTTAGTAGGAATTCATGACATTCATGCACAATATCTGTAACAATTCATTGAGTCCTAAAAATATTTCAAAAATCATGCAATTAAACAATAACACATCAATATTTATAGGTATTTATAGATCTCTCACATTCTGAGCAGCAAGCATATTCATAAAACATGTCTTATTGCAAAATACAAGAAATATTGCTAAACCATCAACAACATTTTCCATACACCTTTTACCACATATTAATATGATTCACAATTTAAGTGTAACAGTACATCCAAGGAGCACAAATGAACAACTGATCTCATCTTTGAAAGATTGGAAATTTAAGGTGGGACTTCAAATTTTCACCCAACCATAGACTAGTTACAACCTAACCTTTCTTGTGTCTATCACCCCTGAGCTAGATCCACGATTCAAGGAGTTTTCTCAAGCAGACTAATCTAGAAATTATTCTCATCACCAGGAGACTAGGAATTTTCCTAGAAGAAGCTCTCCAAGCTTGGAAACACCAATCCATAGCTTCAAAAAAAAAAAAAAAACAAGGAAATCCACTCCCTCAGACTTAGCATGCTATACCATTGTTCAACAAGTGCTCAAGTTTTTGGATCCACTTTTTTCTTGCAAAAATTGATTTCTGGGTTTCCTCAAATTTCGTCCATCTAACCCCCCTCCTTCATCCAACCGCTTCCTTATTATCCACATCCATATTTATTCTTTTTGTGTGGTTTTTTGTGTCCCCCAATCATTCTCATTCTGGGGTGTATGGAAAATGTGGGTGTTTTCTTGAGAATCTCTCTTTCTAGTTGTTACATGTGTGTATTTTTAGTCTTTTCTAGCCAACACCACTCAACCCCATCCCCCCCAAAGATCATGGATATATGTCCCACTCTTTAGGCCATCAACTAAATTGATATTCATTAACAACCAGAGTACAAGTACATTACAAAGTCAGGGGGATTATACTAGGGGTGTTACAAACCCAAACCCCTTAAGGGAAACGTTGTCATTGGTGTTCTTGATAACAGAAAAACAAAACCAAAAACTAAGCTTTATACACATCTTGTTTACATTTTCTTACTTAGAAAACAAAATGGGTATAACATCCCCTTCAAACCAACCATTTTTATCAAGTGGTTATTTTTTGTTCATAGTTCTCTCAATGCTTCTTGATGCACCTTGTCCAACTTGATAACTTTATTTTCAGAGTGTTGTTTGCTTCCAACGTCCAATGTTGTGTCCGTTGTGATAAGTTCTCCTTAAACAAATAGTTTTGTCTCATTTCTCCTAGGGTCACACCTAATCTATCTTTGATCCCAATCAACATGCCCATGTCTCTTTAAAACCAATTCATTTTCAGGTTCCAAAATCCATTTTTTTCTTCCCAATCGCTTGGGTGATCCAATTCCTCTTTTCGTGCAATCACACACCTTCCAAGTTTAGACATCCCCTTCTCTACTTCTCAGTGCCTCGAGCTATCCATCCCTTGGAAATGCTTCCTTGCGTCAGAAAATGTATTTATAAGTAATGCATCTCCCTACCTTAACACACACATATCAATCATGGCATACTTCATGGAAATCAGTGCATACAATTAAGTTCGAGTGTCACCATAATGTACTTGTTATTGAAGTCTTCATCTCCAGTGCGCTGTTGTGCACTCAAATATCTTCAAGTTGTTATTTCTTTCCTTGCAATCAACCTCATGTGCTTATGTTGGATAGTTCTTTATCACAATCATACATGTCATGAGAGATAATCATATAATTTTAAATCGATTCAGAACATAAAATAATCACTAAAGCATAAACATAACTCGAATAATTACGAATCAAAATTTTAAACCAAATAAAACATAAATTTAAAAAAATATATATATTTACATTGATAATTAATATTTATCTATGTGGATTTCTCTTTTCTCTTGCACTAAGTTATTTATCAGACAAAGAAATCACTCGATATTGTGTATGCTCCATGTAGTCTTCAGTTAGCTCCATCTTCAAATCCAACTTCATTGAGTAGTTTCACCACAAGGGGAAGCACTCAACGACAATATACTTCTACACTGCTCCACACAATATTTTCGTATAGGTCCCAGTAAGCACCCCACACCCCCTCACTCGCTTCAGAATGAGTGTGGGAACTACCAATTTCGATATTCTTATGTAAACATGAATACTATTTACCACCACAACTCCTATCACAACTCTATTATCATCACAACTCCCACATCATCACAACATATACACATCATCATGACTCCCTCATCATCACAACTCCCAGACTTAGGAACACCCAATTTGAAGTAGTCTGCTTGTGCTCCAATCTTTGGAAACCCCTATTCTTGGTAGTCTACCTATCCTACAATATTATTACACCTCCACTAAGGTAAATTTCATTATTAAACAAGTATACAATTGGCTAGTTAGCACTTTGGTGGTGGTAATAGTCGAACCATATGCACTGAGTTATTCCTTATCCCAAGGCATCACTTGGTAGTATATGTGCCTCATCCTTTGACCAAGGATCCAAATTAATTGTTAGTATACATGCTGACATAGCCTTCAACATTTCATGGTCACAACATAATATGAACAGGGAACATGAAAGTCATAAGCACACGACAATAGATATAATTAACAACAATAAGTCCCACTTGCTCAATGGATTCATTATGCAACCGAGAATCTCATCAAATAAATCCATTATGCTATCCCAAACATTCTATTCATAAATTCATCAATTTTTATAAGCATAATCAATCTTCGTTTCACAAGAATGATTCCTGACACAACCTATCAAATACAATGGAATTTCATACATTCATTTAATCATCAACATGTTCATGAATACAATGCATATTCACATAATATTAAATGATATCAAGGTTAATAAAACCTCCTATATCCATGAAAATCATGCATTCATTTGGAACAAGAATTTCTAACTCAGCCAAAGTGTCATGTCCCCATTTTTATTTTCCTCTATAGTACAACCAAGGTGGATATTCATGGCATATGATGACCAGGTCGCGGGAGCATGATTATTTCATTAGGGCTCCCAGGGGAGTTTTGAGGAGTTTTTGTGGATGATGGTATTCACTTGACATATTCATCTTCATGAGCATCTCCATACATCTTGTTTATGGTTTCGTGGTTTTCTGAAAATTCTTGTAAAATGGGGTTATTATTGGGCATAACTTAATTAATTGCACTCAAGGTGGAATTATGTGAGGAATATTTGATGGAACACATTAGTGTAATATCCCATTGGAGCTGGAATGAGAAGATCGATAGGATGAAATGATGAGAAGTTATTTCTAGTGGAAAGAGAGAGTATGGTGGGTGATTTACCATTTTCCGAGCTTAAAAATGACTTCAATTAGTCATTTAGTTACAGAGATAAAATATTAATTAAGGGGAAAGGGAAAAAAGTGAATTAAATAAATTAAAAAGTCACTTAAGGCAAAGTCAAGGAGGAGCTTCTATAATAATAATAAAATAATAAAATAAAATACTTCTAGATGTTTGGAGATATATCTAAGGAGTCTTTTAAAGGAGGAGGAGGAGATCATTTGGGGAATCTTGGAGTTGAGTATTTTTCTTGTGGAGAGGTTTGGAAAACCATGAGTTTCTAGTTTCGTAAATAGCCTTAGGACGGAAACCCTCAGGTGATTCAGTGAGAGTGGACGGTAGCCCTCTCTCCCCTTGGGGAATTCATCCAGAATTCACATGTGTTATTATCGATTCCAATTTTATTTTGGAGGCCGATCTAACATTGTAGAAGATTTTCTAGAAAAAATTACCACAACTATTTATTATGGAGAGTTGGATGTAATATTTCCCAGTAAAAAAATAATGATGCATTATTTCTATTTCTCATGTTATTTCAAGGTTTATTGAAAATTTCACTTATGATGCTGCTAATATTTATGTTATAAATGTGAAATTTTAATTGGTTGTAGTAGAGGAAGTTTATGCCGTAAATTTGATTTGAAAAATACTAAGAATTTTCTAAATGGGACATTACAAAAAGGAATTATTCACCTAAATTCCTTTCTTTTACCTTTTCATCTTGCTTCCATCACCAACACTATCAGTTGATATCTCTATTGTTTCAATATTCAACTATTTATTAAAATTAGTGTTTCCTTACCTATGTTGTTCCCTCGCTATCAATTTAAATAGTTTTCATCTTTTGTCATGCACACTATGATTTTTGGGAGAATCATCTATTATACTTATCATCATTGGACCATTATCATCCACTTTCCATTGGCGTTACATGCAAAATGGAACCCACTAGATAACCTTACTGTGTTGCCCAATACTGGAAGTCACAATTTGACATGGTAATCATCGATTTATTCATTCAGTTGTTTATGATTTCAATGCAAGATTTATAAAGGCATTCTCCCTTGCATTTAGCTCCAACATGTCCTCATCCATGTTAAGTGTGTTTTTCCCATTTCCAGCCTTTGTCACTTTAAATTTACCAATACTTGTGATTGTGATGGCTCTCGTCCAATCGACCTTTCAGACCAAAAAACTACTCTATACCTCCATCATAATAAGATAAAGTGTGCATACGTATACATGGTCGATGGAAATAAAAATTCCCTTTATGAGCCACTTTCATGGCTATCGTGTTGTTGTCCATCTATTCAGATGGACACCACTATTCCACTTGGTTGTTTTATCCTCCCTTCCACCTTCCACTACCATTTCCTCATTTACTATATTTAATTTAATCGAGGTCTTATACTTCCCATTTTGTTTTATTCAATGCCTTCACAGAGCTCCACTTCTTTCCTTTCTACACCCATATATCAATAAAGACTAAAACACAGGGGCAACAAAGAAGAGGAACATGAAACAACAAAAGTTTACAAAAACCAGAAACATAGAAGCAACACAAGGTATCATGGTCATGCTCAAAGTCAATAGTCAAATTAGCAAATAAAATATGAATAGAACGATAGTAATAAACATATAAAACATTCAATAAACCACAACAACTCAATGTCATAAGTCCTAGTGTTCAAGGAATATTTCACCACGACACACACACACACGCGCACACACACACACACACACACACACACACTCACATGCGCGCACACGCACACACACACACACTCACATATATATTATAACATCAAACCTAATATTTTCCAAACACGCACACACAAACACACACACACACACACACACACACACACACACACACACACACACACACACACATATATTATAACATCAAACCTAATATTTTCCAAGGTTTATGGAAACCTTTAATGTTAACATTCCTTGAAATAGATCATCAAGGGACCTTTCCAATATATATATATATATATATATATATATATTAGAGAGCTTGAGGGGATGATCCCTCCTCTCCTCCAACATTGCACATTATTGTTTCATGTGCTTGGAGTTCAAATGAGCTATTCTTCTATTTTCGGTTAGGATAGTCTCTTTTCAAGTGCTCCCCTCCACAATGCCAACATGAAATAAACTTCCTTTACTTTTTATATCTACAAGGACTCTTTGTGGCCTTTTCAACATGATTTTTTTCCACATATTGAGAGGTTGATGCATGTTGAAAACACCCTTGCATGCATGACAAGTATTGTATCAACTGATGAGCCTTGGTATTGCACTAAGGATTTTGTAAATTCCAAGGGATTCTTAAATTAAATTATCAACTTGGGTTCATACAAACTTAGAGGTGAAAGTGATATATGCAAAACAAGTTAGCTTCTACTCATGTCACCCTCTATCATGAGATCAAATCAATTTTTTTAGAGACCACTCCTCCAACTAACTACAAAGAGAAAAACATGTCATGATTGCAAGGAGATGAACATAATTCTAAATACATAAGTGAAAATTCCATTCATTCAATGTAAATTTTGATTGAAATTGCATGAAAGGAAAAGGGCTAGCCTAGTTGCAGAAGTAAACCATGCTACTCTATTTGTAGACCCACTCAATTAACAACCTACTTTAATGAACCATTTATCTATTTGCACATACTTGAAAATGAGAAATTCAATCTTCAACACAATTATGAAAAAAATGCTAATTCTAATTCTATTTGTTGTTATGTTTGCAGTGAGGAAAGGATGGGGTTGGAGTGGTCTTAGAGTCTTCCATGATCATGAAATAAAGGCTTGTGGGCCATTATTCAACTTCAATATCCAAGGGTGGGAATCTGGAGCAAATCTGGTTGAAGAAAACAATGCTACATGTCTGTCATAGGAAGTGTTACAAGAGGGGATATGAGAGTGTTTTGAGGACAATAATGGTCTGTTGAAGTTAGGATAAGGTGGATAAAGGTAAAATAAGGTGAATGAAGGGTTTGGGATCCCCTTAGCCAACCCTAGTACCCCTCAAATGTCTATTTTGCACCAAAGTTTGTGCCCACGATGTCCTCCATTTACCCTAGCAGAGTGATCTTCGTGGCAGAGTTTGGAGGAAATATAAGGTGTCTAGGAGGGAGATGGAATGGTCTAGGTGGATGTAAAAATGTGTTCCCACCCTCGTAGGTAAAAGAAATCCCTGCAAATTATTCAAACACATGCATCAAATGATCACTATTAAAATAAGTAAATTAACATGGAAAAGATGAGTTGAAATTTATTAAAGTCTATTATACCCTACAACACAACTCTAATTTCCAAACCGATATTACTAACTTCTAAGTTGCAAAAAATAAACATGCAGAAGGATTATATTCCAATACTTAACAATTTACAAGAAATCATAAACACATATTTTTGGGTTGTTTTTGTAGGTCTTCCAATCAATCTTCCCACAAGAGAGGTGATAGTAAATCCCACAACTACAATTTTTATGATATGATACCTACTGAAACAAGAAAATAATTGCAATGAATTGAACAAGAAAAATGAATAAATACAAGAGAGGTACTAAGTCCTCTGGGTTGGGCCCAAACCGAAGGGTTTCATCCCTCCAAAACTAACTCAAATGTGGGCTAATAGTGAACTCCCCATTAGCATAAACTAAGAGTCACATACATCATAAGAAAAATGAAAATAAAATTTTCAAGCACTAGCTACTCCTAGCTGCAAAAAAAATTAGAATATTAATTAACCTCTTGGCTAGTTTATTTATACAAAAAGTAACTGTGGGGAAACTCCCTTGAAAATAGAATTGATTCCCTCCAAAGTATCGATATTGACGAATATGGTTCCCTTGGATATTCACATGCACGTGACTTCCTTGGTTGCTAGTGAATTTGATTTGTTAGTGAATCTTATTTGATCTAAAGCTGAGTTGGGGAGTTAATGCAGTGGACAAGCCCCCCTATATTCTCTCTAGATGTCTCCAATCAACCCCTACATAGTAAATATATCAAAAAATGCTTATCTTTTTTGCATAGTAATCACATTAGGCCATGCAATACAATATGAACCCTTTAGTCTTCCTACTAAGCATATTATGGTTAAAAGTGCAAATTAATGTGAGAAAAAGAGAGTTTTAAGGGCTGGAGGATAACACAATGGACCTCAAAATTTACCTATTGATGGGACCCATCATCAACATTGCACTTAGTATTTCTCGTTCCTTTTACTTCCTAGGGAGTCTTCTATTTCCTACCTTGCAGCTCTTTAGTTCAACCTTCAAGCTCCTAAAGGTCTCTTCCATTTAAGGAAAATTTCCCTCCTCTTGTTCAAGATGAATACCACTATCCATGAATTTTATTTTCAATGCAAATGAGTCTTCTTATGTGTTATCAAACACACCCTTGGTAAATTATAACAACACAAACAACTCAGTTTCTACCTTGCCATGCTAATACCAGGCATGCTAAACTGTAGTTGTTCACTTTTAAAATTTCATGTCAGTTACATGTTTCGAAATACAAAATACACACACACAAACATATCAACATGTTTACAATCATGCCATTGCAAGATTTGGAAATTGGAGTTTTTACAAATATTATCATCCTTAATCAAAATCGACCTCTTTACCAAGGCAAACAACCATGACATCTGCAGGCTTGAAAACTAGTTAGAAAACATTCTAACATATAAACATATTTCATACCTATAATTTTACAATTATAATATCATCATGGATATGCATGGAATACACAATCGAAAACCAACACATAGTCATAAATCATTGTGATATGACCAACACTTTCTTGCACATAGTAAATAATCACTAGAAATACACCATTATGTAACAAAGTCACAAAAAATCTCATGCATAAAAGGTCCATCGCAAAACCATTTCCTTTTCATTCATCTACCTTGATCCCATCCAATCTAAGTTTGAACTTGGATGCTCTGAACATCACTTTGTAACAAACTCTAACACATTACCATATTGTCTTAGAGTCCCAACTTTATTTTTAGAGGTCCAGTGTTGGACCTTCTTCTGAGATACCACTTTGTAGCACACCCTCCCAACCCATTAGGTCATTCTCAAGCATTAGAAGGTGTTACATTAAGCTAACCTGATCTCCATAGTCCTATCATGGAAATGGGATCAAAAAATTCCTCAATTTCCAAATTCCTTGAATATAAAACCTAATTTCACCATCACGTCTAACTCATCGAGATATTTCCAATGATATAATTTTTTCCTTAATCCAACTTACGGATCAAAAGTTATGGATTTTTAAAATTGGGTTTCTAAACCCTTGCCATGTCAACAAGGTACTGCCAAGTGTCACCCACGTTCCAACCCCACCTCACTTAGAGGGCCACATTATATTCTTATGCCAAGTGGAAATCACAATTCCCTCATAGCACATGCGGCATTACCCCTCACTTGGCCCCACTAGGCCAATTTTTGGCTTAGTTTATAGACCCTTTTCTCGTTATAATGGTTCTCAGGCTTTCTATGGCTCACAGTGCACATCTCATTTCCAAATGTTCCAAAGCGAGACAAACTTGAATCCATGTTAAAGGACATGATAATTTCCTATATTGGATCCTATCATCCTCGACCTCTCTTGCCATAAAAAAACAAGGAATCTTGATGTCCCAAGATTCCACAACATCAAGTGCCAATATTTTTCCCATCTCATCCCTTGTCAATCTCAGTCGTTTTCCATGGTGCACCTCTCTTTCTCCTCGAGGTTTGAGATGATGTCATCCCGAGGTCACGATGCTATGAAATAACATTTTTCCAAGAATGATATGATGCCATGATGACATAATATCATCCATGTGGCCTTCTTCGAGGGCACCACATGTCACTCATTTTAGGGTCATTTGGCCTTCTAACATGCCCATTTGATCAGATTTGGGTCATGGACCTAAGTGATAGCTCAAAATTCAAAGTGTTCAGAAATGTGTTGAACCTAAGTGACCAAATAGATCTCGTCTTCCTGATTCTGGCACCGTGAACGGTTTGAAAAACTGATACCGTATGAAGAAGTTATCGCAGTTTGAAAAGTTCAGTAAACTGTAATTTTTGGACTTTGAGCAAGTTTGACTGGATTTTGGGAAATTAAAAAAGAGAATATTCCATGGAATATTCTAGGAATATTCCTCAAAAATTCCCCAGAATATTCCATTCAAACCAATCAAATCTCGACAAGTGGCACATTGGTATTTGTAGTTGGGTTGTACGATTTTGGTTCGGCCAATGAAAGGGTGACACATGGCTAGCCCTGAGGCCACCACGTGTCCCCGAGATTGTGCAGTAAAATTTTTGGGTGCTGAACATAGTCGAACACGGAGCCTCCCCGCGTGCACGCAAAGTCTTTACCGTTTCCTCCAACCATGGTTCTTAACCATATAGCGTTCGACGTTTAATTTATTGTGATATGGTTTCATATTTGGGGTTTTGGAGGGGCCAACCCCTCCCATATGACTGCGGCTCCAAGAGCAGGGCTTAAGCCCTGGAACCGCTGGTGCAAAATGGTTACACACCCACAGATATTAAACGTGTTCACATGCATAATTATGAATGCCGACAAGTCCACCAACAGTTGTAAACCCCGACGGTTATGGTTAGGAAACCGTGGATTCTGGGTGCATGTGCCCAAAACAACCAACAACATTTAATATTGTGGTTTTATATGGTATTATTTCTAGAAGGTGCCCCAAAAATGGCGGAGATGCCACTTTTAACTGGAGTTAAGTCCAATTCCTCCAAGTTTGGTGGAGGATTTTTAGGGGTCATTGGGAAAAATGAGTTCAGGCTCTAACTTGAGCTACATTCTACCAATTTGGGGGTGCCAATAGTTAATTTAAACTATCTTAGACATCATTGGTGAGGGTTTTAGAGCCATCAAAGGAATTTTGAGCAGGTTTTCTCTTCAGAAAAGTTCTAGGGGTCACTAGGCCCACCATGGGCCAACAACAGTTTGAGGCTTAGCTAGGGTAGCTACAGAAATTTCTCAGTAATCCAATAGTAAATTTTGGATGTTTCAGATGTTATGGAACTAATGGTGTGGTTTTCAAAGCCTGTAGAGGACTTTTGAAGGCCGAGATGCTTCAGTGTAGTTCCAGGGGCCACCAGGGCCAGCAAGTGCGAGCAGTAGTTTGAGGCCTAGCTAGGGCAGCTAGAGGCCTTATGCAACAAAAAAATAGTCATTTATGACTGTAATGAACATTATAAATCCAATGGAGGAGTTTGAAGAAGCTTTTTAGGACTTATAGAGGTCGATAAACCACAGAGAAGTTTTCTTTGACCCCTGAGCTAGGGGGTGCCACCAGGTTTTGGAAGTGAAACCAGAGTAGCCGGAGGCCAATTTCAGCGAACCAATAATCTATTCTAACTATTTTTGAAATTTTGAATCCGTTGAAGGGATTTTTAGATTCATTTGAAGACTTCTGAAGGTCTAGAACCTACAGGGAATTTTTGGGCAGCCCAGGGCCAACCATGGAGGGAGGCCTAGATTGGGGATGCAGTGCTCATTTTGAGCAAATGATCAATCCATTTTGGAAGTCTGATATGTGTTGGAGACAATTTGTGAGGTTTCAGGGACAGAAAAATAATTCTGAAGGAGTTAGTTCCATAGAGAATCTCAGTGTAGCTCAAGAGCACTGACAAAAGGAATCAAGTCTAAGGAAGCCTAGATCTGTTTTCAGAGTGATGACAGTCGTGACAGGGGTATAATGGTATTATAAACCCATTGGTTCACTTCAGCAACCATTGGAGTTTATTTTGTAACTTGTAAGAGAATTTTTTCCATAATCCCAAAGAGCCAAGTCAAGATGACAAGAGCTCAAGGAGATGTAGCCCACGATATTAGGGTGAACTCCAAGATTAATTTTTTTGTTACATGTTGATGTTAATTTTATGCATTATATGGTTTTTGCACATGTTTAATTTTAGAAAAACAAATGGACTTAAATCACTTAAACAATTAAAAACATTCACTTGTTTCAAGTATAATTTTCGCAAAAGTCAAGTATAAGCTAGATATTTTATTTGTTTAACTAAGTGGGAGGTTCTTGAAAAGCATAAAAAATTACCCAACCCACTTTTAGATCAGCATTGGTACCTACCACATGGAATGATTCCAATTTTCCATGTCACCCTTGGCTCCATGTCACTTTGCCAACTTAGCTCCAGACCTGGGTTCTCCTAGGCTCCCAACCTTTGTTCAAACACAATTAAATCTTCTAAATATTTTTATTTATTTTTTGTTGAGCTCGACCTAGGCCTCCACATAATCTCTCCTTAGCCTTATTTCCCCACGAAAACCCTTATGGTGCGTCCCTTCCAAGGTTGAGACTGGGATGTGAATTTATCTTTCCACAAAGAAATGGGATTCCATCGGCTATATCTATATCTCTCCCTACTCTTCTCCCATATCTCGGGCCCGTGTTACCAACACATGACCCTCTCCATCTGATGGTGGTAGTGGTCCCAAAAATCAACAACCCATATTGAAATGCACACCCCCACCTCCTCCATGTTGATGTCATAGAGGGGGGTGGTACACTATCATTGTTCCTCTTCGTAGTTACATTGGCCCCATCCTACAAATTCCTATGCCCCTACTGATCCAAAGATTCAAATTAAAATGTGATCCCTTCCCCTCCCTTATTAATGTCACAGGGAGGAGTCCGCTATCATGGTTCCAAACCTATGTTGAGGTTTCCATATATATATATATATATATATATATATATATATATATATATATATATATATATATATATATATATATATATATATATATATATATATATATATCCGTGTGTGTGTGTGTGTGTGTAAAATGCCATGGATATTCCACTTGATAGTTCATCATGATAAATTTGATAAAAATATACTTAAAATATAAAGTCTACACTATTATAATTTTATTTCGTTTAAATTTCTAGATTTGTATATTGTTGTTAATAGTGTATGAAAGTGAATTAAAATTATGCATAAAGTATAGAACATTGATATAAATCTCACACCCACAAGATATGAACTAGGAAAACCTTTCCGGAGAAAAACCTATCTGGAAGGTGAGGCTGCTCTGTTCTCTTTCTTTGAATAGAAAATGTCTGTGAGTAAAACGAAGTGTGGCTTGTGGCTTGTGGGATATTAAAATGTACAAATACTCTGTGTTTTCTCTATCTCCTAATATTTTTGGTTATTTTTTCTCAGCTATGGAAAAAATTCACTCTAAAGAATGGAACCCCTTTTCCTCCCAGTGGCCCAGTTATAACATAGCCCGATAGCCTACTAGTGGTTAGGTTTGACTACCTCAACTCTTAACTAGAGTTACAATATGGAATATTATAGAGTCTTTTTCATCATAATCATGTGGCTAGCCCCTTTTTTATGAATAATTGGGATTGAAATGGAATATTATTGAATTATGGTGGTGAAAATAGGAAGGTCAAATTTTGGGTGGTATAACATTCGCATACCAAGTCTGATTGACATGATTCTTGTTTCGTTGTAAAGGTATCTATGTGTAGAATATTAAGAAAATGTGCCACACTAAAGTGTCAAACTTTTACCTCCATAAAATTCCTTTGATGCCTCAAAATTCTCCTGGAAGGTTTCATATCCCAATTTTCCAAATTGGGTCCTGTCGGTAAAAAAAGGTCCCATGAGCTTATTCCTCACCTTTTTCCACTTTGAAATCAATTATATTGATCCAGGCGGCTCTGGAAAACCACAAAAATTAAATTATTAAAAACACAACAAAACCAAAACCAATTTGTAGTTCTTGTCGTTATGATTCCAATGTGTTGTCAAGATAAATCCCCTCTGCGGAAAAAAGCGATCTCTCTAGCCCTAGAGTGGGTCTAGCAACTTGAGATAATTTCTAATGCAAATATTTCTTAGCTAATATTCAAAATGCAATAAGAAAATATATACCTTTTCCTATTGCTATGTTCAAACCTGTTGATGATGACCTTGATCCACGATCCTTTTAGGCTCGCTCCCTGATACTGGTGGCACACGAATACCTGTGGATGATCAAGAGGCAAAAAAAAACGTAATATAATACATAATAATCATTAAACATAAAATATCTAGTAGATCAAGGAGTACCAAAATATTTTCATAAAATATTAGAAAAATATAGAAAGCAAACATTAGATGTTTTATTGATAAATAGGAAAGGAAGATCTTACAACCTAGCTGGCATTGATGTTGGAGGCCTCCCTTTGGTGAAAATACGAGTCCTTTACTGAAGCACTAAAGCATTCCTTCTCCAGAATAACTTAGGCGGTATCACAGTGCAAGAATGTAAAGGGAACGAGAGTTCAGACCAACCCAACATTGATCAATAGTAGTGGAAGGATGGGGACCAATTTATAGGAAGGGGGAAGAGGTTGGGAGAACATAAAAGGAGGAGGAAGTTCCACTTTCTAAGGGATAAACCCCCATGGATGAGATCAAAGTTATAAAATCAGAGAGCTCGACTCTATCACCACCGTTTAGCAACCAACTCGCCACCCTAGAACTTCTAGAGGTTAAAGCTTCTCCTCCATTTGAGGAAACACTGCCAGAATGGGATCAACATGATTTTCTAAGAAATAAGAGCATTGGTAGTGCTAAGCCAGAACTGTCAATATGGAATCAACGTGAGCATGAAACTAGGAAACATGCTGACCCACAAAACTAGGGTTTTGACCAAATTCCTTCAGTAATATTCCAAGGCATTTTTCTTTGAGTATTTAGGGTATGTATTCACATATTTCTTTATGGCAGAAACATTGCATAGGGTCTGTCATGGGGCACTTCAGGATTAGGGAGGGGAAGTGAGGATGGTGACAAATTATTGTGTAACAGATGCACCCTAAAGCATGAAGGTATAATGGGGAGTGATGGCTAAAATTCTTTATGAAACAAGAAAAAGAACTCAGATCACCGCCAGGAAACCTGCCAATTCAAACATATTACAATATAGGACATCTCTGGTATGAATATGCCTAACCACATAACTTTGCACTAGGCATCAAATAATACATGAAACTTAATCATGGTCGCAACCATTTGTCTAAAGAGATCATAGAAATGGATCCGTGGTATGGACTCAACCATCCGGATAGATAGGATCATGCATACAATCATCAATACTCAATAACTCCTCGCAACCCAAATCAAAATCAAATGCGACCCAGGGTCTTCATCGAGATCTCAACCAACCCAATGTACAAATATAACCATGCGAATAGATGTGGTGATGTCAAACATGGTAGAAACCACCTGATTACCGGTCAATGATAAAAATAATTAACTAGTACGAGAGAAACCACTACTGATGACGATGGACCTCAAGGTACAACAACAAAATATACAAGTGTGAATGAATGTGTTGAAGTTGAACACTTGCAGAACCATTCGATCGAAGGCCAATGATGTGAACATTTATTCGAACACAAAGAACTTGTCATTGAGGCATGCAAGCTCTAAGGTACTGAAAATAATTTTCTAAACCACCTTCCTAGATAATGAGTTGAAGTCAACAGGAAGGGATTCGTCGAAGGAGTGCCATAATGATTCCCACATCATCGACACGAAACAACAGATATCTCAATATGATAGGAGTGATTTAGGATTGTAACAGAGGAGGTCAGATAAGAAAAGGACGTTTGACAAAAATGACTTCTCTTGAACATATTGGTGACACGACTTTGGAGTGTGGCAACATTTGACTCAAATGGTATCAAAGGTCATGATGAAAAAAATGGTGATCGAATAGAAGGAAAATGGATTTCCAAAACTCGTAGAGTAAAAATGATGAAGGAAGGACATACCCAACCCGACACGAACTACATTTGAGTGTCATGTTCAAGAGCGATAAGTTGCCCAAAATAAACATGGGATGTTCACTTTCAATTTCCCCCCGTTATTGCTAACAAGTACCTATTTATTTTTTATATACATCATGAAGAGGATAACAATGATGAGAGTGTAGGTTCATTCTTCAAATGAATCAGTCCTAGTAATTTTAATGAGCCCTAGGAAGGAGGAGCTTAGCCTCGTCATGGTGACAAGTCTTTCGTCGTTTAATATTTAACGAGTCCAACGAAAGGATAACTCGGTAACTTTTCATGTTTAAGGAGTTTGAAAAGAAATGAAAATAAAACTCCATCATGTTCCTTTTCGTAAATTGTCTCTCGAATCTGAAAAGGTAGAAAATAATATCCAATAGAACCTCTTGACCATTTTCCGTCAAGGTATTCCTTTTTCGTAAATAGTGAATCTTAGCCCGAAAAAGGGGTAAACATATACTGATATTACGCCAATTCATTTACATTAATGAGTTTTAAATGAAAAGTACTCGACCATCTTTTCATTTTTTGAGAGTCAGAAATGAGATGAAAGTTGACTCTAGGGGGGTTCCTTTTTTGTTTATTTTTACTGAGTCTGAAAAAGAGATAAAATAAAACTCGTTTTCATTAGAAATAATCACCAACGGTGTAAAGGCCATGTTACTACACAAAAAAATGACAAACATCATTGATATTGAGGAAAAATAATAAAATATTGGAGAAAATATTTCAGAAATATATAAATAGACAAAAACTAAATTCATTTTCATCTTTCTATTTTGAGTAAAATGGAGAAGTCATGCATTTTACCCATTTTCCCTCCGAACTTCAGATCATTGGTGCAGTCGATCCATACACCATCCAACAATCCGTCAGTGCTAGGTAAGAGCTCAAACCCTCATATTCATTTTAATTCCATTCTTTATGCATTTAGATTTATAAATTGAGATATGGGGGGAGGATTTCAAAACTCAAAATCGCTCACGATCAGTAGGGGTTTTAGTTATTGGACTCGTGCTAGTCTCACTTAGCCCGTTAGGGCGGCACACTACCAGTGCCGAATTAATTTGGAAAGTCACGGTGGCTGTGGGGAAGATTTTGAAATGACAAACATACCCATTTCCAATGGATGATTTCAAAAACTACTCCGATGAAAGCTCCTAAAATGTATTTTGAACATGTTTTGTAGGTGATTTCAACATATATGGTCATTGAATGGAAAGAACGAGACCGCGAGGTGGAAGACCGCTAAGCACTCCAAGACCATAATTACATAAATGCATTGCGAAATTGCGGATTACTGAAGTTATTTCGAACATCAGGGTTGAGATCTTAACTAGAGCTACTTTAGTATTTGATTGAACTGTGGGATGTAGATCATCAGAAATTCATAATCGTAGACCAGTGACTAGAAATAGATGTCATGGACATATATTTCATCACAAGCTTATCCAGGGGAGGGGAGAGGATCCAACTCTCTAGAGCTCGCGTAAGAGGTGAGAGTACCTTATGCTCATTCATAGGCACTGTCCTGGGGTAAGAAAGACTAAGAGCAGGAAGATAGAGATATCCTCTATTAGAGTTATTACCCTGCACACAATCCTTCACTGCATAACTCGAGTGGCTAGAGCCTAGGAATTTCATGAGGTAATGAAATCCCAATTCTAGTATGCGGTGTACTGTCTGGCCCCTATTATGTTTAACTTGTGTGAGGGGTTATTGGCTAACATGAAGGGCCAATTGACAAAGTGCAAAACAGGTCGAATGAAACAATTTGGGTACGTGTCCATATTGGCTACCTTTTTCTTGGAGAGAGTACCTATGTTCCAGTATTAGCGGTTGGAGATCCATGATCTAACCCCAAGGGACTCGAGACTAATGAGGTGGTGTGAGATCATGCCACGTTAGGTTGGAGGCCAGCAGATCCATTTCCCTACAACGTTTTGAACTAGTTGCATTGTCCACTCATCGTGGTTGAGGACTATGCATCTGCAAGAATCGATTTCAGGGGAGATCCAGATCTACCCATTCCACCAGGAACACTGTGGACTGATGTAGGTAAGAATATTTTTTTATCATTTTTTACTTTTTGAATTTTTTTTTACAAATATGGGTCCTCAGATACCACCACGCATGTCACTGATCATGAGAAGGGTACCCCGCCCAGTGGAGGATGTCCCCTACGAGGAGGGAGCAAACCCATTAGCTGAGTTAGAGCAAAACTTGGCACGCCTCAAGAGAGGCATCCTAGAGTATGCTAACTTTGATGAAATTCCTCTTCTCTTTCAGAGGCATACGGCCGAGGTTCTAGGAAAACTGCGTTTTTTACTCTGGCGAGTGACTCGAGCGGTCACATGCTATCATGAGCACCATGTGAGCAGATAGCAACCCTGTTTTTACATTTTTGTACTGATTAGGCTCAGAGAGCCATCTTTTTCACATAACACATATTTTTTGATATTTTGATGTAACAAACTTGACATACACGACACACACACACACACACACACACACACACACACACACACACACACACATATATGTTTCTACGACTAGTTGCGTATCATAATGATGTGTTGGTTTTTACATGTTGCGCAGATGTCAATCTAATACATGATTTGCTAATGTATCTGTTAATGTGTTTAAACATCTTGGAATATGTTGACATGTAATAAAATCAAAATTTATTTTCGATAATCGAACATGCAAATACATACAAAAAATTCAAGGATTTCCAATAGAATAATGGCCATTTAATTGTAACACAATGAGTTGTGATTCAAATTTAACAACCAAATCTCTAATTCCGAGATAAATTGCATCTGATAATAGCTCAATAACCACACTATATTCGGAAATATTTTTAGTTGTTCGACCCAAACACATTACTTGTAAATTGATCAACTCGCCATCAGGGCAAAGAGTGCCCATGCTGTGGAAGACAGGTTCCGTGTGCTATGGCAAGTGCCATCAACAAAACTGACATAATGATTCGATGACATCTGCAAACCAAGTGGAACACAAGGTGAGCAAAGGAAACATGCCTGCAAAGAAAACAATCACACGAAAAAATCAAATCAAAGCACACTAATGAATAAAAAACTAATTTACAAAGCATCACACTCATGATCAAGCATAATACTTCTTCAAATAGAGCCCATTTCGGGGCTCAGCCAATTAGTTTCCTTCGTAATCTGCCAGCTCATAGTCTCCTCTTTCCAATACTCGTTGAATGATATAGGGCCCGTTCCATATTGGCTCAAGTTTCCTGACTCCCAATTTGTCGTGACATTTGTCGTAAAGCAAGACCAAGTCGCCTTCAGAGAAAACACGAGGGTTGAAGGATTTTTCATATTGAGCTTTAAATCATTTTTTGTGCTTCAGAGAAGGAATTTCACACTCAACCGGGAGTGTGGCCTCTAGAACATACACCAATTGGAATGGTGTGAATCCAGTGGCAGTCTTAGCAGAAGTTCGGTAAGCCCCCCAAGCTGAGAAGAGCATGAGATGCAAATATCATTTGTGTTTCCTAATGGTTCGCTGAAGCATGGTCACCAAAAATTTGTTAACATCTTCAACTTGGCCATTGGCATGTGCATAAAAAGGAGTGGAGCTATCATGATGTAACCCCAACTAAGCAGTGAGCTCTGTCATTATATGATTTTGAAAATGAGAGCCATGATCAGAGACAATCGGTTTTGGGACACCGAACCAAGCTATGACATGATTAAACAGTAATTGCACCACGATTAGACCTTCGTTATCATATGTAGGCATCGCTTTAGCCCATTTAGTGAAATAATCGATGACAACGATAATACAACCATGCCCCTCGGCCGAGCGAGGGTTATAAGTCATGAAATCTATGCCCCATTTCGAAAATGGTCCGACGGTCACAACTGGGTGCATGGGTGAGGGTGGGGAGTGTTGTGGATCATCTGCATATCCTTTTAATTTTATATTAAAAAATACAAAAAAATATGAAATTGAAAGAAAAGAAAATATGTTAAAGTATTATAGTTTTATACTTTGGCATTAAAAGAAAATGTTTGTAGTTTGATGTATTAAAGTTTAACTATTTTAAACTTTGTACAAGTGGGTTTTGTATCAAAATATTAAACGCCGATCAATTCAATCGGTGGAGAGTGCTGATATTCAAAGTATGAACTGGATGACCCAACCCGTGGGCACTACCAGCACGATAGTTAACGAAATGGGTGCCCCCGCAGTTGACTGGGTTGACTACGGAGGCGATGAAGATCAATGGTGGATATCGACTACGCGGGCACCAGCCAGAGTTTTTAGCCATACCCCGAGACCCCCCTACAGTGACGTCATATGCTGAATGGAGAAAAACTATTTTTCGTGTCAAATCAGTCCAATGGTTAAGTGACACGTTGCATAGGCATTTAACACAAAAGCCGCGCCATCTATTTAGGGGTGTTTTTCATTTAGTTTTCAAAATACTTTGTAGTTTGTTGCGTTTTGACCTGTTTCGTTCTCCCGTCACCTTTTTGTTTTAGTCACCTTGAAAAAGTATTCCTTCAACACATTTTCTAATCGTGGCTAAAAGATCTTCTTTGTCTGGTTCATTGAGCCACATTCCTCTCATGGGTAATGAGAGAGACATTCAAGATACTGCTTCTTCAGTAATTCATCTTCCATTCTATCAACAAGTAGTATTGAATAATGATAATTCCCCTATCTATTCCGCCATGAAAAAATCGGGGGTCCTTTCTACATGCATCCCGAAGACACATTTATTCCCAGAGTTAATTTATTGATTGGTTTTCGCATTGTATCCCGGAAAATGTTTCGTGATGAACTCCCAAGGGGAAAATGTTCTGCAGGTGTCTACCCAATTAATCCGCCAAGCCTTGTGTTTTCCTGAAGCCGAATCATTAGTTCAATTTTTAGAAGATTCACTGGTTACTTACTATGAAATCCTTGTAGGAGAAGAGTTCAATCAGTTTATGTTTCATTTGAAGCCCAATATGAAGCAGTTTCAGCCAGAATGTGGAGAATTTACTATGGGAGTTTTCAACGAAGACACTCGACCCGTATTAAGAAGTATTGCTAAAATCTTGGGCAAAGAAGACGACGTTAAAGTGGACAGTTCAATCTTAGGAATGTTCGCCATGATGATGAAGCCATGAATGGTCCTAGATATTCCATCCTTTTGGCAAGAAGCAGTCAACTCGCAGTTGATGAGCCTTTCACTGACAGGTTCTTTTAAATTTCCCTCACTGATTGTCTACTTATTTTTATACCAAAATGTTGAAGAATTCATGCAGTTAGGTCTAAATATAATGGATGTAAATGATCAAATATAGTCAGTTGTATTTTTGACAAATATAATTAGAAGGGAGCAAAATGAAGAGGGGTTATTTGATTTTTCTAGTCAGTATATGCCCATTGCATATAAAATATTGAATGGAGTTCATCCCCCTTGTTTTTTACCCAAAGCCCAGGAGTTTCTACATTTAGGAACTAGCTATAAATTTGGGGACTGGTTTGTATTTGAAGAATATTCATAAATAAGGTTGTATGAAGAAAATTTTGAACCTTATAGGCTCCCAACGTTTGTACCAATGAGGCTTTTCGCCTTAGAATTTATCAGACAGAGCCTGAATGTTGATCACGTGCACTTTGTCCCTATGGAGAAGAGTCATATGTATAAATTGCATATGAGTGTGGGACCTTTCATAGTTAATACGAGATAGGTGTTTGAGGAAGTAACAAAGTTGTTGGAGGAAACACATATGCTACTAGGAGAAAAATGGGCTTATGATCCCCATGGTATAATTTCACAGAGAAGAATTGAGAACAGATATTCAACTTTCATTCATGAAAGTAGACCTGAGCAGGAAAATTTAGAAAACAAAGGTGAAATAAGTTCAGTAATTACAAGCATTCAAACTCCTGTTATAACTGAGAAAACAAACAAAAGAGGTAAAGAAGTTGTTATTGACTTGGATGATGAGGCACCGAGAGGTGAGAAGAGGACAAAATTTGCTGAGGATCATTCCTCTAATTCACCTAGTTTTTCCTTGCATTTGGGTGAAGAGTAGAATGCTCCCTCTTCCCCTAGAGGTCATGAATCATCTCATGAACAAGTACCATTGATCAAACATGTGTTTTCACAAATTAAGGAGAGAAATCAAAGAATGAAGGCCAGCATGGAGGCCCAAGCAGAACATCAGGTTACTACCAATCAGACAAGGCTGTTGACCGTAATGGATCTTGAAAAAGATCAACTTAGGATTGCTCTGTCACATCCCACAAGAATGTCAATTGGGTCCTCAAACAGTTTTAATATTGTAAATGTGACTATGGATGTTAAAAATATTCCACTAATGGACAAAATGAATTTGCATATGCAGACCGGGCAATTGATTGTTAATGATCTCACAAAGAAAAATGCAATGGCAGTCAAAACTGAAAACATGTTAGGGAAATTTATCAAACAATTGAAGTTGGAAAAGGCCAATTCAAGAGCCTTAACAGTCCAAAATGAAGAGTTGAAGAAGATTATTGTTAATATTGGTGTAGACCCTAGTGACAAGACTGATGTGCAGAAATTATTGCAAAGTGCTGAAGTAGAGATATCTACATTAAGGAAGAAATTGAGGTTACCTACTGGTGAACACTCAATGGCTGCAGAGGTTGCAGAGGTAGAGAAGGAAAAATAGAAGTTGTTGTAGCAACTTATACAGAAGGATGAAGAACTTTCCAAAGTGAAGCAGACTGCAATTTATTTACAAAATCACATTGAAAATCATAACTGTACTTTTGTTTTTCCTACAGGTGATGCAGATCCTCAAGAACAAATTATTCAATTAAATACTGAGTTGCAAATGGATGAAAGAGATAGAAAAAAGGCTCAAACAGATATGGAGACTGCTACAAAATTTATTAACGTCTTAGAGAACGAAGCAGATAAGTACAAAATGGATTTCAGAAATGCTGAAGCTGAGATCAAGAATCTCAAAGAAAGAATGAAATCTATTGTGTCATTAATACAAGCTAAGGATATCATTTAGACTGATATCATCTCATAAATGAAGTCCAATTGGTGCTTCCTGATGATTATTGCAAAAGAAAAAAGCCTTATTGTGGAGTGTGAAGAACTGATTATGTCTGATAAGCAGAAAGGGATTAACAGAGCAATTTGGGCTAGAAGATTTATTGATTATATCAATTCCAAATCAGATTAGGAATTAGAGGAAAATGATATGTAGGATAGAATGTTGAATGCAGTGGAAATTAATAAAATGTTTATCAGGAATGATCTTAGAAAGGCTGCAGAAAAGAAATTAATAGAAATCAAAGAAGCAGTAAGTGAATTTGATAAATATTTTGATAAAATGACAAGGGTAGGCCTGCCATCATGTTGGGGAGCTGAAGGGAATCTTCTGCCATGGAGTTCTTATGAGAATTTACTGGTGATGAAAAAAAGCAAGATTGACAACAGGCATGAGAAGACTCAGGTACTTAAAGGAGAGACAATGGTCAACTTCTTGCAAAGACATTTTCAACTCTTGTGGATGGTAAAAACTCTTTTTTCTGAAAGGCCATCTTATGACCGAATTACTGCATTCATATTGGAGTATCATAATCTGATACATTCATCCAAGACGAAGGTAGAAATGTGGAAAAAGTGCAGAGCTTGGACTATTGACTTGCCAAAGGGATCAACAACAAAGAAATACAAATAAGTTGATCAAGGAAAAGAAGCCACTTCATCAGCAATTCCTATAGATTAGGATATTTACTTTATGTTATTTTCTAAAGTCAATGAAATTGTAAAAAGACATTTTCAAGGCATGTGATAGACAGCCTTTGAAGTCATGGAGTAGTTTTGGTAGTTAGAATTGGTTACAACAGTTCCAAACTACTTTTTTATTGTATTTAATGTAATTTCCAAGAGGAAGGAAGGTTCTGAGTTTGGGACCTTCAAAGCCTAATTTTGGACTCAGAGATTGACAAGTTAATGAATGAGTATGCAAGTTTCTATCATTTTGTTAATGTTGAAATGTATTCTTAGTTTATGTTATGTTTTTCCATCTATGAATGAAACAGAGTTATGAGCATCCGACCTCTTTATACTTATGTATTTCAGAGTTAAAAAACCTTAATTTGCGCTCCTCTGTTTTAACTATTTCTTCATATATTTATTTTGGATTTTGAAATGGTATTTTTTGTATAAAACATCATATCAGTTTGAAGTTCTCCCTTCTGTTTCTTCTGTTTCTTTCATTCAACATTGGCTAAAGATAGCATTGCAGAATGTTCATATATTTGATATTTAAGGGTTTGATCTTTAGTATTTGAGGGTTGATAAGACAGAGACAAATATATACATTCGTGACATAATCAAATAGATGTCTTAAGCAATGATTCCTTATCACAGCTAAGGGATTGTCTCTTAAGGTACAACATTAATTGGCACCGTTGCCGGGGACCGAAGATTCGAAGTTTTCCCTAGGTTTTGTTCATATTTCCTCTGGTTGTTCAAATAGGAGGAAATACTAATCTGTGCTTCTTTAAAATAATTTTGGCTCCTAATAAGCCTCACACGAGGTCAGATACTTCTTAGCAAAAAGCTCCTAACTTTTCTGATCCAGAAAAGCTAGTTTCAAAGAAGGGCCAGAAAACATAAATATTTTCTACACTTGATTCCACGTTGCTTGCACCAGGAAGCAGTTCACATACATTTTCGTCCAAGGATATTTCTTGGAAACTCATTTTCCTGGAAAAATAATCCTCACCTTCACCCATTCATTTCCAAGAACCAATGTTAGAAGAACAATCTTTTGAGTTTGTATCATTTCCTCTTACAGAAACTCAACCTCATACAGTTGCTAGTTCTTCTGCCATTGTTCACACACCTATCCCTATATCAGTTTTTCCACCTCATTCATCCCCACCTACAACTGGTATCCATTTTACCCCCGCTCAAGGAGTAGTCAATCAAGGCATAAAAATGGCAGCCCCTGCTTTCTTGATGAATAGATATGCATGATTAAATCTACCCCAACCAATGAATGCAATGCCTCAGGAGTATCTCAAGTTTCTCCCTAGATTTACTGGTTAAGATGAAATAACTGCAGAACAGAGCTTCCCTTGTTCTGCACATTTGCTAAAAATTTTAATGTAGAACATCTTGATGTGGTAATGAGACTTTTTGTACAGTCTCTAAGTGGAGAGGAAAGAAAATGGTTTAAAGGATTACCCAATGGTTCAATAAATGATTGGGATGAATTAGAAAGAAAATTCATCCAAATATGGGGTGAGAAAAGAGATCATGGTTATTCTTTAACAGAATTTAATTCTATAAAGAAAAAATCAAATGAAAGTATGAGTGATTTTGTCAAAAGATTTAATAAGTTGTACAATAGTTTGCTTGTGGAAATGAAACCCCCTCCTATTGGAGCAAGGGTTTTTTTTGCTGGAGCATTTGAGCCGTATTTTAGTTTTACATTGAGAGAAAGAAGATCCCCCACTCTTGAACAGATTCAAACTGATGCCTTAGAGATTGAGGCAAATATGTCTGCTGCTGGGAAATTTCAAGATAAAGAAGGAGCCTCATCTCAATATCAGAGGATAGATGATATGACAAAGGTCATTAATTTTTTTTCAAATAAATTGGTAAAGCTGGAAATTGATAACAAGAAACATGCACAAAAAAACAGAGGGGTTTTCAATCCTCAATTCAGAAAACAACCCCTTCAAATTTTACAGAGGGAAAGGAAAGATCAAGATCAAGTCCAAGCACTTTTATATATAGAAGTAGCCCCATCACATTCTGCTGATAATGATCAGAAAGAAGATGAAGATCAAATTTCTGCTGTGTATATGGAGGATGGTGAATCAGAAGAAGAAATTGAGACAGAATATGAAGAGGAAAGTAAAGAAACTGATATCTCATTTGATCAAGAAGAAATGGATGATTACTGTAAACAGTTACTGATTTTATGCAATCAGACTTGCATAAAAAATATGATTTGAGGTCAAAGAAGAGATTGAGAACTCAATATGGTGAAGAGAAAGAATTAGAATCAGTACCTACACCAATGGAGACTCCACTACAGAAGAACCAAATTAAAAAATCAGACAAGGGGAAACAACCCATGAATCAAGATAAAGCAAAAGAAAAACAACAAGTTGATGCTTCCCAAATAAAACATAATGATCCTAATATGTTGGAGAAGATTGTTACTGTTTGTGATCAAACTGCAAATTCAAACAGAAACTAAGAAGAACCTGAAAAGATGACAAAACAAATCAAACTTTAAATTTGTCAAAAGAGTTAGAAAATGTGAAGATTCAAGTACCACTTCTCGAGTTGGTCAAAATCCCTGGTTATAAGAAGGAAATTGCAGAGTTTATTAATTTATCTCAGTATGACGAGATGGGTGATATAGTGAACCTGCAAGAGGAGAAACCAGCGGTTACTTTTGGACCTCATGTTGAAGAGGTAGATTCTTCTGTTCCACCTTTTTATATATCAGTTCTGCTACATGGTTTCATTTTACATAATTGTATGCTAGATTCTGGTGCATCACATAATCTAATGCCACTATCTGTGATAAAAGAGTTAAATTTGTAAATTACCAAGCCATATAGAGACCTTTATTCATTTGATTCAAAAAGGGTAAAGTGTGTGGGTCTTATCAAAGATATGGTTGTTTCCTTAGCCCAAATTCTAGCTAAGAATATTATGATGGATGTGGTAGTAGCAAATATTCCAGCCAGATTTGGTATGTTGTTGTCTAGATCTTGGGGGGGGGAAACTTGGAGTTTTGAAATTAGATTTCACATATGCCATCATTCCTGTTTTTAATGGGGAGGAAAGGAGGTTATACAAAGAAACCAAATTTTTGAAAACTACTACCAAGAAAGATGCAAGTAATTCCCCCGTTTATGGTCAAGAGAAGGAGGATATCTCTTGTTTCATGCTGCATGAAGATGTAGAATTTGCTGAAGATTCACAAAAGCAGCTACCTTCGGCCATTGTACATAAGGAGTTGCAATCAAATAAGCTTTGGAAGTGTTATTTTGATGGTGCACTTTCAAAGGAGGGCACCGAAGCTGGATTCATATTTGTATCTCCTGAAGGTAACCTTGTACCTTTTTCTTTCAAATTGGAATTTGAATCCACTAATAATGTAGCTGAATACGAAGCATTAATTTTAAGTCTGCAAACAGCTAAACCGATGGGAATTCAGTCTATCTCTGTTTTTGGTGATTCTGAATTAATCATAAGGTGAATTAAAAATTGGTGTCAGACTAAGCATTCCAGATTGAGGTCCTATAGAAATGAGGTATGGGATCTAGTTGAAAATTATTTTGAGGCCTTTAATTTACAGTTTATTCCAAGAGAAGAGAACATAATGGCAGATTCATTGGCATTCGCAGCGAGTACATTCAAACCACCAATCAATCCAAGGTTGAGATATGAAATTGAGTTGAGACATCGGCCTTCAATTCCTGATAATGTAAGGCATTGGAAAATATTTGAGGATGATGAGAAGATTAATCAGTTCTTGACGATGAGTGGAAATTTTGAAGACAATCAAATTGATTTAGAAGTGGATGAAAGTGATCAAGGTGAAATGTCTAAAAATCTGAAGCAGACAATTGGAGACCAGAAGATAATTCAGTTGAAAGATAATATTTTTCCCAAAGGTTTAGTACCTCTTGAAAGACTGTTTGATGCTAACGATGTGGCAGTAAACCAAAAAAGGTAGCCCAAGATGGAGAAATGGAGGACTTTAATTTAGGAACTCAACATGAGCCTAAAATGGTCAAACTATTCAAAGGAGTTCCAAAGGAATACAAAGAAAGGTATGTAGATCTTTTCAAGCAGTTTACGGATGTATTTGCATGGTCATATAAAGATTTGAAAACTTATGATAAAAGTATTATTTAGCATAAAATTCCATTGAAAGATGGGATTAAGCCTCATAGACAGAAGCTCAGACAAATTAACCCATTATTGTTAGCTCCAATTGAAAAAGAGGTAAAGAAACTTTTACAAGAAAATATTATAGTTCCTTTAAGATATTCAGATTGGGTTTCCAATCTTGTACTGGTTAGGAAGAAAAATGGAGAGATCAGATTATGTGTAGATTTCAGAAACTTGAACTGAGCTTCACTGAAGGATAATTATCCTTTGCCAAAGATGGACTTTATCTTGCAGAAAGTAACAGGAGCATACAGGTTATCCATGGTTGATGGTTTTTCTGGGTATAATCAGGTTGTTGTGGAGAAGGAAGATCAAAAGAAAACTGCTTTCACTACACCCTAGGGAACATTCATGTATGCCAGGATGCGATTCGGCCTCATGAATGCAGAAGCTACTTTCCAAAGGGCAATGGATATTGCGTTTGTAGGGGAAAAAATTGTAGTTATTTATCTTGATGATGTTACAATTTTTTCAAGTTCTGATGATGAACACCTACAACATTTGCAGAAAGCCTTTTTAAAATGCAGGAAATATGGATTATCATTGAATCCTAAAAAATCCTTTTTTTCTCTAGAAGAAGGAAAATTTTCGAGCCATATAGTTTCAAAGTAAGGAGTGAAGTTTGATCCAACAAGGGTTGAAGCCATATAGACAATCCCACTGCCTCAAAGTAAGAAGGATATTCAAATATTTCTTGGAAAAATCAATTTTATGAGAATATTTGTTCCAAATTATGCTAAGATTGTTAGGAAAATAACAGATATGTTGAAAAAGGACGTTGAAGTAAAGTGGGACAAAGATGCAAGGGAATCTTTTGGAAGAATTAAATAAGCTCTCCAAGAAGCTCCTGTTTTAATCAATCCATATTACTTGAAGCCATTTCAAATTTTCTCATTTGCATCTTCTTCTACAATTGTTGCTGTGCTACTACAAAAAAATGAAGAAGGAAGTGAGCAGCCTGTAGCGTTTTTTAGCAAAGTGCTTCGAGATGCAGAACTGAAGTATAATATCTTGGAGAAACAAGTATATGCTTTGGTTAAATCATTGAAGGTGTCAAACCAAGAGGTAACTCCTCAAATCAGAATGTGTATTAGCTGAAGAATGCATATGTATTTATACATGGAGGTGAGGCTATTGGGATTCATCTCCCAATGATTCTTGGCCTTCCTTATTTCCTAATATTAAATAATATAAAATATTACATGTGCACACCCATCCCATAGGATTAGGTGTCAAAATTCCCCCCTTTAATCCGAAGGGATGTTGGTGAGTCCAAGCATCAATCTGAACTTTTAAAACTTTTCTCTTCCAAGTGCTTTGGTGAAGATGTCAGTAGTTTGCTCATTTGTGGAACAATGATGTAGATGGATGGTTTTGGCCTGAACATGATGTCGAATTAGATGGTACTTTGTATTGATGTGCTTTGTTCGATCATGGAACTTTGGGTTCTTGGCCAACTTTATTGCAGAAGTGTTGTCGATCATGAGTGAAGTGGAATACATTTGTTTCATCTGCAAATCTTCCAGGATTTTCCGGAGCCACACAATTTCCTTTGTTGCTTCAGCTGCTGCCACATATTCTGCCTCGGTCGTGGAATCTGCTGGAACTGACTGTTTGCGTGATCTCCATGAGACAGCTCCTGATCCAAGACTCATGGTGTAACCTATAGTAGACACCCCTGTTTCTTTGTCACCATCAAAGTCTGAATCAGAGTATCCGATCAAGCTGAAGTCGCCTACCTGTGTATATTTGAGTCCAAAGTCTCGAGTCCCCTTCAAGTACCTTAACACTCTTTTTGCAGCAGTCCAATGTCCTTCACAATGTTTTTGCATGAACCTTGAGAGGATTCCAACAGCAAATGAAATGTCGGGTCTAGTGGTGGTCAGGTAGATAAGAATTCCTACAAGCTGTCTATACTTAGTTGCATCCTCAAATTCCTTCCCTTCAATAGATGTGAGCTTCACGTTTTGTTCCATTGGAGTGGTTAAGGGATTACAGTCATCCATGCCAAATTTGTTCAAGAGATCTCCAATGTACTTCTTTTGAGAAAGAAATATGAATTTAGGATGTTGAATTACTTCAATACCCAAATAGTAATGAACATGATCCAAATCAGTCATTTCAAAACCTTTCTTCAACTCTTTCTTCATGGATGCAATATAGCTCTCATTGTTTCCTGTAATCAAAAGATCATCTACATATACCACAAGATATACAACTGTTTTTCCAACTTTCTTAACAAACAAAGTTGCATCATCAAGATCAAAATGTTTGAAATCAAGTTTCAGAAGATGCTCGATCAATTTCTCATACCAGGCTCGTGGTGCTTGCTTAAGGCCATACAAGGATTTTACAAGTTTGCAAACTTTGTGTTCTTGACCCTTTATCACAAATCCTTCTGGCTGGGACATATAAACTTTCTCCTTTAGATCTCCATTCAAGAAGGCTGTTTTTACATCCATCTGATGGACTTTCCATCCATTCTGAGCTACTAAGGCAAAGAGAGTCCAGATGGTGGTCCATTTTGCTGTGGGAGAAAATTTTTCTTCATAATCAACTCCTTCTTTTTGTCCGAATCCTTTTTCCACAAGCCTGGCCTTGTGCTTGTCAAGTGAGCCATCTGCTTTATACTTTTTCTTGTAGACCCACTTATAGCCAATTGGTTTTGTTCCCAAAGGCGGATCAACCAGCTTCCAAGTGCCATTCTTTATCAAGGCATCATACTCCTTCTGCATCGCTTCTTTCCATTCATCATGAGAAGCGGCTTCTTTGAAGGAAGTTGGTTCATGATCTGTAGACAAACTCAATTCATAGTTATAAGAAATATCCATATCAACAGGGGAATCAGAATTATCTACATCACCTTCGATTTGTTGAGTGGAACTTCTTGTTCCTGTTTTTCCAACCTCATCAGGATGAACATCCTCCAGTGTCTTTGTCAGCCATTTGGGAGGACCTTTCGGAGATGGCCCAGGCTGGTCATTTGACTGAGTTGGGATTGATTCAAGATTCAATCTCCCAATTCTGTCAATCACATCATTCAATGTGTCATCCGTGGTTGTTTCTTCATGTGGGGGAGAGAGTGCTTCAGGACATGATTCCACAGTTTGATTCAATATCAGAATCCCCCCTTCAAGATGTGGAATCTCATTATCAAATTCTTGGAAATACTTTGCATGTGTGAATCTATCCAGGCGATCAAGTTGCCGCTCAACAACCTTGTCACTCTTGGAAGATTCAAGAAATATGACATCTCTTGCTATTACAAACTTCTTATTTGTTTCATCATAGAGACGATATCTTTTGGAGGTATTGGAGTACCCCAAGAAGATACATTTTCTACTTCTAGCACCAAGTTTGTTCCTTTGACCCTTGGGTATCAAGGCATAACAGGTGGACCCAAAGACCCTGAAATGCTTTACCGAAGGAATGTGGCCATGCCACATTTCAAAAGGAGTTTTGTTTCTAATTTAACTTGAAGGACACCTATTCTTTATGTAAACAGCACATAGAACTGCATCAGCCCAAAACATCAATTTCACATTCTTGAAAAATAACATGGAGCGGACCATATTTAAAATAGTTCTGTTCATTCTTTCAGCTACACCGTTCTGTTGTGGATTATATGGCACAGTTGTTTGATGTTTGATTACATGTTGACGAAGATAATTTTAAAATTCATTTGAAGTGTATTATTTTCCATTATCAGTACGTAGAGAGCCAATATGTGTTTGTGCATCATTTTCAATCCATGCATGAAAATTCTTGAAAGTTTGAAAAGCATCAGACTTATTCTTCATTAAGTAAATCCAACACATTTTGGTGTCGTCATCAATAAATGTCATCATGTATTTGTTTCCATTTGCAGAAGCAACAGGCATAGGGCCACATAAATCTGAATGAACAAGCTCAAGTTTTCTATGTGCTCTGGAGTGTGAATCATGAAATGGCTGTTTGCTATGCTTTCCTAGAATACAAGCATCACATTCCTTAGGTTTCCTAGGAATTGTAGGCAGTCCATTAACACCATTTTTCTTCAACAAATGAAGGCTTTCATAGTTTAGGTGTCCAAATCTAGCATGCCATAAAAGACTTGATGGGAATGTACCTTCATCATGATGTGAACTGAATGCAAAGTTTTGAGCATGAGCATATGAACCTTTCAGCTTCAAGAGTCTCCCTTCTTCTATTCCCTCCATGAAAAGTGAGTGATCTGATGCTTTTCTGACCTCTTCCTTGCCATAAAACAAGTGAATTGAGTGTCCTTGCTACCGGATTTCGACTAGGGACAGCAAGTTTCTCTTCAACTCAGGGAGGTATAGAACCTCATGTAGGATATGATCTGGAAGACCAGGCAACTTAAGCCTGACTGTGCCAAGCCTTGATGGCTTGAGTTTGGATTTATCTGCAAAATATACTGCTCCATAAACTTTGTCAGTGAATTCTTCAAAAAAATCTTTTCTAAATGTCATGTGACATGTTGCTCCTGAATCTAGCAACCAATCATCTCTCCATGAAGTAAATGAAACATCAAATAAGTCTTCAGTTACTCCATTATTACAATGTGCTAGAACATAATGAGTGGATTCAGGTGCTTTACCTTTGTCTTTGTCATTATTTTTACCTTTGTCTTGATTTCTTTGCTGCTCAATTTTCTCCCAAGGTGTTCTGCATTTGGATGCATCATGTCCATCTCTATTGCAACGTGTGCAATGAAGATTGGATTTGTCAGATTGTCTGCCCCCCATTTCTGTGAAGTTTCTTCTTCCTCTTCCTCTTCTGCCACCTCTTCCTCTAGATGAATCTGGAGCATGACTCTTTTCTCTATGTGCCAAGTATGCAGCCTCTTCGGAAGATGAAGGGACTGTCATCTTCCCAAAAGCTTTCTCTATTTCTGCAAACTTTTTCTCAAGTGTATCAAAGGTGATATGCTCAAGGTTCCCACTTGCTTGCAAAGACTCAAGATAATGTGAGTAACTCAGATATAATGCCTTAACATATGCTATGAGAGGTATGTCCATTTTTACACCAGTGCTATCAATATCATGCATGATTGATCTAACTTCTGAAGCTAAGGCAAGGGGATCATCATTCTTCATTTCAAGACTGAAAAACTTAATCATCAATTGAACATTTTCTAATTCTGAATGTGAGTCATAGATTTCTTTTAGCTTTCTCAAGGCATCATAGGCATTTGAGAATGATGAAATGTGGCGACTCACCTCTTCATTTATGGAAGCTGCAATCAAGGCATAGGCCTTGCAGTTCTTGTTTTCCCAAATGGCGAGCTCTTTGTCTGAAGTGGGCTTTGCTGGTGGATTTCCTTCTTGTCCTTCACAGATTCCTCTCCACAATGCATTAAAAATGAATGTGTGTTTAATCTTCCGAGACCATTCAAGATAGTTCTCTTTGACGGAGAGAACCACCCCAACAATAGAGATGAGAGAATGCATTAGTTTGCTGGAAAAAAATTCTTCTGAAGAGGAAACATTTCTGCTAGAAAAACTTTCAACTCTGGAAATTTTCTCAATTAAAGGGGACAAAAACTCTTTGCTGGAAAATACTTTGAATTTAAAAAGACAAAAACTCTTTGCTAAAAACTGAATTCTGCACCAAAAAATATATATGTATTTTTTGTTTTGTTTGGAGAAAAAAAAGATTTGTATGGGAAGCAGTTTTATGAAATCGGAGGGTGATATCAATGTTATGGGAGGGCGGTATTATGAAATAGAAGGGCGGTATGGAATGTTATGGGAGGGCGGTATTGTTAAGAATGGTGTGGGTGGTATTGAAAGATGGGAAGGTCATATGGGCAGTATTGAATATTATGAAGGGCGTATAGGAGTGGTGAACAGTGGTGTTATGTATAACAAACCAGCGAATGAAGGAGTCGAGGAGTCGAGGGTATATATGACTGTATTGATATATGGACAGCGTTGTATTGAGAGAGGGCGGTATTAAAAGTTGGGAGGGGCAGAAATGTAAAAGATAAGGCGATATTAAAGGTTGACAGTGTGGAATGGTATTACATGAGGGCGGAAATGTAAAAGAGAAGGCGGTATTAAAGGTTGACTGCGCGGAATGGTATTACATATGCTGCGTTGTAATATATGAAAGAGTATATGAAACAACATATTTTGTGCAGGTGTATAACTGTTGGGCCGTGGTGGTGTCGACAGTGTATAACATATGTAGACATCGTATAACAGTGATGTTGACGGCGTATAACAGATGCAAACAATGTATAACAGTTGGTGTCAAGGTATTATTTGTATGTTTTAAACACATGTGGAATATGATTGCGCAGAGAGGTGTGTATTATGCAGTGAGAGCAGAGTGTGGAGAGAGGGAGGCCACTGCTGTAGTTGGCGTGGGGATGGTGGGGAGAGTTAGCAGTGAGGGGGCACTGGTGTATGGGGAGAGATAGCAGTGAGGGAGCGCAGGTCGTGAGGAAGTGAGGGAGAAAGAGGGAAGGTGGAGTTTAGAGAGAGTAGGTAATGGGAAGCGAGAGCGTTGGGAAGAGTAGGTAATGGGAAGTTGAGTTGAGTGAGAAGGCGTTGGGAAAGGAGAGGGAGAAGGAGGCTGAGAGGCTTGTTACAAAAAATCTGGAATAGGATCTTTGCAGGATTGCAGAGGGAGGCTGCAATTTGCAGTGTTCTAGGAACTGCAGGATTGCAGAATCTTCAGGAGCTGCAGGAGCTGCAAATGTCAGAGCTATGCAGAGATAAAAAAAATGCAGAGATAGAAATAAGTAGGAGCAACAAAAAACTATTAAAAACCGACTGAGCAAAGGAGAGGGAGTTACACCACAGGCAGAAATGCCAATAGTGGGACTGGCTCTGATACCATGTCAAACCAGGAGGTAACTCCTCAAATCAGATTGTGTATTAGCTGAAGAATGCATATGTATTTATACATGGAGGTGAGGCTATTGGGATTCATCTCCCAATGACTCTTGGCCTTCCTTATTTCCTAATATTAAATAATATACAATATTACATGTGCACACCCATCCCATAGGATTAGGTGTCAACAGAAGGCTTTCAGAACTTATATACTTCATTCTCAAATTGTAGCATATGTGCCTAATTCTGCTGTAAAGGATGTATTAGTACAGAGTGGTGTTGAAGGGAAAAGATGGAAATGGATTGCTAAAATTGAAGAATATTATTTGGATATCAAACCAGCAAAGCTAGTCAAAGGACTGGACTAGCTAAAATGTTAACATAATATAATTTCCAAGCTTTGGGAATAAATTTACTTGCACCTATAGAAGAAGTCACTAAAGAATCAAATCACATTCAGACAAAAGCAGCAATTAAATATAAATTCCTATGTTCAAACTGGTACAAAGATATTATTCATTATTTCTGTTTCCTTTCTTGTCCACCTTCAATTAACAGAGCTAGGTACAGAGCCTTGAAACTTAAAGCTCAACCTTATGTTATAATTGAAGCTAAGTTGTATTGGAAAGATCCTGCTGGTGTGTTGATGTTATGTCTAATAGAAGAGGAAACCATAGAAGTGATTAAAGAGTATCATGAGTGCTTATGTGGAGGTCATTACAGCTGGAAATTAATTGCTCATAAGATTCTTAAATCAGGTTTTTATTGGCCCTCTTTATTTGCAGACGTATACAAGACTGTTAGAAGTTGTCAAAAATTCCAGTTGTTTGCAGAAAAGAAAAGGTTAGCTCCTTTACCTCTTCTCCCTGTTTTTGTTGAAGAACATTTCAGACAATGGGGATTGGATTTCATTGGGGAAATCAATCCACCATCAAGTGGGAAATTTAAATGGATTTTGACTCCAACAGATTATTTTACAAAATGGGTAGAGGCAGTCCCTTCCATAAGAGAAAATGATTTGGTTGTAATGATTTTTTTGGAAGAAAATATTTTTAACAAATTTGGATGTCCAATGAAGATTGTGACAGATAACGCTCAAGTTTTCGACTTAGTCAGGTTTATAAACTTCTGTCAAAATTATAATGTGATATTTTCCCATTCCACAACATATCACCCTCAAGGAAATGGATTAGCATAATCCTCTAATAAAACGTTGGTGAAAATCTTGAAGAAGAAAATAAATGAGAACCAGAAGAATCGGGATTCCAAGCTGGTCTTTGCTTTATGGGCAATGAGGATGACTACTAGGAGATCCACTAGTAAGTCACCTTATGAATTAGTATATGGTACCTAGGCATTGTTTCCCACTCAGTTAGTAAAGCTAGTAATATCTTTCCTTGAAGATGCTCAAGAGGAACCTAATGCCTTGATTAGAAGAATGAATAAAGTGATGGAATTGAATGAAAGCAGAAATAAGGTTAGGGAAAATTTGGTCACTTATCAGGAGAAATGAAGTCCATTTTCGACAAGAAAGCAAGAGAAATCATGTTTCAAAATGGAGATTTGGTACTGATATGGGATACAAGAAAAGAGGATAAAGGGAAGCATGGAAAATTTGATCCCTTATGGTATGGTCCATATCAAATCATTGAGGCCAGAACAAATAACACTTTCATGTTGGAAAGTGTTGACGAAGAAGTAGTGGAACTGCCTGTGAACTGGCAGTATTTGAAACACTATTTCCAACACCAGAAGCAGTCATTTCATCATTGTACATATCCGGTTTCTTATCATTGTATATTTTTCATCAAGCAATTTTTGACTCCATGCCCGAAGTGAAGGCACTGATCTGCAGGTTCTTAGTGTTTCGTGGCAAAAAATGCTATCCTTAGGTGAAGCTGGATGTTGTGGATCATCTGCATATCCTTTTAATTTTATATTAAAAATACAAAAAAATCTGAAATCGAAAGAAAAGAAAATATGTTAAAGTATTATAGTTTTATACTTTGGCATAAAAAGAAAATGTTTGTAGTTTGATGTATTAAAGTTTAACTATTTTAAACTTTTTACAAGTGGGTTTTGTATCAAAAGTTTAAAGGCCAATCAATTCAATCGGCGGAGAGTGATGATATTCAAAGTCTGAATCGGATGACCCAACCCGTGGGCACTACCAGCACGATAGTTAATGGAATGGGTGCCCTCACAGTTGACTGGGTTGACTGCGGAGGCGATGAAGATCAACGGTGGATATCGACTATGGGGGCACCAGCCGGAGTTTTCAGCCGTACCCCGAGACCCCCTACAGTGACTTCATATGCTGAATGGAGAACATCTGTTTTTAGTGTCAAATCAATCCAATAGTTAAGTGAAATGTTGCATAGGCATTTAACACAAAAGCCGCACCATCTATTTAGGGGTGTTTTTCATTTTGTTTTCAAAATACTTTGCAATTTGTTGCATTTTGACCTGTTGCATTCTCCCGTCACCTTTCTGTTTTAGTCACCTTGCAAGAGTATTCCTTCAGCACCTTTTCTAATCATGGCTAAAATATCTTCTTTGTCTGGTTCTTTGAGCCACATTCCTCTCATGGATAATGAGAGAGACATTCAAGATACTACGTCTTCAGTAGTTCATCTTCCATTCTATCAACAAGTTGTATTGAATAATGATAATTCCCCTGTCTATTCTGCCATGAAAAAATCTGGGGTCTTTTCTACATGCATCCCGAAGACACATTTATTCCTAGAGTTTATTTATTGGTTGGTTTCCGCATTGTATCCCATAAAATGTTTCGTGATGAATTCCCAAGGGGAAAATGTTTTGCAGGTGTCTACCCAATTAATCCACCAAGCCTTGTGTTTTCCTGAAGTCGAATCATTAGTTCAATTTTCAGAAGATTCACTGGTTACTTACTATGAAAGCCTTGTAGGAGAAGAGTTCAATCAATTTATGTTTCATTTGAAGCCCAATATGAAGCAGTTTCAGCCAGAATGTGGAGAATTTTCTATGGGAGTTTTCAACGAAGAAACTCGACCCATATTAAGCAGTATTGCTAAAATCTTGGGCAAAGAAGACGACGTTATAGTGGACAGGTCAGTCTTAGGAATGTTCGCCATGATGATGAAGCCAAGAATGGTCCTAGATATTCCATCCTTTTGGCAAGAAGAAGTCAACTCGCAGTTGATGAGTCTTTCACTGATAGGTTCTTTTATATTTCCCTTACTAATTGTGTACTTATTTTTATACCAAAATGTTGAATAATTCATGCAGTTAGGTCTAAATATAATGGATGTAAACAAGCAAAGACAGTCAGTTGTATTTTGGACAGATATAATCAGAAGGGAGCAAAATGAAGAGGGGTTATTTGATTTTGCTAGTCATTATATGCCCATTGCATATAAAATATTGAATGGAGTTCATCCCCCTTGTTTTTTACCCAAATCCCAAGAGTTTCTACATTTAGGAACTAGTTGTAAATTTGGGGACTGGTTTGTATTTGAGGAATATTCAGAAATAAGGTTGTATGGAGAAAATGTTGAACCTTATAGGCTCCCGACGTTTGTACCAATGAGGCTTTTCACCTTAGAATTTATTAGATAGAGCCTGAATATTGATCATGTGCACTTTGTCCCTATGAAGAAGAGTCATATGTATAAATTGCCTATGAGTGTGGGACCTTTCATAGTTAATACGAGGCAGACTTTTGAGGAAGTAACAAAATTTTGGAGGAAACACATATTCTACTAGGAGAAAAATGGGCTTATGATCCCCATGGTATAATTTCACAAAGAAGAATTGAGAATGGATATTCAGCTTTGATTCATGAAAGTACACCTGAGTAGGAAAAAGTGGCAAAAAAAGGTGAAATAAGTTTAGTAAATACAAGCATTCAAACTCCTGTTATAACTGAGAAAACAAGCAAAAGAGGTAAAGAAGTTGTTATTGACTTGGATGATGAGGCATTGAGAGGTGATAAGAGGTCAAAATTTGCTGAGGATCATTGCTCTAATTCACCTGGTTTTTCCTTGCATTTGGGTGAAGAGAAGAATGCTCCCTCTTCCCCTAGAGGTCATGAATCCTCTCATGAACAAGTACCATTAATCAAACAAGTGTTTTCGCAAATTGAGGAGAGAAATCAAAGAATGAAGGCCAACATGGAGGCCCAAGCAGAACATCAGGTTACTACTGATTAGACAAGGCTGTTGACCGTAATGGATCTTGAAAAATATCAATTTATGATTGCTCTGTCACATCCCACAGGAATGTCAATTGGGTCCTCAAACAATTTTAATACTGTAAATGTGACTATGGATGTTAAAAAGATTCCACTAATGGAAAAAATGAATTTGCATATGCAGACCGGGAAATTGATTGTTAATGATCTCACAAAGACAAATGCAATGGCAGTCAAAGCTGAAAACATGTTAGGGAATGTTATCAAACAATTGAAGCTGGAAAAGGCCAATTCAGGAGCCTTAATAGTCCAAAATGAAGAGTTAAAGAAGATTATTGTTAAGATTGGTGTAGACCCTAGTGACAAGACTGTTGTGCAGAAATTCTTGCAAAGTGCTGAAGTAGAGATATCTACATTAAGGAAGAAATTGAGGTTACCTACTGGTGAACACTCAATGGATGCAGAGGTTGCAGAGGTAGAGAAGGAAAAAGAGAAGTTGTTGCAGCAACTTATACAAAAGGATGAAGAACTTTCCAAAGTGAAGCAGACTGCAATTTCTTTACAAAATCACATTGACAATCATAACTGTACTTTTTTTTCTTCCTACAGGTGATGCAGATCCTCAAGCACAAATTATTCAATTAAATACTGAGTTGCAGATGGCTGAAAGAGATAGAAAAAAGGCTCAAACATATTTGGATACTACTACAAAATTGATGAAGGTCTTAGAGAACGAAGCAGATAAGTACAAAATGGATTTTAGAAATGTTGAAGCTGAGATCAAGAATCTCAAAGAAAGAATTAAAGGTAATGTGTCATTAATACAAGCTAAGGATATCATTTGGACTGATATCATCTCATAAATGAAGTCCAATTGGTGCTTACTAATGATTATTGCAAAAGAAAAAAGCCTTATTGTGGAGTGTGAAGAACTGATTATGTTTGATAAGCAGAAAGGGATTAACAGAGCAATTTGGGCTAGAATATTTATTGATTATATCAATTCCAAATTAGATCAATAATTAGAGGAAAATGATATGCAGGATAGAATGTTGTATGCAGTGGAAATTAATAAAATGTTTATCAGGAATGATCTCAGAAAGGCTGCAGAAAAGAAATTAATAGAAATCAAAGAAGCAGTAAGTGAATTTGATAAATATTTTGATAAAATGACAAGGGTAGGCCTGCCATCATGTTGGGGAGCTGAGGGGAATCTTCTGCCATGGAGCTCTTATGAGAATTTACTGGTGATGATAAAAAGAAACATTGACAACAGGCATGAGAAGAGTCAGGTACTTAAAGGAGAGACAATGGTCAACTTCTTGCAATGACATTTTAAACTCTTGTGGATGGTAAAAACTCTTTTTTCTAAAAGGCCATCTTATGACCGAATTACTGCATTCATATTGGAGTATCATAATCTGACACATTCATCCAAGATAAAGGTAGAAATATGGAAAAAGTGTAGAGCTTGGACTATTGACTTGCCAAAGGGATCAGCAACAAAGAAAGACAAATCAGTTGATCAAGGAAAAGAAGCCACTTCATCAGCAATTCCTATAGATTAGGATATTTAATTTATGTTATTTTCTGAAGTCAATGAAATTGTAAAAAGACATTTTCAAGGCATGTGATAGACAACCTTCGAAGTCATGAAGTAGTTTTGGTAGTTAGAATTGGTTACAACAGTTCCAAACTGCTTTTATTTTATTTTATTTAATGTAATTTCCAAGAGGAAGGATGGTTCCAAGTTTGGGACCTTCAAAGCCTAATTTTTGGACTCAGAGATTGACAATTTAATGAATGAGTATGCAAGTTTCTATCATTTTGTTAATGTTGAAATGTATTCTCAGTTTACGTTATGTTTTTCCATCTATGAATGAAACATAGTTATGAGCAGTCAGCCTCTTTATACTTATGTATTTCAGAGTTAAAAAACCTTAATTTTCATGTCTCTGTTTTAACTATTTCTTCATATACTTCTCCTGTATTTTAAAATGGTATTTTCTGTATAAAACAACATATCAGTTTGAAGTTCTCCCTTCTGTTTCTTCTGATTCTTTCGTTCAACGTTGGCTAAAGATAGCATTGCAGAATGTTCATATATTTGATATTTAAGGGTTTTATCTTTAATATTTGAGGGTTGATAAGACAGAGAAAAATATATACATTCGTGACATAATCAGATAGATGTCTTAAGAACCGATTCCTTATCAGAGCTAAGGGATTGTCTCTTAAGGTACAACAGGGAGCATTATTTTCGAGAGTAGATTTGGTAGTCATGGAATTTTCGTACGACAACAATGTAATATTTAAAGATAGACAACCAAAAATACCCTGCACAAAGGATATTTTGGGTGGTAACATAACCAGACATGTGACCACCACAGGCCCCAGAGTGGTAGTCATTGAGAACTTTTTCAGCTTCCTCAAGAGTCAAACATTGACGGAGTACAGAGTCAACAACATTGTGATATAAAGTGTCTCCAACGATACAGTAAGGTTGGGATTCGTAACGAATCCGTCATCACTTAGAGTGCAATAGATCTGGCCAAAAAGTTTTGGTCTGGAGATAAACGATGATGTCTCCATACCATGGATCAAGAGTACTGATGAGAAAGAGTGATTCATCTGGAATCGACTCATCATGAGGAGTGGGATCAACCGTGGTAGGAAGATCACAAATAAACTCAACAAAGAAAATGGATTTATTAGACTCAGCAACAGTTAATTCTAAGTCAAACTCTGGAAGGATGAAAACAAATTTCGAGTCTTGCCGCCAAGAAACTGATGCGTGAGAATGTAAGTCATGGGGTTGCAATTAGGAATCACCAAATTTTTATGCAAGAGAATGTAAAGACAAAAACGTTGAACAACATGGAGAACAACCAATGCGAGTTTCTCTACATCAGCATAACGAGCCTCAACATCAAAGAGATTGTGGCTCAACTAGTACACTACATGTGTAATAGATCTGACCCGCAAATATAAAAAATATGAAAAATTTACCCACGAAATAATAAGATCGATCCAAGAATAGAAATACTTATTTATTGATATCTTCAGAAAAACCCTTGAGGTAGGGTAACACCATACAATCTCTCCTTAAGGAAGGATATCACTCCATAAGCGATATGCTTGTCAATACAATAATCCTCTAACATCTTCAATGGAGAGTATTTATTCTCTATATAGGCTTCATACATACAATACCATGGATAATTACCATGGGTCATACATCTAATACCATGGACTTATCACATTATTTCCTAAGTATTTGTGGTCCCTGCATAATGTGGGTTAACCACTTTATTTATTAGTTATGGCCCATGTATTTATTATCCTTATATTACATTATTTCCTTGGGTACCTTCATCTGTATCCCATATGATCCCCCCTTAAGCATGTTTTATCCTCGAAACATGAGAAGAACACAAATAATAAGATCTACTCAAAAGAGTAGTCCACTAGTACCATGCACATGCATTGAGCCATCCTAGTGAAAGGTGAACACTCGATCTAGTTGATGCTTCACTCGCTTGATATGGATGCTAGTTTTGGTGGTTCCTTTGCATTGATGTGTTGTGGGTGGGTCATCGGTTGCTGTCCTTATTGCGAAGTTTTTTCCATCTTGTTGGTTGTTGTCTTGCTGGGTGATGTGGGTGGTGATATGCTGAAGATTGAGCTGATGGAGTATCTCTCGTTAATTCCTCTACTATTAGTGCTTGAGTGGTGTCTGGTGCTTTTTTTGGTACCTCCATTATTGGTGTATGAGTGGTGTCCAATGGTTTTTCTAGTATTTGGTTTGATGTTTGTGTTTGGCTGTCGACCATCAAAGGCTCATCATATGATATGTTACTATCATGAAATATTTGTGCTTCTTCCTCCCCAATATCGGTCCGACTCTTAATGTAAATATCCTGTAATGTAATTTTTTTCTTTTTATACCAAAGCTTCAAGAATTTATTTTGTACATCAATATTCTTCTTTTTATACCATGGGTACCTTCCTATGTATCCCATATGATCCCCCTTAGGAATACCCTATATTATTCCCCTTTAGGTATACTACAACATTCTCCTGACTAACGTCATCATCCTGAACCAGCACCATACCAATAGTGTTTTTTGCGGTAGCTAAATACAGGCAATAATCATGCTGATAATTGGGAGGATGTAGTAGAGGAGTACTGATGAGCGCTCATTTCAAAGAATCAAAAGAGATTTTGGAAATTTCGTCCCAAATGAATGGGATTCCCTTTTTCAATAAACGAGTAAAACCTTTGGTAAACTCGGTGTAATTCAGTACAAAATGACATAGGAAATTGGATTTCCCCTGCAAGCTTTGCAGTTGATAAACAAAAGAGGGAGGAGGCAATTGATGATTTCCTCGAATTTAAGAGGATAGATGTGGATTCGTTCATTGTACACCACAAAACCCAAGATTTGACCAACTTCGACGCAAAATACACACTTATGAGGGTTCAACCTGATATTATAGTGTTGACAACGAAGAAATATGGCTCTGAGGTGTTCCAAGTGACCTCGACATTTCATGGAATGAGAAGGAAGGTTGTCGAGATATGGCTGAACTATGTGCTTGATGTCATGAAAAGCATACGACATAGCTCGTTGGAAGGTGGCCCAACATTCTTCAAGCCAAAAGGGAGATTTTTGTAGGAAAATGTCCCCCATGGACAGATAAATGAAGTTTTTATGCTGATCAACTGGAGAAATGTTGATCTGTTTATAGCCATAAAAACTGTCCATAAAGGAAAATATCTCACTCCCAACACACTCATCAATGATTTGGTTGATAAAAGGAGTGGGGTAATTATCCTTAGGACATGCTTGATTTATTTCACGGTAATCAACGCAAACCCGGATGGTCCCTTGTTTCTTAGTAGTGGGAACAATATTGGAGACCCAATATGTCAATGATATGGGATAAATAAAACTGGCTTTGAGAATTTTTTCAACTTCACCCTTTATGGCAGTAGCCTTTCTTGGGTGCACAAGATGAAGTCTTTTGAGAATGGGCTTCGAGTCTGGATAGGTAGGGATTTTGTGCACGAAAATACTCAGATAAATTCCATGCAGCTCTTCATATGACCACGCAAAGACATCACAAAATTACTGAAAAAGCTAGGTGTAGATATTGATCTCGTCCAGAGAATAAGATGCAACAATGTGAACATTCTCGACAATCCCTGGTTTGAAAGAGATGTCGATCGAAATGGTTGGAGAAATATTTCCCATGTTCCCTTCAGACAACACTTTATGAATCAATATATGATTCTGAAATGGGCCAGTTGGTACAGATGAAGCATGGGATTCCATATAGGAGGAGATGTCACCTAGGGTTGGGAGAAATGAGGAATGATGATTTCCATCATCCCATGGGCTTTCATCAAGAGACATTACCTCCACAATACTTTCGTTGGTGGGGAAATTCTCATTCAAGGGATCATCAAATTCCCAAGAAGAAAATTAGGGAGACTGCGCATAAGTGTCCAAAGAAGAAACCAATTGGTCGTTGGTTTTGGATGCCACCTTAGAAGCCATAAGAATACTTTGACACATTTGATCAGTAGGGCTCAAAGGCATAACGTCACCAAAAATTTCAAGTTGGTTTGGATTGGGAACAATCCATGGATCATTACCAGAAGATATCATATTGATAGTGGTGACATTCAGAGGCGGGAGGGGAGAAATTCCCATAAGGGATGAGTCTTTGAATAGACCCGACCCGATGTTTTCATAGGGGGTAGTGGTATTCCCAACATATGGAATTTTTCCCGTTGAATAATCAAAAGAAAGGAAAGCTAGGTGATCAAAAATCACGATTTTTCCTTGATGAGGAAAGCGGAGGACACGGAAAAGGGTGGAGACCATGTAAACAAGGGCATGAGTCCAACTATGTCCAAGAAGGAGATTATAATTCAAGTTGGTGTCTACCACCTCAACTTCTGAATTACCATTTTTCCCTCCAATAGGATGGTAAATTATTTGAGAATACCATACAGTGGAGAAACTATACCATCAAAATCTCCCAATGTATTTGGGGACTAGCTCAATGGAGGATAGCCGATGGATTTCCAATAAGCGATAGACATGCTGCAGGTCAAAGCACCTTCATAAATAACAGTCCTATGAATTTTTTCCCCCATAATGGTAACTTGAATAAAAAAAGCCACCTGAGATGGGAGGTGAGGAACAAATTTCTCAAGATAGAAATTAATAATATTGGAATCTACGAGATCAATCCCTCCAATAGCGGAAAGTAGTGCCTTTCGTTGTGATGGACATGACTAAAGAAATTAAAAATCTGACATCGCCGAAGGCACTTGAGCTAGATCCTCTAAAATATTGTAGTGTTGTGTAGCTCTCACATTCAGATTATAGTACAATTTCTGAAGAACACCTTTTGGGGGTGGTCAGACGATGGATTCACTACCAGATATCTCAATGTGGAGAGAACCAAAATTAGGAATTGTGGAAGAGGAAGGGTGATCTATGACTTCTGGTTCTATAGGAGCTTTGGATGGATTGGGGTAGTCTTTCGATTTCGTGGTAATAGAGATAGGTTCTGTGCCAGCCATGAAAACTTGAGAGTTTCCAGAATATTTGGGTTGATCTACCATTTGTGTCTACTGAGAAGAGAAAGGCCCTTTCAAGACAGCCCGGGTCCTGGGGGCGCCTTTCAGAAGACATGCAACTTCGGCACGCTAAGGACAATCCTTGGTGTAATGATCATCATCACATATTAAACAAGGATATTTAGGCTTGTGCATTGAAGAATCATCAACATATGACTTTTTCGAATCCTGTTTAGGGTTGTCGGATTTGGATTTGTCTTTACCCTTTTTCTTACCTTTTGAGGATTTATCTGCTGTGGTAGATTGGAAAACATTTACCTCAGTGGTATTACCAGAATTCTTCTGGTTACTAGTAGGAGTGGAGGGTGCAATGAAAGTAGTGGACTTAGACTTCGAAGAAGCTTTGGGCGCACTACTATTAGCATGAGCCACTGCCCCGATAACACCATCAAATAGAGGCATAGCAGGAGACTGAGATGATGCAAGATTAGTTGAAGGTCACGTCGTGTCAGGCATGAGCTCGTATAGAGTTATAGATTGGATAAACCAAATTGATATATTGATCTTTGGAAATGATTTCCTCCGTGATACATCCACCCATGGCAAGATCTTTAGCAATCCTTGGAACGAATGATTTCGTAAACCATTTAGTCAACAACTGATCAGGGATCTCAAATTTTATGAGGCGATGGTGACACCGCCATTCATGAATATGAACCGAAATTTGAGTAGCAGTTGACTACTTCAATGAGGTGAGGAGGTGGGTGTCAGTTTCATACTAGACAAGTAACTAGAAGTGAGTAAGGAAAGCCATAGCCAAGGAGTTAAAATCAACGAAAACAACTTGAGGGAGCTCAATATATGACTTGGCCGCAGTAGCGGTTAGAGCATGCTGGAAAATATGAATACAAATTGAATCATCAACCCAAGAGTTAGAAGAGCACCACAAGTGTTTCGTCATGACATGGGTTTGGGGGTCTTCCCTAGACTTGCCTTCAAATTTAGGAAAATATCCCAAGATTTTGGTCGGAACTGGTAACCAATGCAGCTGATGTTGGATGGGGTAATTTGTAAGCTTTGACACATCCAACAGTTCCAACATAGCCAAAAATGGCAAGGGAGGATGATGAGCAGAAAAAAGGTCGGGGGTTTCAACTTGGTTGATACGGAGTTTACCCCCAATAGGGCGAATGTTGTCCTGGATATGCATACTGCCCGAATTGCTGGTAAGGACCTTGCTACAGCTACTGCTGAACATAGGGACCTTTCTGGGGCTATTGATAAGGCCCCAGTTGGATTTGGGGTTGCAAACCTTGCTAGATATAGGGTCTAGAGTGAGGTCCTTCCTGAACATGAGGTCCATCCTATGGTCCCTACTAAACATGGGGTCCAACCTATGGTCCTGGATGAACATAAGGTCCATCCCGAGGTCCCAATTGGGCATGCTGGTACTAAAGAATCTGCTGATATTGAGCACCAGGTTAAGGTTGGTGGTACTTACCATGAGGAAGTGTCTGGTACTGAGTACCAAATTGATTGGGGTGAGGACCAGGTTGACCTAGGGGGAGATTCAAACCAACTTGGGTGTAAGTAAAAAACTGAGGGTTAGTCGCAACAACACCTGTAGGAAGCTAGGGTTGTTAGACATACTGTTGAGAGGCGTTTGGTCAAGGAACATATTGATACTGCACATTCGGTTGTTGAACATATTAATGAAGGATGTTAGGTTGCTAAACATACAAATATGGTACGTTCAGTTGTTGGAGAGGCTACTGAACCTAAGAATACTGAATGCAGGGTTACTAATAGATCAATGTGGCTGAAGTAGGTTGACCACTCAAAGGAATTGTTCCTATGATAATGTTTTTCATTTGTGAAAACCATGTCCCACTTAGACTAGAATTAGGTTGTCCTACCCCAGGAACAGGTCCAAAGTTCATTAGCCCCCCACTCGAGAGGGGAGGTACGTAAAGAGCATTAGACTGCCTCCCATCCACGAATGAAACTATAGATTTTACACTAAATGGTGGAACCGTAGTAATCGTAGATGGAGATAAGGGGGTAGAGGATCCTATCAAAAAAATAATTTGACCAATAGTGACCGTTGGTCGAACATTAGGTTGAGACATGGTAGCCACATTCGAAATGAATGGGCCAGAAGATGGGGGAATACCCGTTGAAAAAACGGGATTTGGAAATAAATATGTGCCACTGGAAGCTTCTGAAATAAGGTTTCCCAAAGAGGTACACTGTTGTGGAAGTGGATATGCAACTTTACTAAAGGATATTTCGGTTCCAGTGCCTGAATCGTGAGGTGTGGAGATAAAAATTTCTCCTTTAGAGGGAAACAAAGATGAAGCAGCTTCCAGAATGTAGGTTCTAGTGGTTTCCTATAGAGTAGTCTGAGGAGCACTAACTAATGGGATATCATCAACATTGTATGCCATTTCATAGGGAAATAAATCACGGATAGTAGAGCGAGATGCTACTAGAGAAACATGGAGGGGAACGTCAAGTTGATCAAAAGGAATATAAGCCTATTAAGGCGAGACCACAATCGGATCAAAGACTGGATTCACAGAAAAAAAATCATAAAATGTGAAGACATTTTAGGGATTTCTAGCCCAGAGTCTTCCGATGGTGTCCAAGGATAATATTCAGGCGTTGGTCGAGATGAAATGGGTTGTACGCTTATGACAATCTAGAGTTCGACACCTTGAGCTTCAAGGGGTCCAACTGGAAACTGGGGGACCTCATGAGCAGGTTCTTGAGATCCTTTGGAGGAGGGATGAGGTGAATCTGACAATTCAACCATGATGACCTTTCAAGACAATATCAAGGAAGGAAGAGGTGAAAATATCAAAAATCCACAATTTACTAAGCAATGATGAGGCTGGACAATTGCACAGGTAAGATGTTTTTGTGGGCAGTTACTTTTAGAATTAAACAAAAAAATAAATAAAAGGGGTGTACTATGTAGAAAGGTTTACCAAGTTTCTGTGAAATATAATATACACCTTAGTGATAAAGGATAGAAAAAATGACCAAGGACTTAACGTACTACAACCGATCTCCCTGAATGTTGTGTTCGGTGTATCATGTTTACAAGGTGGCCGACTCAGTTACCTATGGTAGGCTTGCAACCTAACGATGTCTCCCCAAATATATGCGGCAGTACGTGGGATTTCAGTTCGTAATAGTGTTGTCTAATGCGTAACCCTTCGGTGAGAGCACCCCAAATATACTTATCATAAATCAATATACTTCCATACGTGGGACAGGATATCACCCCCAGGTTGTAACACAGACCGTTAGCGACAACTCCTACATTTTACAATGCCGGAACATGTCTCTAGCCTAGACCTCTAAATTTTATCGTTAGTTCCAAATGCTCCTTAAGGTAAATTTGGTAAATTTTAATGTTGATCTTGAGTTAAGTTTCATTTTTTGGCTCAAAATCGACGTCACATGAATTCTATAATGCAAGCTAAATGAAAAAATAAAATCTTTCCATTTCAATGAAGTCTAAACTATTGAGGGAAGAGATACAAACAAAGGTGCAATTGATGCAACAAACAATGATACGCCCCCAAACTAGTTCAAAACTATGAAATGCAATTCTTTCAAATCCCCAAAAATGTAACTTATTGAAAAAAAGAAAACATTTCTCTTTTCCACTAAGATGCATAAAATGAAACATTTTTTTTTACCTTTTACTTTGAAATGCAATCAAAACTAAAATGAAAGAAACGAATGAAGAAATGAAAAAACCACACTTTTCACTTTTCTTTCAATCGAACAAAAATCAAAATCGCTTTAAGAATACATGAATGAAATTCTTTTCACTCCTTTTTTCAAAATGATAAAGACAAGCCAAATACAAGAACTAAAAAGAAAACCACTTTCAATTTTATTTTGAATTTGGAAAAATACACACTCCTCTAAACTTTCAAATCAAACAATTTGTGATCTTATGTTTGACACTAAATTGAAGTTGAGATCAGAAATGCAGTGATGACCAATGCATACAACAAAATACTTCAAACCAATTCATAAGCAATGCAACAAAAGGTGTCTGAAATGGTCAAAAACATTCTAACTCACAAGCAAGCCAAAGACACGAAAAAACTCGTTCAAAGAAGAAAATCAAGTCAAATACACAAGCAAGAGGTCACTGAGACTCAACAGACATTCTTTAGGGGGCAGGAAACACTGGAAAAACAAGGGGAAACTCCAAATTTTCCTAGGTTTGATGTCAACGCTTCTGCGTTGAGCATCAGGCCGCTGAAAGAAAAATCAGCATGGTTGTGCTATATAGAAAAACACTACTGTGAAAATAGAAAATGTGCTAGGCGCTAAAAATAAGGAAAAAAAAGATTCACACCAAAATCAGACCTGACACAGTGAAATGAATATCAAACCCTATGCAAACTAACAGAGCCCTAAGCAAGCTTAGATTTCAGTGATCAGTCAGACTAATCAAAGACCATTTTGGGAAAGGAAGGTTAAGAGGCTAAGGTCCCTAGCGGAGTCACCAATTCTGTTGTCAATATAAATCCCCTCTGCAAAAAAAGGTGATCTCTCTAGCCCTAGAGTGGGTCTAGCAACTTGAGATACATTATAATGCAAATATTTCTTAGCTAATATTCAAAATGCAACAATAAAAGAGATAGAGGTATCTTTTCCTATTGCTATGTTCGAACCCGTTGATGATGACCTTGATCCACGATCCTTTGAGGCTCGCTCCTTGCTACTTGGTAGCACACGAATACCAACAAATGATCAAGAGGCAACAACAAACGTAATCTAATACATACTAATCATTAAACATTAGCTATCTAGCAGATCAAGGAGTACCAGAATATTTTCATAGAAGATTAGACAAGTATAGAAAGCAAACATTAGATTTTTTATTGAAAAATATGAAAGGAAGAGCTTACAAACTAGGCATTGATGTTGGAGGCCTCCCTTTGGTGAAAATATGAGTCCTTCACTAAAGATCTAAAGCATTCCTTCTCTCGAAAAACTTAGGTGTTATCACAGTGCAAGAATGTAAAGGGAACGAGAGTTCAGACCAACCCAACAATGATCGACAGTAGAGGAATGATGAGCATCAATTTATAGGAAGGGAGAAGAGGTTGCGAGCCCATAAAAGGAGGAGGAAGGTCCACTTTCTAAGGGATAAACCCCCATGGATGAGATCAAAGCTCTAAAATCAGAGAGCTCAACTCTATTACCACCGTTTAACAACCAACTCATCGCCCTGGAACTTCTAGAGGTCGAAGCTTCTCCTCCATTTAAGGAAACACTTTCATAAATAAATCAATGTGATTTTCCAAGAAATAAGGGCACTGGAAGTGCTAAGATATAACTGTCAATCTGATATTAGCGCAAGCATGAAACTAGGAAACGCGCTGACCCAGAAAACTAGGGTTTTGACCAAGTTCCTTCATTAATATTCCAAGGAATTTTTCTTTGTGTATTCAGGGGATGTGTTTACATATTTCTTCATGGAGGAAACATTGAACAAGGTCTATCATGGGGCACTTCAAGATTAGGGATGGGAAGTGAGCATGGTGAAAAATTACTTTGTAACACAATGGCACAAACAAAACTGAAATCCGAGACTGTATTACCAACTTAGCACTATTTAAAGTTTGATATGACATGCAAAGAAATAGGGCCCACAAAGTTCCATGTGAATAGGCTAAGTGGGACCCACAAATGACATGGAATCACCCATTTAGGTAATTAAATGTGGCATATGATAACCAACCACCCATAAGCACACATTCCAAACCTGAATAAACATTAAAAAACTGGTTATAAAAATTAGCATATGTTTATAATATTAAAATAACCATATAAAAAAAAATATTAAAAAGAATCATATACAAAAAATACCATATATAACAAAATGTGGTTATAACCATTTGGTTATATTTATAACAGAAATCAACACCATATTATAAATTAAACCCAACATGAGCCATAAATTCATGGTGGTTAAAATTTGGTTATATATATTAACCATATATGGTGGGGTTGTTATATGGTTCTCAAACCATATGGTAAGATTATTAACAATGTGTTTGATACATGTTAAAATATGGTTAAAGGTTATGGAGAAATTTTGGAACTACATGTTTGTTTATATATATATATATATATATGGTTGTTGTGTCTGCAGAATTAAACCTGCAACCCACCCAGTCAGACATCCTATGTATAGTGAGCTAGACGGTGCACCTAGCTGGGTGGCCTTGAAATTAACGTCACACTACATATACTTAAACCATGTCACTATGTCATTCGAGATAAAAAACGGAGGGCCAAGGGTTGACTGAACACAGAGCAGGGAGGAACCATGACACATGGAACCCGGAGGGCGAAACCCTGTCGCACGCATGAATTATAAAATATTCCTAGGGAATATTTCTTGGAATATTTCTAGGGATGATAATGGCGGAATATAGCCAAGTTTATACTCAATTTAACCAGAATTTTGCAAGGATCACATTGGTGCGGTATATTTTTTCATTTGAACAGTGAATTTCAGGGGTCATGGAAGAAACATACATTTTCCATCAAGTGTTGGGAATCAAGTTTGAGACAACAATGTGCCTTTCAAAAGTAGGTCATGTTTACAATCCAAAGTCACAGGAGGATGAGATAGAATTTCTTTTGTTGTGATTGTTGTGTTTTGGGTAGTCAGATTTCAAGTAAATCCCAGGATGAAGGTATAATGATGTATTTTTTCATGTACTTTCATTTATTTTTTATGAGATGAAATAAGAAGCCTCCCCACTAATTAAGTAAGGCCTCGAGACATATTCCACAGTTGATGAAATCTATTATAAAACATTGTGTGCATTATATTTATGGTCTCCTTTATGTTGCTTCTTCTTTAATTATTTTCACATATGGTGTTTACATGCTCTTTCTTTAAATTACGATAACATCAACTGAAGAAAATATCTTGGATAATGTGGGTATTAGAGGATTACCAAATCAATTTTGGTATTAGAGCGACCTAATTACTTATGTGAATTGTGTGTGTGAATGATAACCAAAGATTGTACTTGCAACACGAAGAAGGAAATTGGAGAATGGAAAATATCTCTACAATCATTTCTATTATATGGAAAAAAAGGTAGATAGATTATTTTCAGATTATGAGAAGAAATTGCCAAACAAGGAAAAGAAGAAAGAAGAAAAAGGAGAGGAAAATGCTTCTGTAAATGAAGGAGAACCTCCATCTCCATATTGAAGTGAATATTCTTCTTCATCATCTTCTTCTCATCACTAGAGAATTCAATTATAGAATGTTGAATTGAGGAGAATGCTACAGGAAACAAAAGAGGAGAAGCATACATTGCAACGTCAGTTACAAGATTGAAAAAAGACCTAAGTAAAGTCATGGTGTATCAATGAAAGAGACTCCAAAGCCACAGAAGCGAGAGAGTCTTCAAGAAACGAGTCTGAATAAGTGCAGGTTGTGAATGCATCACACCATTCCAATGATCGTGATTGCAGGTCATTTCGAAAGGGAGGTGAGAATTTTGAAGAAAGAGCTAAGGAAAGTTCTTCTGACCAGATCTGCACCAAATACAACCATTAAAGGTATACCTATTCCAATTTTGCATTTTATTATAAGAAATTTGGCAAGCAATGTCATAGATATCCATGTACATTTTGTGGTTTGAATAACCGTGTTGTTACCAAGTGTTATAAAAGAATGGCCTTGTAAAATAAGGAGTCACGACATAAGGATCCCTCTCCACATCAAGGAAGAAATGAGCTCAAGAAAGTATGAAGAAAGAAGAACCATTTCATCCATTGAAACAAGGGTGGACATCAAATATCCACATGTTGGAAGCTCCATCTAGAGTTACATCCCAAGAAGGACAAGAAAACACCTGTGAAGGAACTAACCAATGAATCATTTCAACAAGGAAGAAAACTACAGGAAGAGATCCCATTAGCCTTGTTAGGTAAGTGTTGTAGCATCTATAACAACCCTCCAAAATTTTTCCTATGCTTTGATTTTGGAGCCTTCCTTATGCCCACATGGGCTTATCTTGTGTTTTTGTCAAGTATTCATGAGTTGATAAAGAGTTATTCTTTTCATCTATTCTTGTGTTTGCTTGTTTTCACACTTATATTATCTTCAGAAGTCACAAGATAACCTTCTAAATTAGCCTTACATCAGTTTTGGCCTTGCCTCTAGAAACTGCGCAATCCATGAGGGAAATTCAACCTTGATGATTGGAATTGCACAATTGAGACTGAAAGTTCTTCCTTGAGCTCATAAAATACGTATTCATGGATGGTAGCCCAACACTGAACCCAAAAATTGCAAAATCCTTCCCTTGAGATCAAAAGCTACACAATGCACTGAGGCAAAAAGTTTCTAAGTTCCCCAGAATTGAACAATCTCTCTCGACAGTGTGCATGTAAATTTTCCAGAAAAATCATAAAAATAAATAAAGCTAAAAACAAAAAAATAATCCCTAAAAAATAAGGATCCATTATTAGTTTCTCAAAGGAGGAACATTTGCTATTTTTAGAAATTTCAACCAAGTGTCGTATTTTCCTTGATTTTAGGCATGCACATCATAAAACCTAATTGACTCTAATATATTTAATTTACGTGTATAGAAATCATTTTCACATTCAATATTGGATATATAAAATTCTAGAGGAGATCAAGGAAGCTTCGGTGCAACTGTCGTCACTTTTTCTGGGTGAGTTTTGATTTTGTCATTTTTGGCCGCTTTTTCTATCACTTTTTGTCGTTCCGCTTCTATGAGTGTTGTTTCACTTGTTTCTTTTCATTATTGCTAGCATTTTAAATTATTTTTGTATAAGTGTTGTTTCAATTTGGCATTTTCCTTTCACAAGTGTCGCATGAGTTTTTTTTTTTACACTGATGGTTGTTGTTTTGGCGACTTTCCTCACATAATTGATTTTACTCCCGTTCATTGAGTTTATGTACTCGATTCACATTGATTCATTCATACTTACCCAGATATTCACTCAAAATCCTTTCACCACTTAGATCTGCTTGTCTACCACACTTTCACCGAGTAGATCTGCACTTTCCCTTGGCCAGTTTTCACCTTGCCCAGCTGGGCATTGCACAAGTCTGAGGGTCAAGATGAAATATTGGCCTCTGAGATTGTGAAATTCATAGTATAGGTTGGTCCAACTACACATTGTGAAGTTCCAGGGTTTAGTATTATTCGTTGGCCACTGAGACTGCGCAATACGTAGTCTCTCCTAGTCACTGTCGAGGCTGAATTGCGCAATGTGCGGTCTCAATCCTCAAGATGCACCCTTAGCTATTGGGACTATGCAATGCATATTTCCCATAGCCAGTATCCCTCACATGATACAAGAAATTATCCAAGCACTCTCTCTAGTTTGCTGGTTTTTGGTCTGATCTTGCTTGAATATAGATTTTCAAAAGCTGATGTTTTCTTGCCATGAGTGTCTTTTCTGTCCCACAAGTACCACAACTATTGAGCACTACTCTCCATTAATAATTTTTACCATGGAACCCAAGAGATATGATTCAAAATATACCACTAAAAGCAGTACTGGGGAAGATGCTGAGAAAACACCAGTTAACTTGCCAATGTATGCGGACACTCGATTGTTTTTGGAAAAGGAACCATATCTAACATGGTCGAACGTTAATAAATATTTTTCAGCAGAGAGCTTAAAGGAATATCTATAGGACATGTAGGTATATTTTAGTGTTCAATAGTCGGGACTATACCGGGTTTCATGCAGATATCCAACCTTCCCATGTACAGATGTCATCAGTTGGATTGTTTCACATATTGATGAAAAGACCATGACATTGAACATTTCCAACGGGAAGAAGCTTGGTACTTTATGGCAGAATATTATCAACTTATGTTGCATTTTCCTAAGCCAATAATTCTCATGGACTCATACTTCTATGCCACCAAAAACTATGTGAGCATAAGAGATATTATTAAAGGTTGGGTGAAAGAGCCATCAAAGTTTCGACATAAACATACCCATTCATACAAGAAAAAGTCTCTCAGGAGTGCCTACCAAATATTGGTTATGTTAGCCTTCAAAATTTATGGTTAGTAGGGCATGGAGACCTTTCCTGAAGGGTGGGAGCTCTTATTGATCCAAATTGTGAATGAGGGGAAGTCGTTCAACTGGTCAGATTTGTTGGCTCGACAATTGAGAGCCCATATAGCACAGGCACAGAATCCTCCCAAGGGAGGGAAATCATGGTTCTATATGTATTCCTACTTACTCAATGCGATATGTGCACAAAATGCATTCCTTAACATGTACTAGACATGGACACCATGAGACCCTTTCGTGCATATCTGTTGCAAACTGATTTCAGATTGCAGTCATCGTGGAGTTATAACACTACTAATTGAACACTTCATCATTTCTCTATACAAGCTTATCTTTGCAGAAGAACCACCTTGCATGTCACGAGGAGAAATGGATGCAATGTCAGAGATCGTAGATTGGTTTTCCTCACCATATGACACCTTCCTTAGAATTTTCAGCACCTAGAAGTCACCACATATTTTGCAAAGGTATCCCATCTACAAGCTTGTCATGCAAGAAGTGTTATATCATCTTGCCATAAGGTTGCCATCAGTCTTTCACAAGAAGAAGAAACCATCATGGGCCACTCTTCCTTTACAAGTTGGATTGTACGAGATAAAGAACATCAAAGTTACAGACACTGAAGGAAAGGAGATAGTAAAGTTTGCATTTGGTACCTGAGACTTTAATCCATACGATCCCTATGGTATTTGTAAAGACCAATGTGTGACAATACACCATTAGTGGCTTAGCGATAATTTTCATTGAATGGAAGAGGATCCATGGAAGAATTTCTACAATGCCTCCAGACCCTATGAGCTGGTCAATATAGTAGGTACTTCATAGGCCACTTTATAGAGGGCAGCAACTGCAGAAGTAGTTCCAACAAAAGGGAGAAACCCTGTGTGGGATAAGGGAAACATAAAGGTTTCTTATAGTCCATGGGAAGAAAGAAGCCATAAAATGAAAGCGGATCCAATTGTTATGAAATTGAATTTAGCAATTGAGGAAACTAGGAGGCAGAGGATATAGAGAGAAGAACTGAAGCAAAGAGAAAAGTTGTGGTTACAGGAGAAAGAACATAAATTGGAGGAAGAATGGGAGCAAAGGAGGAAAGAATAAGAAGACAAGAAGAAGGAGGAAGAAGAATAAAATAAGTGCACAATAGTAGAAGAAACAACAACAAAAGGGCAAGTTGAAGAGAAAGACCAAAATTTTCCAGCAGTAGAGGAGGAAAGCAGACAGATGCAGGATCTGTAGCTTTCTCCGCATATTGAGAAATTGATTGAGATTTAATAGATGGAGGGGGAACCAAAGCCACAAAATCAAGATGTCGACCTAATTCTGAGTGCACAACAAGTCACCATTCATTATCCACCACCTCCAATAGAAGAGTTAGTCCCAAGCGAGGAAGAGGAGGTTTTTCCTTTTAATGATGATCCAATCATGGACACATATAATATTTCATACATAAAACTTAAAAATAATATTGTACAAGAATGCATGAAACAATTTCTGAATGACCTCACATTTCTTGCATTCATTAGAGAGAGGGTGATAGTGGTAGACACCAGGAAGAATCCAAATGCCATTTTTGAAGCCAACTTGGCCTTTCAGGTGTAACAAGATCAAATACTCAGTATTTTATGGTCGAGAATAAGAAATTGGCACAAAAATTACAGTCTGTCATGCGAGAGATAGGACATCTCCACACAACAACACAAAATAGTTTCCGCACAGGTCTACTCAGAGGAAATGAGAGCAATGATACTTGGGGAATTTTAAACACTTGGAGAGACAATGCAAGACCTCTGGGAGGAGCGTATAACCATATATAAGGTGTTGAGGAGGTAAATCCCCTCTGCGGACAGAGGCGATCCCTACTAGCCCAGCAGGGGTCTAGCAACAAACAAACAATGCTATGACGCAAGCTCCTAGTTACGAAATGAAAGACTTGGGATAAGAGCCTACCTGGATTCCAACGCTAGATCCGAAGAAGAAGATGCCCCCGTCCTTCAGCCCTGGCAGATCACAATCCTTCCACGATCTCCGTGGACGAACACCTGCACACAGAAGAGACGAACAGATACATGCATAGGAACCAACATACGTAACTAAATATCGGTCAGAAAAGATATTACTCGCATTAACATGATTGCAAAAGGAGTGGAACCATAATCATAGTCATCTATTAAAGTGATAAACGAATAGAAGTTACAACCGAGTTCTGACGTCGCAGCCTCCTTCGAACGGGTCCCCGGTTGTCCATGCCTCGTAAAGCTCGCCAAGGAAAGGGAAACCTCTCCAGAGTCTCGTAACAATGGTCTCCTTGCTTAATGGGCCTTAAGGGAAAGAAGGGATTCTTTACAGCACAAAGGCACTTGGGAAATAGGGAGATGCAAAGCTTCAGCACTTCAAGACTAGCTTACCATGGATCTGAGCAAGCTTTTATAGATGGGGAAGGAGGGAGTTGGGATCCCTATTATTATGGGATTGGCCCTATCAACAAGGAAGGTTCCATAGAAGGTGGCAAAACTACTTTTTTTCCATAGAACTCCCGTAGCCAAACCTCCCAACTCAAGATAGGCAGTGGTTGTGAGTTTGTTTGAACTCAACTTCCGCCATCCATATATAAAAAACAGTCCCTAAAATGGGTGGCGCGATTGTTGCTCTATGACAGAGCGCCAAGTGGCGCGACCTCTTTACAGGATTTCCCTGAGTGGCGCGAGTACTGAACTGTCTACCCGCGCCAATGCAAAAAGAGCCGTTTTTCATGGATTTTGCAAGGAGATGTCTCAAGGGGAAATGAAGCTCATACTCAGAGGGATGCAATGATGATGTTTTCAGTGCATGACAGTGTTCACAGGTCACATTATGGGTCCTCCATTGTGCGGGACAGGGAATGGTAGGGACGGTGACAAATTACTGTGTAACAGATGCCCCCTAAAGCATGAGGCCCGAGAGAGAGAGGGGTGAAATGCTTTACGAGAACATGTCCAACCGAAGGCCCGCCGTCGGAAAACCTGCACAGAAAGATACAACTGATATCTCAAGTACATGATGTATATATATGGTATGGACGCAGCCATCCGAACAGAGTATGCTATAACGAATAGACTCAGGTATGGTCACAGCCATCCAATCAGTGAGTCATGTACATAATGACAATAATCCACAATCGCAGCCTGGATTACAACAGACACAATCCAGGGTCTTGCGCTCCATCTCGATCCAAACAAGTACAAATCCTAGCATGCGAATGTGTGAGCTGATGTCGAACATGCAAGAACATCGTCTGATTACCAGCCAATGATGAAAGCTGTTAACAGACGCGAGAGAAACCACCAATAATGACGATGGTCCTCAAGGTACTATAGGTACAATCTACGGCGTGTGAATAAATGAGCTGACGTCGAACACCCGCAGAATCATCCGATCGGAGGCCAATGATGAAAACCTCACGTCGAATGCGACGAACCTGCCATTGAGGCATGCAGGCTCCAAGGTACCATCAAGAGTCTCTAGACCAACTTCCTGGATAATGAGTTGAAGTCGACAGGAAGTGATCTTGATCGAAGGTGGGCCATAATGATTCCCACATCATCGACACGAGACAGAGGAACATAATGTTTGTTGTGAATCAGAACCATATGAGAAACAGAGGAAGGTTGATATTTGCAGAGGCCAACTTCTCTTGAACACATGAACGGCACGACAATGGACTTGGCAGTATTTGACATCAACGGATCAAAGGTCATGGCGACGAGGCAGTGAACAGATGAGAGGTCAAAAGAGATTACCCAAACCCATGGAAGCAAAGTGAAGCAACGAGATGAGATGTCCCCAACCCGACACGAATGCAGACAAGTGCCATGTTCAAGAGCGACATACCGCCGACGACAACGACGATGGTTCCATTTTTCCCCCACCATTTCTGGCGAGTACCCCAATTATTTTTGATAACAAGCTTGAAGGGGATAGCATATGCTTCTGATATAAGTCCGCCCTTCGGGCGAATCCATCCTAGTGCATTTAACGAGTCCTAGGAAGGAGAAACTCGGAGAACGTCATTGCGACGGAATCCAATGTCATCAGGTTTTAACGAGTCTGACAAAGGAAGAACTCGGCGTCTTTTCATGTTTAGAGAGTTTGAAAAGACAGCGGAAAAGAAAACTCCACTGGTCCCTTTTCGTAAATAGTTCCCCACATCCGAAAAGGTAGAAAACAATATCCGGGAAAACCTCCTAGTCGCGATAGGCTAGGGTATTCCTTTTTCGTAATCAATCCATCCCAGCCCGAAAAAGGGTTAAACTTATACCGGGTGAATGTCGATTCGTGTCCATTTTAACGAGATCGAAACGACAAGGGCCTCGGCGATCTTTTCATATTTAGAGAGTCAGAAAAGAGCTGAAAGATGACTCCAGAGTGACTTTCTCGTGTATTTACCGAGTCCGAAAAGTATAAAATACAACTCGTTTCCACCTTCTAAGTCGCAAAAACCTGTCACTACACATACCCAACAAGCGTAAAATCCATTTTCGACATAATACATGCAAATATTTGACAAGAAATAACTTTTAAAACACATTTTAACGTCGAAAAGTTATAAATATGTCCAATGGTAAAAAATGAAATTACTTTTTACTATTTACCTTGTGGAGAGTAGTAGTGGTCCATTTGGAGCAGAATCTTCTGACGGCGATTGCGACCGATCCAGGCAACCATTCAGCGTCTCGTCTGTGACAGGTAAGAGGCGCTCCTTTTCTCTTTCTTTCCATGTATTTTTTAATGAATTCCCTTAAAAAACCAGCTCGGTAAGGGCACTCTTGAATTTTTAGGGCCGGCCCAAGTGGCGCGGGTATCGGGCACGGACCCGCGCCACTGAGCTCTTTTTATCAAAGGGCCCGCGCCACGTGGCGCGACTGTCAGCAAAACAGTCGCGCCAGCGGCGTAACCCAAATTTCCGCCTAAAACCCTCAGATCGGGCTTTGAACCAAAATCGACAAAATCGCATAAACAAATAATGGTGATTGAATGGAAGGAACGGGAACACGGAGATGAGGACGAAGAAGCCATGCAAAATGAGAATTGCATGAATGCTCTAAGGGATCGTGGCTTAAAGAAATTCTTCCTCACGCCATGCTTACGAGCTCAGCCTGAGCTCCTCCAATATTTGATCAACCTCTGGGATGAAAATGACCAGGTATTCAGAATACGAGACCAGGTCTTGGAATTGGAGGTCACCGACATTTACTTTGTTACCGGATTATCCCGCAGGGGTCCAATCCCTGTACTGACTGGGAGCAGACCATCAGGGGAGAAGATGGAAGAAGTAATGGCACGGGTGTGCCGTGGGGCACAAACAGGAACAGGGAGTAAGAAGGTGTACATCTCGACCATCCCCGACCTAGCACTGAGAGTTGTACTCCACACCATTACGCGGGCTGCTGGATCGCAGGCACCGCACGAGGCTACAAAGACTCAACTCTTACTGGCCTCAGAATGCATGGGTCCCCGGTTGTATGACTGGGCAACAACCGTCACCATTAACATGAAAAGGCAGCTCACAAAGTGCAAAAAGGGCAAACTGAAGCAGTTTGGGTATGGTTCCATCTTGGTGTCGTTCATTCTGGAACGCATACCAACCTTCCAGGGCCAAGAGGCCCCTGTGGCGAGTCCAGTACCACGAGAGCCGAGAATGGCTCGTTGGGCAGCACTGATGCCCAGATCTGGAGGCGGGCAACAGATGTCCTGGAAGCCCGAGTTCTTCAGATGGATACGGCGCCAACTGATCGTTGTGGAAGATTGGCCCTATGCGGGAACTGACTTTACAGGGGACCCGGATCTCCCGCTACCAGAAGGAGACCACTGGGACGAAGAGCTGGGTAAGACCTCATATTTTTGATTTTATGTTTATATGATTTTTTTTATTAATACACAGTTGTCTTAACACAAATATACATGCATGCAGATATAGGACCTGAGAGACCAGCCGGGATGTCTCCTATCTTCCGGAGGACACAGCTCGCCCCTGAGATCCAGGGGGAAGGTGCCGGAGGAGGGGCACTGGTTCAGAACCTTGAGGGGATCGTTCATGGGATCCCAGACTATGCCCGACTGTCAGATGTACCACTGGAGTACCAGCGCCATACGGTGGGAGTCCCAAATCGGCTCCACCGAATCCTGAGGCGGCTAGTGCGTGCAGTAACGTGCTATCATGAGCACCATGCTGATTAGTCTCTAGGATTTAGCCACACCTATTTTTTGAGAGACTCAGTGTCTCCGGATGTATTAAGACACTTATGTATATTTTTTGAGTTTTATGTGACACCCTTCTATGTAAACATTTCGATATCTATATATGCATATCTATTTCTGGATGAGTCTTCTTTACATGTGATGATGATTTATAAATTGCGCAAATGTCTATCTAACACCAAATTTGCTACTGTATCTGCTAATGCATTCAAATGTCTGGGTATATGATGATATGTAATATATTCAAAATTCCTTTCCAGTAATCGAATACATAAATACAATCGTAAAATGGACGGGTTTCTTACCGAATAGTGCCCGTTCAGCTGCAACACTACAAGCCGTGAATCTAGGTACACGAGCAATTCACGGATACCAAGGTTTATTGCCTCGGTTAATAATTCCAACACGGCGCTATATTCCGCGATATTGTTCGTGGTACGTCCTAAACACACACCTTGCAGGTCGATCAACTCACCAGCAGGATCATAGATTACCCAGGCTGCAGAAGATAGATTCCTGGTACTGCGGGAGGCACCGTCCGCGAAACCAACAAATGGATGAAAAGACATCTGCACAACCAGGAAGACCCGATCAGCAGAAAGATGTTTACAAAGCACACCACACCAAAAATCATTTCAGGCGTAGTACTTCTTAAGGTACAGCTCATTCCTGGGCTGCGCCAATGGAACTCCTTCGTATTCTATAAGCTCGTAGGCCCCATTTTTCAAAACACGTTTTACTATGTAGGGACCGTGCCACATGGGCTGGAGTTTACCGGCACCAAGCTTATCATGTGCCTGATCATACAAGAGGACTAGGTCTCCTTCAATGAAAGAACGGGGAGAAACAGATTGATCAAAATGAGATTTGACCCTCTTCTTTTGTGCTTCGATGACCAAAGCAGCTAGACGACGGGTTTCATCCAACCGTTCAAGATACAGAAGACGCTCTTCCTCAGGAGAAGTATCCGGTAAGAGCTCCACAGCTAACTTAAGCGAAGGAATTTCACATTCAACCGGCAAAGTAGCTTTCAGACCGTACACCAGTTGGAATGGTGTGAATCCGGTTGCACTTTTAGCAGATGTTCGGTACGCCCAGAGAGCTGAGAACAGTTGGAGATGCCAACTGGATTTATGAATCCCAACTTTTCGTTGAAGCATGGTGACCAAAACCTTGTTCACTGCTTCAACCTGACCGTTCGCTTGAGGGTAGTATGGCGTTGAGCTGTCGTGACGCAGGCCCAACGCAGCTGTCAGCTCCGCCATCATGTAATCACGGAAATGAGTACCATGATCAGTGACGATAGCTTGAGGGACCCCGAATCGTGCAATAACATGGTTGAATAAAAAGAAGCAGCCGTTCTTCCGTCAGCAGCAAGTGTAGGCATCGCCTCGGCCCACTTAGTGAAGTAGTCGACGGCGACGATGATATACGCATGCCCCCCGGCCGAGTGAGGGTTACACGTCATAAAATCTACGCCCCATTTCGCGAAAGGGCCGACGGTAATAACGGGATGCAAAGGCAACGGCGACGCGTGCATCTTGCGCTGAAAAATCTGGCACGGATGGCATTTTCGGACTGCAGTGATGCAATCCTTGAATATAGACGACCAGAAGTAACCTGCCCTTAGAATCTTTTGGGCAGTGGCATATCCAGACATGTGTCCACCACAGGCGCCACTGTGGCAGTCATTCAAGACTTTCTCAGCCTCGTCCAAGGTAAGGCATCGTCGGAGCACCGAATCTACTCCAATACGATATAGGGTATCTCCCACTATGCGGCAGGGTTGGGATTGGTGCCGAATCCGACGGCGTGCAGCTTTATCCAACTCAGACCGGAAAGTCGCGGTTTGAAGATACACTATGATGTCCCCGTACCAAGGATCACGAGTATCGATAAGAAACAACGTTTCGTCCGGAATATGATCTTCAGAGTGTTCAGGAAGAGAGTCTGTAGGGAGAGAACAAATCAAATCCACGAAGACCAGTGATTTAGTTGACTTGGCAGTGGTGAACTCCAAATCAAACTCCTGCAGGATGACGATCCATTTGGAGTACTTGCCCCCCAGCAATTGTCTGGAAAGAATATATGTCATGGGGTTGCAGTCTGAAATCACTGTTATCGTGCGCAAAAGGATGTAATGGCGGAAGCGCTGTACAGCGTGTACGGCTGCTAAGGCCAACTTCTCAACATGTGCATAACGCGTTTCCGGGTCGAGAAGGTTCCGAGAAAGGTAATAAACAACATGTTCATCACCGTTCTCGTCATCCTGCACCAAGACCATGGTGATGGTGCTTAATGCGGCGGCTAGATACAAAGTAAAGTCGCGGTGGTAGTCCGGAGGACGAAGCAATGGAGCATTGACTAGCAATGTCTTCAGCTTCTCAAAGGATTCCTGAGAAATTTCGTCCCAGTGAAAGGGAACATTCTGCTTTAACAAACGAGTGAATCCTTTGGCCACCTCGGCATAATTCGGGATAAAGCGCCTGAGAAAATTCGCTTTCCCTTGTAGACTCTGCAACTGATATAAGGAGGAGGGTGACGGGAGATTTACAATAGCCTCAACCTTTAGAGGGTCAAGGCGAATTCCGTCTTTCGAGACTATAAAGCCTAAAAGACGGCCAGAATCGACGCAGAAGACGCACTTATGAGGATTGAGCCTAATATTGTAGCGTCTGCAACGAAGAAATATCTGGCGAAGATGCTCAGGATGATCCTCTCGCTTACCCGAATGGGCAGGCAAGTCGTCCAGATAAGGCTGGACAATATGGCGAATATCATGAAAAGCATATGACATGGCACGTTGAAACGTGGCGCCAGCGTTCTTCAAGCCGAACGGGAGTTTTTTATATGCAAAAGTGCCCCACGGACAGATGAATGTGGTCTTATGTTGATCCTCAGGTGCAATGTTAATCTGGTTGTAACCTGAGAAACCGTCCATTAAGGAGTAGATCTCACTTCCGGCGCAATCGTCAATAATCTGATCGATAAATGGAGTGGGATAATTGTCCTTAGGACAGGCGCGATTGATATCGCGATAATCTACACAGACTCGAATGGTACCCTGCTTTTTATCGACAGGGACGATATTGGACACCCATTCTGTAAGGGGGATAGGATAAATAAACCCCGCGTTCAGAAGTTTTTCAACCTCTGTCTTGATAGCGGCGGCTTTCCGAGGATGCATGGGACGCAAGCGTTGGCGCACGGGTTTCGCACCTGGATAGGTTGGAATCTCGTGTACGACAATACTAGGATCAATTCCCGGCATTTCCTCGTAGGACCATGCAAAAACATCTCTGAACTCTTTGAAAAGTTCCGTATAGACCTGGATCTCTTCGGGAGAACAGGTCACACCCACATGAATGTTCTCAACAATCCCTGGTTTGACAGAGATGTTGATAGGAACCGTTTGAGTAATGTTACTCAGATTGCCTTCCGAAAAGACCTCATGCGTCAAGATCGGTGTTCGAAGAGGAGGGGAAGGAACCTGAGTAGCATAGCGCTCGAGACAATCCGTCATTGCCCCCAAGCTAGGCATAAACGAGGAACGATGATGCCCATCGCCCCAAGGTAGCTCCTCCACAGACATAGTTTCAATTATAGCCTCATCTGAGGGAAAAGTCTCTCTAAGAGGATCAGGCGAATCAGCCTGACCAAGCCAGGGGGATTGTGAGTAGACGTCAAGAGCCATGCTCATCGGAGCATGCTGAGGAGGTGGAGGGTCCGATGCAGCAACAATCTCACAGTAGCCGATCTCTACCGGCGTTAAAGGCATGGACTCTCCAAACTCATATACCTGCTCAGGTGTAGGAATCAGCCAGGGGTCATCAGTCCTGGACAACATGTTGACTTGAGCGGTATTCGGTGGCGGCGCAGGGAAAATACCCATGAGGACTGGGTCTTTGAAAAGACCAAGTCCTATGCTGTCTGGGGGATTCGGAATTTGATCCACATACGGCACGTTGTTCTCGGAGCTGGAGGTAAAAAACGACAACTGGTCTACCGTGACAATCTTGCCCTCGTGAGGGAACTTGATGAATCGAAAGACAGTAGACGACACGCAGAGCATGGCATGGGTCCAGCTGCGGCCAAGAAGTATGTTGTAGTTGAGTTTAGCGTCAACTACTTCTACTTCCACGTTGACAGTTTTTCCCTGTAATGTAATCGCCAGACTCTCGAGAACTCCCAGGGGTTTAGATTCCCGACCATCAAATGCCTCAAGGGCATTGGGAGATGATGATAAAGTTGGAGAGCCGATGGCTCTCCAACAAGCGGAGGACATAACACAAGTAGATGCACCCTCATCTACGATGGCTCTGTGAACGTCCAGGCCGTTAATCCTGACTTGAATAATCAAAGCGATTTGATGTGGAAGCCGGGGAGTAAAATTCTCCAGATCAAAGGTGAGAAGGCTCGAATCGGCGGGGTCAATACCACCGATGGCAGACAGAAAAGCCTTCCGTTGTGAAGGACAACTTTGAAGAACCTCAAGTGCAGACATGGCACATGGCGCCTGGGCCAGATCCTCAACAATACTGTAATGTTGGGCGGCACGGGCGTTTGGATTATAAGAGGATCTCCGAAGAACACCCTTGGGAGGTGGCTTCACAACGGGTTCGAGAGTCGGCATCTCAATTTCCAATGAACCAGAAGCAGATGCGGGAGGCGGTCCATCCGCCACTGCCTTCCCGGGTGCCTGCTGCTGATTATTGTAATCCTTGGACCTTGTAGCGATAGTGATAGGTGCATTAGTCTTCATCATGAAAAATTGAGACCCAAACGGTACAGATGATGAATCTTGTTCGACCATCTGGGTCTGCTGAGATGGAAATGGCTCTTTTAAAACAGCCGGAGTTCCCTTTGAGCCTTTAAGAAGTTGACTGACTTCGGATCGTCTTGGACAATCTTTAGTGTAATGGTCACCTTCACAGATGAGGCAAGGAAATTTCGGCTTACGTTGTGAGCCATCCTCAGATCGAGATTTATATTCCGGTTTTGGGGCATCAGATCTTGATTTGCCTTTGCCCTTCTTCTTCCCCTTGGAGGATTTGTCCGCAGGATTGGCCTGGACGGCATTTACCTCCGCGGTTTTACCAGAATCAGATGAGGCGGGATTAGCAGAGGTATTATTGGAAGAATTAGCCTTCTGCCTCCCATTCGAAGACTTCTTCGAATTTTGAGAAACGGAACCAATGACACCATCCACGGAAGGGGTGGGTTGGGTCTTTTTGGCTCCGGGCCGTGGTGCATCAGGTAGGATGTCATAAAGCGTGCCAGATTGTGAATAAACAAGATCCAAGTACTGGGCACGCGCGATAGCTTGTTCCTCCGTCACACACGCTCCCATTGCGATATCCCGAGCGATTTTGTTCACAAAGGAGGTGGTGAACCAGTGAGTCAAAATCTGATCAGGTATGTGAAACTTGATCAGTCGACGACGGCGCCGCCACTCGTGGATGTGATCCGAGATGTGAGTGGCCGAGTCCTGCTTCAGAGAAGACAGGAGGTGCGTCCCAGTCTCATACCGGACTGGTAACTGGAAATGGGTGAGGAAAGCCATAGCTAACGAGTTGAAATCCTGAAAAATACCACGGGACAGCTCTATGTACCACTTAGCAGCAGCTCCTGTTAACGTACGCTGGAAAAGACGTAAACGAACTGAATCGTCAGTCCAAGAGTTAGACGAACACCAGAGGTGATACGTCATCACATGCGCCTGGGGGTCTTCTCCAGATTTGCCCTCAAACTTGGGACAGTCACCTGGTATCTTGGTCGGAACCGGGGGCCAATATGGATTATGAGCAATCGGATCATTGGTCAACTTCGAAACGTCCGGTAGATCCAAGGTAGCCAGGAACGAAAATGGAGGGTTAATTCCCATGCCAGTCCCAGAATAAGGTCCGGTACCCATGCTCCACGATGGTTGTGAATATCCCTGCCCCCATGGGTTCTGTCCCGTAGGATTCTGACCGTGAGGGGAATAATTCGTATAGCTAGACTGATTTGGTTGCTGGTAACCATTGTGTGGGGCCTGATAACCAGGGTTCGGGCCCTGATTAGGCGTTTGCCCCGTATAAGCAGCATTTGGATTTGGCTGCTGAGCATAGTTAGAACCGGGTGGAGGAGGATACTGAGAGCCTCCAGAGTGGTTATAGTTCGGTTGAGATTGACCATGAGGATAATAACCACTCTGAGGATGAGTAGACTGCTGATAAGTGGAACCCTGCGGAGCCTGGTACGTAGGGCGCAGCTGTTGATTTGGCTGCGGCATTGAGTGAGCAGGCTGGTGAGCAGAGTGAACGGAATGAGGGGGCTGGCCTGAGTGAACAGGTTGACCCGAATGAGGGGGCGCTCCTGAATGGACAGGTTGGCCCGAATGAGGGGGCGGCGCTGGTTGCGCAGGCTGACCCGGTTGTAAGTGAGCCCCAGGTTGCACCGAATAAGCCGGTTGGCCTGGAGGCGGGACACCAGGTTGTACCGGATGACCCGGTTGGCCCAGTGGTGGAACAGGACCAGGTGCTTGCTGGAAACCAATTTGACCCGAAGCAGAACCATAAAGAGGTCCTTGCTGACATGCAACGTTAGAGACAACAGGATATTGCGGTTGCATCGGTAAGGAAGGCTGGATTTGCCCCCCAGGTCCATAGGTCGGTCCCTGTTGATACCCCGGCTGAGGCTGAGCAGGTTGACCAGCAGGGTTATAATATGGTCCTTGCGGATTACAGAATGGCCCTTGCTGGCCCGCAGAGTAGCCTTGATTGGGCTGTCCCTGTGGGTCGTACTGATAGCCAGGTTGGCCTGCAGGTTGACCTTGGAAAGGTTGTGCCTGCAAGTTCTGAGCCTGGTTGTACGGTAAACCTTGAACATAAAGATAGGCCTCAGGAGCAGGGAGACGCAAAATATCCCCATGCTCGTCAAGCTGACCCGGAAAACCATACACGGGAGTGCCGTCTTGTGCATAATGCAAAAAGAAAGACCGATAAGGATCTTGGGGGAGCTGTCCAGCTCCGGCGTTCGGCTGCTGTAAAAAAAACCGATACTCCTCCGGAGAGATATTCTCCGGTATAGCAGTAGCTAGATAAATGTCCTCTGGAGTTGGCCCAGATCTAGAAGCAGATGCTGAGGCAACAACAGAAGAGGCAGCCACACAAACAGTGGGTCGCACGGGAACAGAAGTGACGGGCGTCGAAGGAGACACCCCGGGCGTAGTGGCAGCTGGCCTCGAAGCAGGAGATGATACTCCCATAGAGGCAGCAGCTGAAATAATCTGACCCAGAGATCTGTATCCCTGTGGCAAAGAAGGACCAGCTGACGATGTGGTAGCCAGCTCAGACTCGTCTCCCTCAAACAATCTACGAGGGATGCGTTGGTAGTCATCAGACCCGGGAATTTCCTCACCAGAATTACTCATGGTTGATCCTGCCATTAAATCACGCAGAAGACGGCGAGGACTAGGAGGAAAAACAGCAGCAATAAACGGCGAACCCGATGTAAGAGAAAGGAAATCAGCTCCTAATCTCAATTCAGACAGAGGGTCCGAAAAGGGCCAGTGGAAGTCAACTGGCTCTCCAAAGGGTTGCTCGGCGAGGACCGGTCCCCCGTCAGGGAACTCGGAAACAACAGGCTGTTGTGGTTCAACAGAAGGCTCAGAAGCCTCTGAAGAATCGTCCGTGTAAGGACTACCAGTAGACGAAACTGAGGGTTTCGCCACCGTGACAAAAGACCAGAAGAAGAGAACACACACACACATGGGCTGAAAATGAATTAAGACACACGATCAAACAGTCACAAGCAATATCTAAACGGGTGTGTTATCGTGGGAGATTGATTTTACCACATTGGAAAATAAACAAATCCTACCGTTTCATGTTTTAAGAGTCGAGAAACGATAAAAAGATGACTCTATCTCTTTCAGAGTTGACACAAGCGTGAAAGGACAAGCGCTTGACGGTTTTTTCAAGTTTAGGGAGTCAGAAAAGACCAAATGACTGCTCAGGAAAAACTAGGCACAAAGGGTGTACCAAATATCCGTGAACTGCAATATACACCTTGGTTTCAAAAATGAAACATAAATCGACCAAGGACTTTCCGTACGTGCAGGTAGTCTCCCCGAATGCTGTGTTCGGTGTATCACGGGTATAGGGCGGCAGACTCGGCTTCCTATGGATAAAGGATTGAAAACCTATAGGGGTCTCCCTTTATATACACGACGGTACGGGGAGCGCAAGTTCGTACTAGCGCTGTCTAAAGCCAAGAGGCGAACGACAGCTGCTAGGTTTAACGACGCCGAAACACGTCTCTAGCCTAGACCTTCTAAATATGTTGCGTTAAGTTCCAATGTTGCCTTAGGTTAATTGAATAAATTTTACAGTTGATCTTCAATTAAGTTTCAATTTCCAGGCCCTATCGTATGTAGTGTCTCCTAAATGCAAGCTACATGCCACAATGCAACATTTCGTTCGATGAAAACTAGTTAAATGAGAGTTGAGAGCTTTATACAAACGAAATGAACGGAATGCAAACAAGAATGTCTCTAATGCAACTAATGCAATTGCACACTTTTCATCCAAACACTAATCACTAGCAATATGGAAAAGATCACAATTTGCACTAATTAAAAAACAAAAGAGATTATATATTTTTTTTTTAATTTTCAATGTTTAATGGCTAATGTGCACTGAAAACAAAAGGAACAATTGGAGAAATGATAACTAAGAGAGCGAAGCAAACAACATTCACTCAACAAAGAAAGCAACCAAATCTCTAAATCGACCCAAAGTCTCTCAAATCGAAGAAAGACTCGAAAACACCCAATGGACCGTGTGATCTGGGTCCAAAGCAAGGGCAAACGAATTCTGAATGAAAGAATGAACAATCACTCAAAAGACGCAACAAAACAATCAAAGACTGCTAAGAGGGCGTGGAGAATCAATCAACAAGTCGACGGGACAATCAAGACACCAAAACTCCCAAGGATGGCTCGATTCACTATGCCACTAGATGCCCTAGGGCTCAAATCGTGAAACCGATAGATAGAGGCAAACAACCAAAGGATAGCGGTGAATTCCAGTCAAACCAGACTCCAATACGCTCAAACAATCCGGAAATCAAGAAGAAAAGTACTGGTCAAGCTCAGAAAGCCAAAAATTGAAGAAACTCAAAAAGTCACAGGGGTGGCGCGACTGTGGCCTTGAAACTAGCGCCAGAGGCCGAGTGGCGCGAGACAGACAAATGCAACACGCGCCAAGTGGCGCGACTGTCAGTTAAAAACCCGCGCCAGTCGAGTTCTTCAATGAAAATTAAAAAACAAGCTAATCTGAAAAGAGACCAACACAAGCTAAGCAAACCAAGAGGCTAAAATAATGAAAGAATCAAACCCAGAAGGTTCATCAAGCAAGGAGAAACAATCAAAGCGAACCAATCATAAACGGGACAAGGAAAACCGGACGATCCCCAGCGGAGTCGCCAATTTGTTGAGGAGGTAAATCCCCTCTGCGGACAGAGGCGATCCCTACTAGCCCAGCATGGGTCTAGCAACAAACAAACAATGCTATGACGCAAGCTCCTAGTTACGAAATGAAAGACTTGGGATAAGAGCCTACCTGGATTCCAACGCTAGATCTGAAGAAGAAGATGCCCCCGTCCTTCAGCCCTGGCAGATCACAAGCCTTCCACGATCTCCGTGGACGAACACCTGCACACAGAAGAGACGAACATATACATGCATAGGAACCAGCATACGTAACTAAATATCGGTCAGAAAAGATATTACTCGCATTAACATGATTGCAAAAGGAGTGGAACCATAATCATAGTCATCTATTAAAGTGATAAACGAATAGAAGTTACAACCGAGTTCTGACGTCGCAGCCTCCTTCGTACGGGTCCCCGGTTGTCCACGTCTCGTAAAGCTCGCCAAGGAAAGGGAAACCTCTCAGAGGGATGCAATGATGATGTTTTCAGTGCATGACAGTGTTCACAGGTCACATTATGGGTCCTCCATTGTGCGGGACGGGGAATGGTAGGGACGGTGACAAATTACTGTGTAACATAAGGCAATTGTCCACTTTCATGGCCTGCAGTAGTAGAGAAAATACTTTTTCAAAACTCTTAAGAATGAACAAGCTTCCATTGTCACCGTGCATGAATGGACAATGCGATACAAAGGGTCACCACTTAACCTACCAAAGAAAATGAAGCCACAGGTAGAGTTGGAGAAAGTGAGAGTTCGAATGTTGATTCAGAATAACAAGAATCTCATCTTATTCATTGGAAATATTCAACCCTCATATGAATGGTTATACAAAAATTTGTATTTCTTGGTGAAAGCACATGGGATCCCATCAGTTGACTTTCTCACTGAAGCCAAACATAGACACTAGGTCAGGCAAGAGATCAAAGAGTACAAGGAGCAGCTCAGACAAATTTCCACCAAGGAGGATTTGGAGCTTAATAGACAGAACATGTAAAACTACATCAATGGTCATATCCAGATTAGAACAATGTTTCTCCTGCTTGAGAGGGAAGTTAAAATTTGTTCCAAATCATTGTACCTAGATGTTGTGGAGACTAGAGTCTGCTTCTAGCCAGACACCATCAAGTAGTTTGGGGATGTCATTGCATGATACCAATCTTGGCACCAATACGTGACCAAAAATCAGCAAGTGGAAGTCGCTTAGCTAAAGTTTCCCCAAATTCAAGCATCATAGTGTTTTGTCTTTTTAGGTTGTCAAGTTGTTTCTACCCTATTTTGTGTTGTATGGGTATGAGTGTAAAATGTAATATTATTTGTAAAGTGAAATTCCAATTTCCAATATTGGAATGTGAAGATTCATGATGTAACGTAATGAGTCATTTTGTAAATAAGTTGAAGAGTCATGAGGGGAGTCCAAGAGTCACAAAGAGGTATGTGAAGAGTACCCCCCCATTTGTTATAAATATATCCTCTTAAATCATGTAAAGGGATTTTGGGGAGCTAATATTTTGTCTAAGCTTAGGCTTAAAAAGAGCTTGGGATTTTTGTGAGAGCCTTGGATTCTCCATAGTGTAGAGGGAGTATAATTTTTGTTGAATTCATGTTCCACTATTGGGGCTAGTAGTTCGTCAATGGTGTATATATGATTGGAACTTTAACTTTTAATAAAACTCAAAGCTGACACACCTTCATGCATATGTTGTGAATATAGTAGGAATATTCTTTTTGTATTTTCAATATATGTTATTTAACTTACACTTATTCTTATGAACCACTTCATTTGCATTGGTACGAATCTTGTTGAATGTGTGTTGTATTAATTCATCACGATTAACTTGTGAACTATTTCACATATTATCTTGTGATGTCATTATGATCATGGGTTCCTTTAAAGCTGCGTACTATTACAGGTTTCTAAGGGGCTTACTTCCTTTTCCCTTAGTGTGTTGGAACCTTCATGCATCACACTTGACTTTCCGTAGGGTCACACACTTGTTCTCACCAAAGACACCGTGCATCACTCTATGTGTATTCGCAACCAAGGCATATAATTAACACCACACTGTTTCGACTCCTACTCCAAACGATGTGAGGTCTAATTGGGACTTCATATCAGGGATATCCATTGAATGTTGGCGGGTCTAGCACTGTGAACAATAATATATGAGTAACATGTTGCGAAAATGTTTAAAAAAATGATGAATGTATAACATCACTTATGAATGAAACATCGTGATATTTTGGCCTTTAGTTGGATACCATGGGGTATGGTTTCTATTGTAAAACTTGACCATGAGTGCGTTATAAACTCTCAGAAAGCATGGTATTTTTTGGAATATTGCATGTTAGACATGTATTATCAAATACAAGTTTACATATGGATACAAGTGTCAGTTTCATCATTCATAGTTGCTAAGTACAAAGGAGAACGAAAGGAAAGGTGGTTTGTAAAAGAAATTTGTTGTGCATATCAAGATTGAAAATCATGTTTATGTTGCTGGAGAACCAAAAGATCCTCAGTGGGGAGGAATGATCCAGGTTGATCTGGAAAACCTAAAAAATAAAAACCTTCAAAATGCAATGAAACCAAAACCAAGTTGTAGTGCTCATCATTACGATTCAAGTGGCACAAACAACGTCCAAATCCTAGTTTGTATGATCAAATTATCGTAGTTTGAAGTTTGATAGGAAATGAAAAACAAGAGGGCCCACCTAGTGCTAGGTGAGAAGGCTAAGTGGTACCCGCAACTGATATGGAAACACTCTGTTAGCAAATTAAATGTGGCATATGACAACCAAACACCCACAAGCACACATTCCAAACAAGGCTAAACATTAAAAACATGATTATAAAAATTAGCATATGATTATAATATTAAAATAACCATATAAAAACAAAATATTAAAAAAAAAATAATATAAAAAAATACTATGTATAACAAAATGTGGTTATAACCATTTGGTTATATTTATAACAAAAATCAACACCATACTATAAATTAAGCCCAATGCGAGCCATAAATTCTTGGTGGTTGAAACTTGATTAAATATATTAACCCTATATAGTGGGGTTGTTATATGGTTCTCAAACCATATGTTAAGATTATCAATGATGGGTTTGAGTTTTGTTTTAAAAAATATATATGGTTTTTGGGTACGCAGAATTGAACCGACAACCCACCCTGTCAAATTTCCTATGCATAGTGCGGTGGCCGATGCACTTATTTGAGCGACATTGAAATGAATGCCATGATACATATACTTAAACCCTGTCACTATGTCATTCAGGACAAACATCAGAGGGTCGAGAGTAGGGAGGAACTATGATTCATGGGACCTGGAGGGAAAAACCCTGCCATGGACATGAATATTCCTTTTTGATGTTGTGAGGAACCTTGAAGATTCATTGGGGGGTCCAAGGATGACAATTGAAGATAATATCCAATTTATGCTCAATTTAACTAGAATTTTGAAAGGATCACAATGGTGCAGCCCATGATTATTTGAGCAGTGGATTTCAGGGGTCATGGAAAAAAAATTACCTTTTCCATTAATTTCTAGGCATGAAGTTCGAGACAACAATGTGCCTTTTAGAAGTAGGTCATGTTTATAGTCAAAATTCTCTGGAGAATGAAACGAACCTACTAGTGTTGTGATTGTTGTGTTTTGGGTAGTCAAATTTTAACACTCCTAGGATGGAGGTATAATGATGTATTTTTCCATATACTTGCCTTTCTTTTTTATGAGATGAATGAAGCGGCCTCCCCACTATTGAAGCAGGTTTTAGAGATGTAGTCCACAATGGACGAACATCGAACTCCATTATCAAACATTATGTGCATTATATTTATGGGCTCCTTTATGTTACTTCTTCTTTAAGTATTTGAACATATGGTTTTCACATGCTCTTTCATGAAATTCTACTAACATTAATCGAAGAAAAAAATATTGGATAATGTTGGCATCAGAGGAATACCATATTAGATATGGATAAAAAAAATATAATTATCCAATCCGGATCACACATCCCCATTTTAGGAGGATTTTGGTCCCCAAAATATTCTACTAAATTAGGTGAGGAAATTTTTCCTCCACTTTCTCTCGAGCGTACCATTTAGCTTTGCTTGAAAGTCCTTTCAACCTAATATTCCAAAGGTCATGCTACCCTTGTCTTGTAGTTCTATACCTCTTCTGAAAAAATATATCTTTTTTCAACTCTATTTTAGCATTTGGTGCCAAATCCTCCACATAATGTAGGACATGTTCCTCTTTCTGATCTAACATGGAAGTCTCATAGATTATCATATTCTCTACATTGATAACTGATTAAATGTCCAGTTATTGTGTTAAACTATTTCGATAGTCATTATCACCCACCTTTTACAGTATCTCGAATGGACCATACCTTAGAGCTTGAATTTCTTACTAGGCCCTTGTAGCCTTTCCTTGTTCAACTGTATCCATACTTTGTCTCCCACCTTGAACGATTTAACTGTTCTATGTTGATCCTTGCCTTATAATTCTCCTATGAATTTTGTAATGTCTCTTGTACTCGTATATGGATCTACTTGATCTCTCTATAATTTTTTTAGCCCTTAATGAATCTCATGTAAGATATACTCCCTCATTCCTTGCTGCCCATATGCAATGTCCAAAGGTGAAGAAATAAAATACCCAAAACAAGTTTCAAATGGGAACTTTCCTATATAAGTGTGAATTTTTTTATTTTTAAAATGTTGTATATATACCATATTTTCACCCCAGGTCTTCAGATGCTTGTGGTTGTATCCCCTCAAAATATGAACCAAATTTTTGTTGAGTACTTTTGTTTGCCCATATGTTTATGGATGAAGTGTTATAGATCTCTTCAACTCTGTGTCCATATTATCCCACAATGTAGTCCAGAATGTGCTAAGAAATATTGTGTCCTTGTTTAAAATGATACTCCTTGGTATTCTAAAGTGCACCCATACCTATCCAAAGAACAAGTTTTTCGATTCTTTCCTATTTATGGTCTTTCTACAGGGCATCAAAACACACATATTGCAAAACCTACCAACAATAATGAACATGTAGTCAAGTCCCTTCTTGGTTATAGGTAAAACTCCCACAAAGTCCATGGAAATTATCTCCCAAGGATGATTGGGTACATGTAAGGGATGAAACAGATGTTTTTTCTTGTTGTTAGGCTTGTTGTTACAACAAAGCATGCATCCTCTTATGAACCTAGCTACTTGTTCTTGCATCTTGGGCCAAGACACATACCTCTGTAATTTGGCCACGATATTCCCTACACCAAAGTTCCGTACAACCATGGAGGTGTGAGCCTCTCTAATCATCTACAATCTCTCACCTTTAGGAGCACATAGCTTATCGAACCTATAGAGTAACCCATCATGGAGATGGTTGACAACAATGCTATCACCATTGTGCACATGAATTTGACTCTAAAAATGTTGAAACACCTCGTTAAAGTCCTCATATTATGAATATTCCTCCATGTATGTATCATGGGTGAATGGATACATGTGCACAAAAGTACCCGAAGCTCTGATCTTTGATGTGGGTTACCTTGAGCACATGTCAGCCAAATTTTTTGTGTTTCCCTTCTTGTACTTTATCACCAAATGAAACTATTGTAAAAACCCCATCCACTTGTAAATCTTGGTCTATTTTAGCTTACTTTGGTCTAGTAGGTATTGTATTGGTTGGTGTTATATGTGGATTATTGTCTCCTTTACCATAAAAAAGTGCTTCTACTTCTTCACAGCCTACACCAGGGCATAAAGCTCCTTATCCTAGGTTGGTTAGTTAATAAATTCCCCATGAAATACTTTAGAATGATAGCATATAGGTTTTCCTCTCTGCATCAGGACTGCTCCCATAGCATACCCACTTACATCTGTCTCCACTTCAAATGGATGCTGCAAGTTTGATAATACTAGAATTGGTGCTTGAATGATCTTTTTATTTAGCTACTTGAAGGCCCTTTGTTAAAAATTTCCCCACTAGAAACTCTTGCCACTTTCTGTTATGGTGTGGAGTAGTGTTGTTATCACTAAAAATGAGGCTATGAAATTCCTCATGTATTGTTCTACCCCAATGAAACTCTCGAACTCAGAAACATTAGTAGGAATTGACCATTTCATGATGGCCTCCATCTTGGAAATATCTATCTTCAACTTTGATCCACCTATCACATACCCCAGATACACAAATTACTATTGTGCAAACTCACACTTCTTGAGATTTACTTGCAATTGGTGCTTCTTTAATGTCTCTGACGCCTACATCAGTTGTGAGATGGGCTCCTCCTAGGTAGCATTGTATACCAATATATCATAAAAATAGAAAATAACACATGAAACTATAAAAAGGAGAAGTACATCATTCATTAATCTCATAAATTTAGTTTATGCATTACATAGTCCAAACGACATGATTAACCTCTCATAGAAACATTGTCTAGTTTTGAAGGCAGTCTTCCAAGTATATTATTCTCTAACTCGAACTTGGTGATAAATATACTTTAAGTCCAACTTGGTGAAGTATTTCTCCTACTACAACCAATCCTACAGATCATCTATCCTGGGTAAGGGGTTATTGTTCTTGAGCGCGATTTTGTTCAACACCCTGTAATCTATACATGTTTTCCAAGTCCCATCGTTCTTTGGTACAATGATGATGGGTGACCCACATGGTGATGTACTCAGTAAAATGGCATAATACTCTAGTAATTGTTGCATTTTTTTCTTCACCTCACTTGCTTCTATAAAATTGCGTGTACAACCTAATGTATGGACATTGGGAGTCCGAAAATATCTAGATCTCGTGCTCCACTTCCCTCTTAGACAGTAACTCCTTAGGATCTCAGAAAAAATACTTTTATTCATGTAGCAACTCTTCCAGTTGTTGTTTCTATTTTTTTGTACACCCCTATAGGGATGACTTGCCTCTTATTGACTCTTCGACATATTTATTTTCTCTTAAAAAATGTAAATCATACTTCTTTCTATAACTGATCAATTTCTTAGCTTGAGTGGAACTTACCAACAAATTTTTTGACTTACCTTTATATGTGTTGATGGTGAATGATTTTCCACCCTTGATGAGCTAGAACTGGTTGGTTCTATGCATGAATATTGCATCTCATATTTACATGTAGGGACTCAAAAACACGACTCCACATACATCAAGGGGAACCACATCTAGTTCTACTTCATCAATAAAATAAATACTGATGGAAAATCTAGTTTTGCACCATTTTTTTACATTCAACTCTACATCCTTATTCACCCATCCCAGTGGACATGGGCTTGGATGATTATGGAATTCCAATCCCAGTTTCTTGACTAGCTCTATTGTAGTGAGATTCACTTATGATCCTGAGTCAAATAAAATATCAATATTTGTCTTCTTGACCTAGATCTTTATATGGAAGAGTATGGTCATTTTTTTCCCTTCCTCTTGCTAAAGGATACTCAGATGCACCTCCTAATTCTATACTAACATAAATACGATCTTCTCATCCACATTCGAGATGCTTTAAAATTGGTTTCTCGAATAAATGACCATGATATTCTTCTTCTTATTGTCTTTCTTTATATTATTTGGGTTACACTCTAGTTAGAACTACCAATGCTTATCCTCTGTATGGTCGTCAATGTTTCAGTGGTTGGAATGGTTATTGGGGTATTTGCATTAATGTTTCTTGGTTGGAATATTTTTATCTTTTTCCCTTTTTTTATTCCTCTTCCCTTCCTTATAAGTTCCCTTTTACTCCTTCTACTCTAATCCACTTGATTGTTCTTTCTTCAAGCCTATATTCTCCAGGTATTATTCTTGTACACAAGCCTCGTCCATTGATTTGGGCTTGAATAATGTCACTTGTTGTCGCATATGGCGATGTAGATCCCCCAGATACTTGAGGAGTAAATCTATGTTCTTTTGCTAGATACCCAACATTATGGCCATGTTTTTGAACTCCGTGGTGTATATATGAACAGTTGGTTTTTACATGCTCTTTCATGAAATTATAATAACATTAATCGAAGAAAAAAATCTTGGATAATGTTGGCATCAGAGGAATACCAGATTATACATGCATAAAAAAGTATAATTATCCAATCCAGATCACACCTCCCCATTTTAGGAGGATTTTTGTCCCCAAAATATTCTATTAAATTAGGTGAGGAAATTTTTCCTCTAGCTTTTCTCGGGTGTACCATTTAGCTTTACTTAGAATTCCTTTCAACCTAATATTCTAAAGGTCATGCTACCCTTGTCTTGTAGTTCTAGACCTCTTTTGAAAAAATGTATCTTTTGTCAACTCTATTTGAGAATTTGGTGCCAAATCATCCACATAAGGTAGGATATGTTCCACTTCCTAATATAACATGGAAGACTCACAAAGTATCATATTCTCTACATTCACAACTGAGTAAATGTGTTATTGTGGTAAATTATTTCTATAGTCATTATCACCCACCTTTTACAGTATCTCGAAGGGACCATACCTTAGAGCTTGAATTTCTTACTAGACCTTAATAGCTTTTTCTTGTTCAACTGTATCCATACTTTGTCTCCCACCTTGAACGATTTAACTATTCTATGTTGATCCTGGCCTTATATTTCTCCTATGACTTTTGTAATTTCTCTTGTACTTGTATATGGATATTCCTGATCTTCTCTATAATTTTTTCATCCCTTAAGGAATCTTGTGTAAGATCTTCCCTCATTCCTTGCTGCCCATATGTAATGTCCAAAGGTGAAGAAATAAAATACCCAAAACAAGTTTCAAATGGGGACTTTCCTATAGAATTTTGAAATTATTTGCTGTTAGAATGTTGTATATATACCATATTTTTATCCTAGGTCTTCAGATGCTTCTGGATGTATCCCCTCAAAAGATGCACCAAAATTTTGTTGACTACTTTTGTTTTCCCATCTGTCTATGGATGGCATGTTATATATCTCTTCAACTTTGTGTTCATATTCTCCCACAATGTAGTCTAGAATGCGCTAAGAAATATTGTGTCCTTGTCCAAAACGACACTCCTTGGTATTCCAAAGTGCACCCATACCTATCCAAAGAACAAGTTTTCTAGTTCTTTCCTACTTATGGTATTTCTAGAGGGCATCAAAACACACATATTTCAGAACCTATCAACTATAATGAACATGTAGTCAAGTCCCTTCTTGTTTATAGGTAAAACTCCCAAAAATTCCATGGAAATTCTCTCCCAAGGACGAGTGGGTACATGTAAGGGATGATATAGATGTTGTTTCTTATTGTTAGGCTTGTTGGTACAACAAAGCATGCATACTCTTATGAACCTAGGTACTTGTTCTTTCATCTTGGGCCAAGACACACAACTATGTAAGTTGGCCATGGTATTCCCTACACCAAAGTTCCCTACAACCATGGAGGTGTGAGCTTCTCTAATCAGCTGTAATCACTCACCTTTAGGAACACATAGCTTATCTAACCTATAGAGTAACCCATCATGGAGATGGTTGTCAACAGTGCTATCACCGTCGTGCACATGAATATGACTCTATAAATGTTGAAAAACCTACTTAAAGTACTCATCCTATGAATTTTCTTCCATGTATGTATCATGGGTGAAAGGATACATGTGCATAAAAGTACCCAAAGCTCTGATCTTTGATGTGAGTTACCTTGAGCACATGTCAGCCAACTTTTTTGTGTTTCCCTTCTTGTACTTGATCACCAAATGAAATTATTGTAAAAACCCCACCCACTTGTAAAGATTGGTACGTTGTAGCTTACTTTGGGACAGTAGGTATTGTAGTGGTTGGTGTTCAACGTGGATTATTGTCTCCTTTACCATAAAAAAGTGCTTCTACTTCTTCACAGCCTACACCAGGGCATAGAGCTCCTTATCCTAGGTAGGTTAGTTAAGAACTTCCCTATGAAATAATTTAGAATGGTAGCATATAGGTTTTCCTCCCTGCATCAAGACTTCTCCCATTGCATACCCACTTGCATATGTCTCCACTTCAAATGGATGATGCAAGTTTGATAATGCCAGAAATGGTGCTTGAATGATATTTTTCTTTAGCAACTTGAAGGCCCTTTTTTGAAGCTTTCCCCACTAGAAACTCTTTCCACTATCTGTTATGGTGTGGAGTGGTGTTGTTATCACTAAAAAATGAGGCTATGAAATTCCTCATGTATTGTGCTACCCCAATGAAACTCTTGAAATCAGAAACATTAGTAGGAATTGGCCATTTCATGATGGCCTCCATCTTGGAAAGATCTATCTTCAACTCTGATCCACCTATCACACACCCCAGATACAGAAAATAATATTGTGCAAAATCACATTTCTTGAGATTTACTTGTAATTGGTGCTTATTTAATGTCTCTGACGCCTGCATAAAATGTGAGATGGGCTCCTCCTAGGTAGCATTATATACCAATATATCATATAATTAGAAAATAACACATGAAACTATAAAAGGGAGAAGTACATCATTCATTAATCTCATAAATTTAGTCTGTCCATTACATATTCCAAATGGCATGATCAACCACTCATAGAAACCTTGTATAGTTTTGAAGGCGATCTTCCAAGTATATTATTCTCTAACTCTAACTTGTTGATATCTAGACTTTAAGTCCAATTTGGTGAAGTATTTATCCTACTGCAACTGATCCTGTAGATCTTCTATCCTGGGTAGGGGGTTCTTGTTCTTGAGTGTGATTTTGTTCAACACCCTATAATTTATACACATTTTCCAAGTCCCATCCTTCTTTGGTACAATGATGATGGGTGACCCACATGGTGATGTACTCAGTCGAATGAAATAATACTCTAGTAATTGTTGCATTTTTTTCTTCACCTCACTTTCTTTATAAAATACTCCTTGTACAACCTAATGTATGGGAATTGGGAGTCTGAAAATAGCTAGATCTTGTGCCCCACTTCCATCTTAGACAGTAAATCTTTAGGATCTCAGAAAAAATACTTGTATTCATGTAGCAACTCTTCCAGTTTTTGTTTCTATTATTTAGTACACCCCTCTAGGGAAGGCTTGCCTCTTATTGACTCTTCTACATATTTATTTTCTCTTAAAAACAGTAAATCATACTTCTTGCTATAACTGGTCAATTTCTTAGCTTGAGTGGCACTTACCAAAAAAAAATTGACTTACCTTTATATGTGTTGATGGTGAATGATTTTCCACCCTTGATGAGCTAGAACTAGTTGATTATATGCATGAATATTGCATCTCATATTTACATGTAGGGAATCCCAAACATGACTCCACATACATCAAGGGGAGCCACATCTAGTTCTACTTCATCAATAAAATCAATACTAATGGAAATCTAGTTTTGCACCATTTTTTTACATTCAACTCTACATCCTTATTCACCCATCCCAGTGGATGTGGGCTTGGATTATTATGGAATTCTAATCCCAGTTTCTTGACTAGCTCTCTTGTAGTGAGATTCTCTTATGATCCCGAGTCAAATAGAACATCAATATTTGTCTTATTGACCTAGATATTTATATGGAAGAGTTTGGTCATTCATTTCTCTTCCTGTTGCTAAAGGTTACTCAGATGCACCTCCTAATTCTACACTGACATAAATACAATCTTCTCATCCACATTCGAGATGCTTTGAAATTGGTTGCTCGAATCAATGACCATGAGATTCTTATTCTTATTATACTTCTTTCTATTCTTTGGGTTACACTCTATATAGAACTTCCAACACTTCTCCTCTGTGTGGTCGTCAATGTTGCAGTGGTTCGAATGGTTATTAGGGTATTTGCATTAATGTGTCATGGTTGGAATATTTTTATCTTTTTCCCTTTATTTCTTCCTCTTCCCCTCCTTATAAGTTCCATTTTTCTCCTTCTACTCTAATCCACTTAATTGTTCTTTCTTAAAACCTATGTTCTCTAGGTATTATTTTTGTACACAAGCCTCATCCATCAATCTGGGCTTGAATAACATCACTTTGCATTGCATGGCGATGTATATCCCCTAGATACTTGAGGAGTAAATCTAGGTTCTTTTGCTAGATACCCAACATTATGGCCATGTTTTTGAACTCTATGGTGTACTCCTACATGATTTTCCATGGATTTTTCCTTAAGTAGTGTCGTTGGATCTACTAGTCCTCTACATACCCAATATGGTAAAACCATGACTTAATGAAGGTTTTAAATTCCTCCCACTAATTCACTAGAGGATCTCCATCGAACCTCGAGGTCTCTTTGTTGATTTCCCACCAAGTAAGGGCATGGACCTCTAATTTCAGCCAAACAAATAAAATATTATGTTCTTCATCAATGTGATGGACACTGAAATACACTTCCAATTATTTCAACCAATGATTTATCTTCAAAGAGTTGACTTTCCATGGTACAACTTGATATTTACCTTTGGTGAGCGCTGGTATTGCACCAAGAGTGCTGCAACTCCCAGGGGCTGCCCTACTTTACTTTATCAACCCGGGGTTCGTACAAACTTTGAGGTGACAGTGCAGATGCATTTTGTTCATGTCATCCTCTTCTTCTTTATGAAAGGGTGCTATTTATAATTTATGAGAACATCTGGAAAGTGAATTGTTGGAAGGAAATGACAGAAAGGAAACTGAACTAAATTGTTGGAAATAAATGACAAGAATGAAGCTAATTAAATTTGCAGAAGACAAATAGAAGAATGGAAACCAATTCTAAACCACACTTAACTGGGCAAATGGCTAAATGCACTCTACTTATCCTATGATCTATCGACTTTGCTCTTATCCATGCAACTAAACTATCCATGGCTTAATTATAACTAAAAAGAGTTAATTTGTAGCTTGGAGGAAGAAATAGGGCTGAAAGAGGCTAATGGGGGGTTTAACACATGAAACGAGGTTTGGAAGCAGAAAGAGGGGGTTAAACCCTTAGAAAACTTTATTATAATGTGAGAAATGACTTTAGAGCATAAAGAACCCAAAAGTGCGATGGAGGACAAAAGGCACAATGTGTGATTTCACAATCCCAACTTCACAAGTTTAAATGGATAACAGTAAGGAATTAACGGAATAAACTAAATTGTGTGAAGCGTGGAATGCGACGAGTGACGTGGCGGGTCCTGAATCACAATATCACAATTTTAAATGGATAACGGTAAGGAATAAATGGAATAAACTAAATTTTGTGAAGTGTGATGAGTGACAAGGCAGGTCACAAATCGCAATATTGCAAGTTTAAATGGATAATGGTAAGGACTTAATGGAATGAACTAAAATGTGTGAAGTGCTATTTACGATGCGGTAAAGGTTGCAGGCTGAGATCTGTGATTTTGTAAGTTCTGTGGGATGTGTTTTGCGATAGGATAGAATATGTAGGATGCGATTTACGATGGGGATTACGTGGCGATGAAAATAAAAAGGGAAACGTTGCAGGATGTGATTTGCGAGTGGGATGACATGGCAGTGAAAAGAAAAAGGGAAAAGTTTCGATTTGTGATCTGCGATGTCCAAATATTGCAATCACAAGAACAAGCGGTAAGAATTAAAGGTAAAAGCTAAGAGTTGCGATTTGCGATTTCGCAATATTGCAATTGCAAAGAACAAGTGTTAAGGATTAAAGGTAAAAGGTAAATGGTGCGAAGTGCGATTTGCGATTTCGCAATATCGTAATTGCAAAGAACGAGTGGTAAGTGTTAAAGTCAATGTTAAATTTTGCGATTTTCAAAGTACAATGTACGGTGGCGGGAGTCTCGAGGAGAAAATGCGTAGGTCGGGTTTTTCGGTGGTTTTGAATGGTTTTCACGTGTTTTTCATAAAAAGGGGAAGGCAGTGAGAATAAGTGGGAAAAGCAGAGTGTAACAACAGAGATAGAAGGGAGATGGAAGATGAAGCAGGAGGTGCTGGAGAACTTCCCTCTGGGCTATGTTGCCCATACCTGTTATCAACCTACCTATTTATGCAAGAAAGACAAACAACATGTTCATGAATATGTAAGAACTGATCTAATATATTTCCAAGAAATCATAGGCGAGAAAGCATTTTTGGTCTATGGGAAAAGGTCTGCCCTCCTCGAGCTCTATTGATAGAGTTAAGAGGGGAAGGCTAACCTCACAGCTTTATGGAGTTTATCAACTACTCTACCACTCTGTAAGTATATTCAATCTACAACAAAAGATAATAGTAAGTGAACTAAAACATCAATAAAAATACCAGCAAAATAGCTAAATGTTCAGAAGAAAAACTAGCTAAATGACATGAAAGGAAAATATAGTAACAATAGAGAAGTTGAGGCACATGGATTGGGCCCTAACCCACGAGCCTAGCCCTATGAAAATTAAATCAATCAAATGAAATCAATCTTCTCATTTCATAAAAGAATAACTTCATACATCTCTGAAATTTTGATCATTGGATAAGGCAAAAATCTCAAGAGCTCACAACAATAGTTCTAAATGGAATCGAGACTAGAATAGACTAACTGACTAACTCTTCCTATCTCTATCTCTTCTCTATTTATTCTACAGGGTAGCTACCAACAACTCCCTAGAAAATGGTGATTGAGTCTACTTGACTCCTTGTGAACAAGGATTGGGTGCACTCTTCTTTGAGTTGCTTGGCTGCCATTGGAATTTTAATTACCTGAGAGAATCCTTGGGATCCTTTGGCTACTTTTGGAATTTGAATTCGTGGGGAGAATCTTTGGGATCCTTCGGCTGCCTTTGAGGGTGGAAAATCCTCATATAATTCCTCTTTGCTATTCCCTTCGAGTATTTATGATAAAATCCTTATAAAAATGATCAATAATTCCTGATTTTTTGCGCTCAACCTTATATTAGGCACTCAAAGTATGTTAGCCTAAATCACCACCTATACTAGCATCATAAAACCAAATAATAATAAAAATTCAAGAAAAAGAGATCTAAGAAGGCGAAACAGTGACTATTAACACTTCCAAACTTGTCTAATGATGGAGCTCATCATCACCCCCTACATAATGGTTGCTCATCCTCTGAGAAATTAATCCTCCTCCTACATTTCCTTTAAGGCTCTAACAGCCCCCCTGATTTCCTGAGGAAGAAGTGTGGGAGTTTCCACAAGGGGGTAAAAACCATTATTCTTTTCTACATTCTCCCATTCACTATCTTGTGAATTTGTGTCCTCTTCATCAGTCAGCCCCAAAAACAAGGGTGGGCTAAGCTTTAGTCCCAACCATCAGATATTTTTGGCCTACATGGCCCTCTTCTATAATGGTGCCCTTTCCAATTAACCCCTCAGTCTTTTGGGAGTATGGTACTCCCTATTCTTGAGGCTATGAGGGAGGCTATTCCATCTCCTCTGATTGGCCATAATTCACTCCTTCTCTATTTGCCTAAAAACATCATCAAAGTGGCCTATCACCTGGTTTTGAGTTTTAAGGTAGCTTTCCACCAGTGCAAGCTCTCTTTCGATCTCTCGATGGTTAAGGATGACCCCTCTTGGGCTAAACACTTCAGGTCTGATATATAAGGGTTCTCTATTTCTTCTTCCCATGACCTTCCATATCTCTTTTTCTCTTGTTTACTCATTCACCATCCAAGATGATAGAGCCATTAACTGCATATCCCTCATTGTAGGATTGGGGTCCCAAATTTCCAGACTTTGCAGCACAAAGTTATGCACATAAAACTATGTCGTCTTTGTCTAATCATCCAGGTTAGCTTTCTTGTAGAACTTCATGAATTTCCTACTATCTTGGAAAGGTAGTGATCCATGGGAGGCTAGAGTTTTGATTTGAAATAGAAGCCATTGTTATTTGAGGTACATAACATATGAGTTAGAGGGGAATCTGTGCTGAAGGGCTTCTATGCATAAGTTCGCCATGGTGGCTACTTGCACCTCTTTTTGTTGCAATTGCTCATTTAGTGCTACATTCTCTTCTTGTGCATTATGTAGCTACTCCTTCATAATTATTTCCTCAATTCTTTCCTCCCCCCTTGGTGATTCTTCAATGACAATCGGGCTTATGGGAGAAGTTTCTAGCTCTCTCTGATTCTAGTCAGCTCTGGAATACCTATAGGTCTGCCTTTTTATTTTTGCGCTCAGAGGAGCTATGGTGGCAGCTATCTTTTTGTATTGAGGGGATGTGGTACTGTGTTGTGAGTCTATTTATCACCCACTTTCTGCTATTTCTATGAATTTTATGGCCATCTCTTTTGTTCTGCTTTGGCCTTTTGTCTCTTCCTCTTCTTCTTCTAGTTCTTCTTGTTTCTGTTGGTTCTTCTTCTTCTTCTGGTTCTTCCTCTTCTTCCTTAAGCGCTGAGTGCTTCCATTAGTCTCTTTCCCTTTAAAAATTTCCAATTTACTGGTTTGCATGAGATGACATCTCCTTTTATTGGATAGTACTGCTAATTTTGTAGTGTTTATGTAGCAGTTCTTATGGCTCAGCTCCAGTTCTGTTGTAGATATTTTTTTCTTTCTCCTGTTAGTTCATGATGGATTTCATGTTTCCTCCCCTTGTTCTCCTCTACTCCATTTCATTTAAATTATTTTCTTTTGAATGCCCAGGTGGCATGTACTTCCAGTTTTATTCCAGCCATACCTCATGGTGGTGGCCGAGTTAATTGTCCACCTTTCTACCCCTTAAGATATAATTCTACAAATTAATTATTTCTAGCTATTATGGATGCGTAGCAAGGGGTGATAAGCTATACTTGAATTTACCTATTGTTTCAAAGGAAGTTGTAGGAGCTGGAGGTTGGAGACAAGCCTTTTATATGTTACGTTCCTCACCATTTTCCTGTACTCTGAATGAGAATCTTGCTAAATGAGAAGCTCCCTGAATGAGATGCTAATATTTGCTTGTTGTTTCTCTCTGCTATGGATGTCGTGTGGGGTGCTTGAGATGCCATGGGTGGCATTATCGTTCTCCTGGATTCTGCTATGTAGCTTTCCTTCTTGTTCTTCTTTGAATTCCATGAACAACTGTGTTTTTGAAGGCGCTTCCTGATGTTTGTAGTAGTTTGTTTGTGTGTTGCTTCCCTTGCTACATTGTGCTCAGGAATGGAGGAGTGTTGTGTATGGAGGTGATGGAGGAAGTTATGAAGATGAATGGAGTGAATGATGGGATGGATGGTAAGATAGAAGAAGGGAAAAGAAGATGAATGAAAGAAAGTGGGCTGCCTCCATGGAGGTTTTCAACCCACAAACTTGCCTTGGACGCCTTAGAGAGGTTTTCACCCATGGATCTTAGTTCTCTTTTTCTCTTTTTTTTTAGCAAGTGAGCTGCCTCCATTGAGGTTTTCAATCCACAAGCTTATTCTTTTTTTTTTTTCAGGAGGTGTGGGAAACTAGGGAGTTTCCCATCACATACACCTCTCTTATTATTTAATTTATGAACTCTACCTTTGACAAAGGCTTCTTGTAAATTTTAAGTCTATGACCATTAACAAGAAAAGGGATTCCTTCCTCATCTATGGTTCTTATTTGAACTGCACTATTATAAAAAAAATTCCACTGTGTAAGGTCATAACCATCTTTTCATCAACTTACCTTTAAAATATTTGAACCTTGAATCATATAACAATGACCAATCTCCTTCTTGGAAGGTATTCTCTTTGATGTTATTGTCATGCCATACCTTCCTTTGCAGTTGAACTACCTCTGTGTGAAGAAGTGCTTGCATTCTGAACTCATCCAATCCATTTAGTTGCAGCAACCTCTCTTTTTGGGCATTTGACAGATCTAGATTTAATTCAGCTTCCATTCTTAAAGTATTGAATTCAAACTCAACTAAAAGTAGATCTTTCTTGCCATAGAATAGTTCATAAGGAGTGAATCATGTTGTTGTCTTCCAAGTAGTGTTGTAGGCCTAAGTAGCTTCTACCAATTTGTCTGCCCTATATTTTATGCTGCTCACAACCTTGGTGAGGATGCTCTCTAAATCTTTGTTAGTTACTTCTACTTGGCCATTCGCCTGAGGATGATAGGCAGTAGAAGTTATATGCTTAATCTTGTGCTTCCTCAAAATATTCTCAATGAGATGAGAGGTGAATTATGCTCCCTGATCAATGACTATTTCTATGGGGTATCCAAATTTGTAAAACAAATTCTCCCTCGGAAATTTTTCTACTTTCTCCTCGGTTGCTACCTTCACTTCTTTTGCTTTAGCCCACTTTGTTAGGTAATCAGTGCAGACTATGATATACTTCTTTTTTCAGGATGGTGGATCGATAGGTCCAACAAATTCCATGCCCCACTTATCAAATGGCTCAAGATCCACCTGAGGGTGTAAAGGCATTTCATCCCTTTGTGTGGGTTTCCCCATCCTTTGGCACTGGTCACACCTGCTAGTGTATCTTCTGGAATCTTGGTGAAGGGTAGACCAATAGTATCGCGCCTGCAAAACTTTGTAATCAGTTCTCTTTACAGCAAAGTGGCCTCCACATGGATTTTCATGAAATTCAGAGAGGATATCAAAAACTTCTTCCTCCCTTACACATCTCCTTAGGATTTGACCAAGGCCTAGCTTGAAAATATTTCCCCCAATCCATGTGAAAGGGGCACTTTTTCTGATGATTTTTCTCCTCTCCCTGAATGAAATATTAGGAGGGTGTTTTCTAGCAGCCAAGTAGTTGGATATATCATCGAACCATGGTGAGAGTGCTGATATGGAAAAGAGGTGTTCATCTGGTAGCTGGTCATCCACCATTCCTTCTTCACCTGCAGGGAGAACTAACCTGGACAAAAAATATGCAACAACATTCTCCTTTCCAGGTTTATCAACAATAGTCAAATCAAATTGATGGAAAAGTAACAACCACCTAATTATCTTAGCATTTACATCTGGTTTGTTCATTAGATACTTGATGGTTGCATGGTCAGTGTGGACAAAGGTCTGATATCCAGTGACATAATGCTTAAATTTGTTCAAATGGCTAACATTTCCTTCTCAGTAACAGTATAATTCAGCTCAACCCTTTTAAAATTCTTGCTGATGAAATAAATGGCATAAGGGATTTTGTCCTCTAATTGTCCTAATGTTGGCCCTACAGCTTTATCGGATGCATCAGTGTGAATGTGGAAATGGAGAGTCCAATTTGGACCTTAGAGGATGGGGGAAATAGTCAATTGTTTCTTAATGAGCTCGAAAGCCTCTTGACAAGGGCCAGACAAAATAAACTCATAACCTTTTGCCAATATACCAAATAATGGCGAAGCCATCTTGCTGAAATCTTTGATGAACCTTCTATAGTAACCAACTAAGCCTAAGAAATTTCTTACATCTTTCTATTTTTGAGGAGAAGGTACCCTTTTGATGATAGTGATTTTTTTCAGGTCTACCTGTATTCCTACTTGGGGTATGGAGTGTCCTAATGCAACCCCTCCCTTCTTCAGGAATTCACACTTTTCCGGGCTCAAGGAGAGATGCATCTCAATGCACCTTCTTAGTACTTTACCTAAATTGGAGAGAGATTCCTCGAAGTCATCCCCATATGGTGTGAAATCATCCATGTATATTTCGACAGAGTCATGGAATAACTCAGAAAAGATGCTCAATACAACCCTTTGGAAGGTGGCTGGGGCATTGCATAACCCAAAGGGTAGGACTCTATAAGAAAAGGTACCCCAAGGGCAGGTGAAAGTAGTATTATCTTGGTCTCCAGGGCTGATTTGAATCTGATTGTACCCACTGAACCCATCTAAGAAGGAAAATAATTTCTTCCCTGCAAGGCCACCCAAGACTTGGTCTATAAAGGGCAAATGGAAATGGTCTTTCTTGGTGGCTTTTTTAAGTTCTCGATAATTAACACAAATTTTCCACTTCCCATTCTTCTTTGGGACTAGGACAAGAGGAGATACCCATTCACTGTAGGATATAGGATATATGAACCCTGCATCCAACAGTTTCTGCATCTCTTCTTTGACTATGTCCTTCATATCCAGGTTCATCTTTCTTTTGGGTTGTCTCATAGGGTTGCATACTTCTTTGATGTAAATGTGATGCTTGCATAGTGAAGGATGCACCCCTTTCATGTCCTTTTAATCCCAAGCAAATGCTTCAAGATTTTCTTTCAAAAGATGGCATAGCTATCTCTCTTCTTCATTCGAGGGGTTTGGGATGATTTTCAGAGATATAGATGGGCCAAACTCAATAGCCTTGGTGGTTTTAGAGGTTGTCTCAATTGAGTGCACTTCCATCCAAGGTTGACTTTCAGACTCTTTGACTAAGGTTTCGAGAGGAGTGTTAGTGGAGGACTGGTTTTGAATAGCATGGTCGATGATTTCATCTTCATCAATCTTCCCCTCTCTAAGAATAGCATTTATGGTACACTAGGGGCAGTGTTATATAACTCATGTTCTTCATCTTCCAACTGTTAGTCATCAGTATTTTTCACTACCTTTAGATGACTATAGGAGGGTTATGGATTTCTAAAAACAACATTCCTTGAATATTGTGAGTTTCAGAAATATCACTGCCTTCATTATCCTTATAAATTTTTTTTCACTATTTATCAAGTATGCCATATCAAAGTCACAATATTGCTCCTAAAAAACTCATTGTGGGCTCCTACTTCTCTTTTTCAGCCTCCTTCTCTTCCTATAACCTCATTGTCCTATTTTCCCATGTCCATAAACTCCACTTTCCCTCTAGGGTTTTCCTATAGCTAACTCATTTCCATGTTCCCCAGGTCCTTCAGGCATTGATGGTCTCAAAACCATTTCTGTAGGCTCTTTAGATAAATCGAGTACATTGGATTTTGAATCTTCAATACAACACTTTTGACCATACTCTGTTTTCACTTGAAGATCTCCACGTCAAATTTTAGTCAAAATCAGGTCAAAGGACCCTCTCACTAGGTAATTAAGAATTTTACATGTTTTAAGGTCATCATTGGATGTTTCAGGCACTGATTTTCCTTTGCTAGAATTTGGCTCAAATATAATATAATGTCAAGACATGGTTATTCAAGAAGGACCTTAAAGATTTCCAAAGAAGATTACCTTATCAGCTCATAGTGGCAAGTGAGGTAAATGAAAAGAGTTTAGCACTTCTGCAGGAATGTTGAAAGTTGTGTCAGTAGAAGGTACTGATAAATTATATTGTCTACTCCTGAGTGAAAACAACTTACAACAAAGTAAATGGGAACAACTTGGTCTTGTAGAGAACTAGGGTTTTGAACTTGATGGTCCAGTTGAGTGCCAAAACAGTGACCACTTGCAGAAATGACATGGAGGAGACACACAAGGCCAAACATGAAGAAATTATAGTAGAAAAGATTGATGAAACATGGAAAAAGGTGAGGTGAATTGGACAGAAATGAATGAACTTGAAAGGGCTATAGAGAAATTAGAAGACAACACTGATGATTGATGCAAAGCACTGCAGACACCTAGGGTTTTGAAGAAAGTGGCCAGAGAAGGTGGAAAATTTAATTGGGTTTCATGGTGAAAACTACACAAGAATTTGAATATGCTAGTGTGTGTAATCACCCAAACTTGCCAAAATGAGCTTGTCATGCCTCAAGGAGAAAAATAAAGGTCAAATTCATCATTTCAGTCACCTACAAAGAAAAACTGTCAAAAGGGTGTTAGTAAGAAAGGAAAAGGACTTTTAACCTTAGAAAGTGGATTTTCATAGTTAAATCAAATTCCTCTTAACCATACAAGATCATTTTTCACTCCATATGAATCATCGATTCCTTGCAAAGAGTTAGAAGTTTCAAGAAGAGAAGAGTTTTCAGTTTTCAGAAAAAATTTGGCTAAGTTGTCTCCGCGCTGCGCCCTTAGCTTGGCGTTGCGTGCATGGAAGAAGGAGTTGTGCCCTTGGAATGTTTCTACTGTGCATTCTCTAAACGCGATGCATGCCTGGGAAGTGGTTGTGCGTGCCTGGCAGAGCACTGCGCTCTTGCCCGACAAGCCTGTGAAGAAAACCCTTAGCACTACACTCTTGGCAAGAAAGGGTTTCTAAGCCCTCAAAACACTCAAATCACTCCAAATTTCTTCCAAGCTCTTGTCAAAGGTCCTCCAAGAAAGTATTAAGGGTAAGTACATGCCATACACCTATCTTCAAGCAATTTTGGTGTTTTCTTAATGAATGAAATCAAACCCTAAATTTCAAATCTTGATATCACTGTTTGAACCTCATTTCATCTTCCTAGATAGAGTGTCAGAGATAGAAAGGGTAATTGCACAGCTGGAGGGTTGTCATTGAGTTGTTTTAGCCTCTCACTCATTCTCATACACCTATACCCTCACTCACTCATTCCCTCATTTGCAAGGCTACATTTTCATTACCATCCCTTCATCTCATTTCCATTTACACTCCAGGGTTTTATAAAATCGGAGTTCAATTTGTTTGAGGGTGAATACAGTGGTGTGGAGGCCCAAATGCCAAGAATGCATGATCATAAAGGAGGCAAGATAAATATATTTTAACCCCTCAATACAAGAGAGCTCAAGTCATCTCCCCTTACTGTTTCTTGTTTCAAGCATGTAGGATGCTATGAATTTTGTGAAAAGGTGCAACAGGTGAAAAACCAACCTGAGCTAACTAGACTATTTATCATTAACTTGCATGACAAACAAGTTAATCTTGTAGGGGTCACCTTTGAATTCTCTATAGATTCCATTGCCAATGCCACAGGCATAACTATTGTAGGGGAGAAATGGTTCAAGCAAGCTAACCTTGACATGAGTTGCTTTGAGCCATACCTTAAGGCCAAGTATAAAGACCACAAAAAATCCATCTTTCCTTTCTCTCATCTGCTTGATAGATATGAACCTATGATGAAGATTATAATGAAGTATTTTACATGTGAGGGAAGGTTTTCTTGTCTTTACTCATACCACATCAGGTTACTTATGCATTTTACTATGGTGAGGATGTTGCACATACCCTATTACCTTTACCGAAGCATTGATAAAATGGCATACATATCACAAAAGAGAAACTACCCTTAGCAGATGCAAAGCCTTTTCCATCACTCACTTATCAAAATGGTTTTTATGCACCAACTACAACAGAAAGGTATTCCATGGGAGACCTTCATTGCCAATGAGGTTTTTACGGCTCCACAAGGCTATCATCAGCAAGATATACCTTCCTCATCTCATCCTCCCATTCCTACTTCTCCATCACTTCCTACTGTTCCCACATCCCCACTCACTCATATTCCTTCACCCCATGATGACCCTTACACATCACCATCCGCTCACATTCCCTCACCTCATGATGATCCTCCTTCATCACCTTCCCACAGCCCTTCACCCTCATCTCATGACACCACAACATCAAACAGTGAAGAGAGCAGTGAGGCAGATAGCAGTGAGGTAGATTCTAGTGAGACAGATGACACTGAGATGGTTGACATAGAGCCTTTCTCTTTGAACTATCAAAGAGGTCATAGGCACGTATTTTCTACACATATTGTGGAAGGTGCCCTGCCTTCATCATCAACAAAACAACTTGAGAAAGGTAAGGAAAAGGTTGAAGAGAAAGTCATTGTTGAAGAGGAGGAAGACAAGCATGAAATTAAACAAGAGTTTCAAACCTTGAGAGTGAGGATGAGAAGAGGATTACAAGCATGTTGATCAAGAGCAAGGATACCTAGATTAGGGAGCTACAAACCAATCTTGTCAGGGCAAAGAATGTGATCCACTTCCTTGAGGTAGAAGAACAACAGTTAGAGACAAAGAAATCCATCAGTGAGGTCAAAGCTATCATCGCTCGGAAAGAGGCCAGAAAGGTGAAGGCTAACCTAGATGAAATGTTGGGAACTCTAGATGACATTGAGGATGAGGAAGAACAACTTCCTAGGAAGAGGACAAGGATAATTGGGTTGAAGAAGTCCTTAGCCCAGGAAAGAGAGAAAGAGATAGAGTTGGCAGAGCAGCTCACTCCAAGTGAGCTGCTTGCCATGGATATCAACTATGACAGAGAATATTTGCTAGAGAGATCCAATGTACACCTAGAGGTTCAGCTTGAGAAGGAAAAAAGAGACATTGACCTTCAGAAGAAGATGGCAAGGCATTATGCCATGAGGAATAGAATTGCAAGGGCTAAGCTCAAAAGAGCCCTTGCAAATATTCAAGCACAAAATGAGGCAAAGGAGAAGGAGAAACTTGAAATCCTTGCTGATGTATCCCTCCAAGCCTCCCAAACATGATCAGAAAGACAAATTCCATTTTTGGCGTCTTTTTGCAAATTTTGAGTTTTGGACTGTTTGGCCAGCGGAAAAAAGGGCCAAACACGCAGCGCCACTGGCACTTAGATCTTTTTTGGGGCACTAAAATGAGGAAAACTCAGAATTTACATGTTCCTCATTCCAAAGACATCACCCTCAGAAAGTTTCAGCTCATTTGGAGCAGAATTGGTCCCTCAAAAGAGCCAAAAACCACCTAAAAAACACCTTTCTACCCTATTTTCAGCACTGGTGTTGCACCCTTAGCGGTATTTGAAGAATATATCTTTTAGTGGGAAAATGGAAACCATTATAGAAACCAAAAGAATATTTGGAAACTATACAGGACAGACTTTACAATGAGCTATCATGGAGCTCATTTGGACACTGGGAAGGCCTCCAAAACTTAGTCGCAAAACAGGTGATTTTTCCAGATTTGCCGTTGCGCCCTTGCCAGAAAGTCAACAAAAGACACAAGAAGTTATTGAAAAAGATATTTTTAGGGTTTAAAGGAAAAATATATCTAGAATTAGCTGAGGAGTTATGTTAGAAGTTATTTTTGCATTTAATGAGTTTGGGATATTTGTGCCTTGGGCCTTGCAAGGTCTCAATGGTCAAATGCATTTACAATGTAATTAATGACTTCTAAAACCCTAGCTAGGGTTTACTTCACCATTTTTTCAGTTAAATAATGCATTTATGCCTCATTTTTTTGGTTGGTTGACTGTTGAGCTCAATATCATGGACTTGGAGTTGAGAAGAAATTGGCTTTGGAGTTTTGTGAATGTTTTGATTTGAATGGAAATGGAGCAAGCATATTTGCAGGATTCATGAACATGGTTAATGGTGATGTTTTTCTAATTTATTACTTTTCATCTTATGTTTTCATATTGTTTCATCTTTTCTCATGCAATAGAGCAGAAATTCTAGGTTAAGATTTGTTGTTAGAGGCACCTTAAGACTGTTTGTCTTCTATTGCTTAGATGTTTTCCTCTGCTAGGTTTGATTGGAGAATTCTTGATTGCTCTCTAGTTCCACTTAGCTTGTTGTCTTAAGAATGGTTCAATGGAGTCAAGCCAAAGAATTTTATGGTATTCCATGTGCTTTGGTGTAGCTTAAAACATCATTTTTGAGGTCTTTCTTTGAGGTATTGCTTATTAGGGTTTAGGCTAAAGAAGTTTATGGTTTTCCCTGTCCTTTGGTATGTCTTGAAAAGTAATTTCAAAGGTCTTTGAAGTTTGATTAAAGAACTTAGGAGTTCCCTACTCTTTAATCATCACTTTCTTGTTATATTACATTTTTTCTTTCTTTAAAGGTAAAAAAACTCGAGATTTTATGAGTTCCTTGCTCTCTAGGGTTTGTTGGATTGTTGTTTTAAAGTTTACTTGATGAAGCTAGGTCAAAGGAGTTTATGGTGTGCCCTATCCTTTGATTCTTTATTAAGCATATTGATTTTGAAATCCCTCCTTGTTATACTATATGTTAAAGGATTCTTAATTTCCCTTTAAACCTACTATGTTCACAAATTTAATGTTCATTTCACTCACATAAGCTACTAAGATCCATTTGGCTTTGTTAACTTTCCCTATGAAACCCCCTTGATTTGTTGTTGTACTCTTCAGACATTTCACAGACCCCATAGCCCAATGGTTTGAACCTCTCTCACTTTATCTATTCTTCTTGACAACCTACCCAAGCAAACAAAACAAACAAACAAACCCTATCATTATAACTAGCCTAAAATCAACATCCTAAAAATATACAAGTCATACCTTTTGTCAAAATTAGAGAGAGCCCTCTCTGAGTCCAGGAAGGCTAGGTTCTAGGACTCCAAAGATTGGTTTGATGTTACCCTTTTCTATTTGGTCATTGCGAATCTACCAAATTACAGGGACCTAACACCAACCATATAAGGAGATCATGATCAATGGAAGGCTGGGCTGGAGGATATAACACTAGCTGTTTAGAAAAAGGACCATTTTTTGTTTCCAGCCTGACAACTAATATAAGCATCTGCAATGGCTAACCAAGGTCTCCCTAAGATGAGAGGATAACCATTAAACTTGGTTTTTGGCTGTAGGACTAGGAAATCTGTAGGATACTCCCAAGAGTCAATGGTAACCATAACATCCTCAACAATTCCTTTCGGAGTTATTGTGGACTGATCTGCAAGTTGCAGAAGTGTTGTGGTTTTCCTCAAAGTCCCTTGGAGATTAAGTTTCAACATAGTTTCCTTGGCCATGATATTGATGGCAGCCCCTAGATCAATCAGACTGTTGGGGACTATGACACCATCTATATTCACATCAACAACTCGACTACCAGGGTCTAGGTATTTTGGAAATATCACCTTCCCTAGCATCAGGTCAGACAATTGTCCTACCACATTGATGGTGGGGGTCTTCCTTCTCCCGGGTTTCTTGAAGAAATTTTCTTTTATGAGCCTATTGTAGATAGGGACATCCTTAATGGCCTGTAGAAGTGGTATATTTACTCACAAATTTTCTAATTCTCTTAGGAATTCAGTCTCCTTTGGGGTATGCTGACTAGGGTGGATCAAGCGCTCAAGAAAAGGAGGTTGTTGGATATGAGTGTTATCTTCTTCCTTTTCCTCCTCAACCTCTATAGGTGGAGATGGGGGATGGTTGTCTCGGAGTAATATTCCCGACCTGAGATTAACCTCCTATATCTCCACACCATAAGATGGATGGGATGTTTCTCCTTTGGGAGCCTATTGTGCCTGTCTGTTGTTCATGTTCGGATTGGGCTATGCAGGTATAGGTAGCTTAGGTGGAGAAGCATGAGTAAGCTTAGGTTTAGTTTGGGGTGGAGGCATTGGAGAAGGTAGTTGATTTTTTTGAGGCCTTCACCCTTGGGAAGGATTTTTCCACTGAGGTTGTTGTGGAACATACTACGTTTACTAGCTAAGGATGATATGAAGGGTTGGAAGGCCAAGAAGGAGGTGTAGACTAGGATGGAGGAGTGGGGGTGTACCAAGGCTGCATGGGTGCACTTTGATTTTTGTAATAGTAAGAGTAAGTTGCACCTTGCATACCTTTTTGATATGGCCAAGGGCCTTGAGGCCTTCTCTGGTTGATGAAACAGAGTTTATCTGGCACTGTTTCCCAACCTTGATATACAGCTTTAAGTCTAGGTAAGGAGGGACACTTGTCTGTGGCATGGTTCTATTCACAAACTAAGAAAAACTCTATGACATTCAGTGGACATTCATTTCTTGGGTGCTTCCTGGTACATATAGGACAGAATATGGCTAGGGCTCTCTCTACTTCCTCTTGCTTCCTTTTGACCTGCATTGTGTCCATTTACAAAGTAAAGGTGTGCAACATGTCACTCTTGAAGTCCTCTAGCATGTTTCCAATCTCATGTTTTATGAAGGTGGAAGAGGAAGGGGTATTGGATGTACTTTGGGTAGCTCTTTCCTTCTTCCTAAATGCCCTAGAATGGTTCCGGAAGACAGTTTTGATTTTTTCATAGGGTTGTTGGTAGATATCTCCTCCTAATAACATCTTCAAGGTTTCTATCATATCTTCACTGATCCCTCGAAGAAGTACAAGTTTAAGTGATTGAGGATCAAGAGTACAACTAGCTCTCTTATAGTTCAATTGAAACCTCTCTTCATAATCCTCTAGGGATTCATCAGGCCCTAGAGTCATCCTTAGTTTCCTTGGACCTACAATAGTATTTGTACTTGCTGCTGAAGGTCTCTTCCACTTGTGCCCAAGTAGTGATTCTATCCCTAGGTAGACCCATGAACCAGCACAAAGCTACGTCCTTAAGGGTGGATGGAAATAACTTCAACTTTTGATAATTAGAGGTGTAGTCATAAGTCCTACAAAAAACAACAAATTCAAACATGAATGTGTCAAGTTCCTCAGAGGTAAGTCCATGAAAGTGTGGAAGAGATGAGGGGCTAATGTTTTTCATCTTAGTTTCCCCATCTACCTCTCTTATGGGAAAGGCTCTCTGGATCCCAGCCATGGTTAAGATAGGTGAAGTAGGTCCCTCAGTTGAAACAAGGTCTTCTTCTTCTCCCCCTATAGGATCCTCAAAACATTCAGAAGGCTCTCCTAGAGGGGGTTCAATCTCACTGCCACTGAAGAAGAGTGAAGGGTGGCTAGGAGGTGATGTGGGGGTTTTAGGTAAGATTTGTCTTTGGGTATTCCTAGTCCTACAAGGCATGAAAATAAGATATTTTTGTATTTTTTTCAATATTTCTGAAAATACGTGAAAAGAAATGAAAGTAGAAAGGAATGCTAAAACAAAATCAAAACATCTACTAGACACCTCCCCGACAATGGCGCCAAAAATTGGTGAGCCCTGGTATTGAACCAAGAGTGTTGCAACTCCTAGGGGCTTCCCTACTTTACTTTATCAACCCAGGGTTCGTACATACTTTGAGGTGACAGTGCTATATACACAACATATGCATTTTTTTCATGTCATCCTCTTTTGCTTTATGAAAGGGATCTATTTCTTAAATTATGAGAATAACTGGAAAGTTAATTGCTAGAAGGAAATGACAGAAAGGAAACTAAACTAAATTGCTCGGAAGAAATGACGATAATGAAGCTAATTGAATTTGCAGAAGAAAAATAGCAGAAAGGAAACCAATTCTAAACCACACTTAACTTGGCCAAACGGCTAAATGCAGTCTAATTATCTTATGATCTATCTATTATGCTCTTATCCATGCAACTAAACTATCCATGACTTAATTCTAACCAAAAATAGTTAATTTGTAGCTTGGAGGAAGAAATAAGGCTAAAAGAGGCTAATGGGGGGTTTAACACATGAAACGAGGTTTGGAAGCGGAAAGAGGGTGTTAAACCCTTAGAAAACTTTATTATAACGTGAGAAATGACTTTAGAGAAGAAAGAACCCAAAAGTGCGATGGAGGACAAAATCCATGATGTGCGATATCACAATCGCAACTTCACAAGTTTAAATGGATAGCAGTAAGGAATTAATGGAATAAACTAAATTGTGTGAAGTGCAGAGTGCGACGAGTGATGTGGCAGGTTGCGAATCGAAATATCGCAAGTTTAAATGGACAACGGTAAGGACTTAACGGAATAAACTAAATTGTGCAAAGTGCGAAGTGCGATGAGTGATGTGGAAGGTCACGACTCGCAATATCGCAAGTTTCAATGGATAGCGGAAAGGAATTAACAGAATGAACTAAAATGTGTGAAGTATGACTTGTGATGCAGTAAAAGTTGCGGGCTCCGATCTATGATGTGGTAGGTTCTGCAGGATGTGATTTTCGATAGGATAGAATCTGCGGGAGGCGATTTGTGATGGGAATGACTTGGCGGTGAAAAGCAAAGGGGAAAATTTGTGGGATGCAATTTGCGATGGGGATGACATGGCAGTGAAAAGAAAAATGGAAAATTTACGATTTGCGATCTGTGATGTCGCAATATCGCAATCGCAAGAACAAGCAATAAGAGTTAAAGGTAAAATCTAAGAGTTGCGATTTGCGATTTTGCAATATTGCAATCGAAAAGAACAAGCGGTAAGTGTTAAAGGTAAAAGGTAAATGGTGCGAAGTTGGATTTACGATTTCGCAATATTGCAATCGCAAAGAACGAGTGGTAAGTGTTAAAGTAAACGTTAAATGTTGTGATTTGCGAAGTGCGACGTACGGTGGCGAGAGTGTAATATTCCTAAATTAGCATGCAGCTAATTGGAATATTAATTTTGCTCTTGACATTTAGTTAGATGAATAAATGGGTAGGGAGGGCCATAAATCTCTTAAGTAGGCATAAAATCCCTCTTAATGTGAAAAGGGATCATATTCATAGCTGGATAAAGCACCCTCATGTGTGAACAAGGGCTAATGCATGTGGACAAGGTCAAGTTTGACCAAGTCAACAACGTTGGTATGGGAGGAGTGGATCATCAATAGAGACAGCGCAGTGTGAATGGGAGGAAGATCCCATGATGGTGGAAACCCTAATGAGTGGGACTCAAGGTGAGAAGGCTCACATTTGTTTATACGGAGGGCAAGGCAGCCATAGTGAGGCATGTGATTGATTATTTATTTTATGGTCTACATGACTATTTGCATTCTTCAGCTATTTAGTTGATATTGCTGTGATGTTTAGCACCGGGTGTTCCTGAGTGGGAATCCCAACTCCTTCCTTGAGAGGCCACTTGGGGGAGCCTTGTACCATAATTTCCACTATCAGGCTTAAGGCTAAGCTTCGGTCTCCAACTACAGCGCAGTTTCTGCAGAGTATTGTGTTGTGTTGCAGGGTATTGCAGTGGAGGGTTGAGAAACCCACTTCCGGAGCTAGTTTTTCAAAGGAGGGAGAATTATTCTCTCTTGGAGGTCAGAAAGGGAGGTTATTGAGATTTATTTCACATCTTGGCACTAGGCCAGCATATTCCCATCATCTACAACGCAATATCCCTCTTTGCCTGTGTTATTTCAGTGAGCATTTGCAGTGGGGGTTTCAATGCTTGATTTGGAGGGTGCGATATTCAGTGTTAGGATTATCCTTTCACTTAAAGGATCTATTGGAGGGGATCTATTCATTATGTGTATTATATACAACCATCTTCATCCAGTTATTTAGTATCAACTACTATTCAGCCCTAGGGCTGCATTCTGACATTTTGGTATTTTTGTATATTTCAGGAAATCCTTTCCGAGTTGTCTTGAAAATGTGTTTGGGAGCATAGATCTCTGTTCTCGAAATTAATTGAGCCCTATAACTTTAGATCTATGTATTGAAATTTTCCAGGAGCATTTATATCTAATAAAACTGTGCTGTCATAGCCTTGGGTACTTTTTGTGTAGTAGTGTTCTTTATATTTCATGTACATGTTCTCTTTAGGCTCGTTTTGCCAATCTTGAGTGACTATTTCCTCAAGGACTTGTATAAATTTTGCTTCTATGATCTTAATGTGATAGCTATCTGATCTTATTACATTACATGTGTTGATTTTTCACTGCTATTTTCATTATTGTGCTTATGTATTGTTGCTTTCCCATTTGTGAATATTACAGAGAGTCTCGAGGAGCAAAGGCGAAGGTTGGGTTTTTTGGTGGTTTTGAATGGTTTTCACGTGTTTTTCATAAAAGGGGAAGGTAGTGAGAATAAGTGGGAAAAATCGGAGTGTAACAACAGTGTGCAGAGCATAACAACAGATATAGAAGGGAGATGGAAGATGAAGAAGGAGGTGTTGGAGAAACTTCCTTTTGGGCTATGCTGCGAGTACCTATTATCAACCTGCCTATTTATGCAAGAAAGACAGACATTATGTTCATGAATATGCAAGCACTATTCTAATATATTTCCAAGAAATCATAAGCAATAAAGAATTTTTGGTCTGTGGGAAAAGGTCTACCCTCCTCGAGCTCTATTAAAAGAGTTGAGAGGGGAAGGCTAACCTCATAGCTTTATGGAGTTTATCAAATACTCTACCACTATGTAAGAAGATTCATTCTACAAAAAAATACAATGGGAAGTGAATTGAAACATCAATAAAAATACCAGCAAAATAGCTAAATGTTCAGAAGAAAAACTAGCTAAATGACATGAAAGGAAAAGATAGTAACAATAGAGAAGTTGAGGCATATGGATTGGGCCCTAACCCACGAGCCTAGCCCTATGAAACTTAAATCAATCAAATTAAATCAGTCTACTCATTTCATAAAAGAATAACTTCATACATCTCTTAAAGTTTGATCACTAAATAAGGAAAAAATCTCAATAGTTCACAACAATAGTTCTGAATGGAATTGAGACTAGAATAGACTAACTGAATAAATCTTCCTAGATCTATCTCTACTCTATTTATTCTACAGGGCATCTACCAAAAGATCCCTAGAAAATGGTGATTGAGTCTACTTGACTCCTTGTGAACAAGGATTGGGTGCACTCTTCTTTGAATTTCTTGGCTGCCTTTGGAATTCCAATTGCTGGAGAGAATCCTTGGGATCCTTTGGCTGCTTTTGGAATTCGAATTTCCGGGGAGAATCTTTGGGATCCTTCAGTTGCCTTTGAGGGTGGACAATCCTCCTATAATTCCTCTTTGTTGTTCCCTCCGAGTCTTTATGATAAAATCCTTATAAAAATGATCAATAATTCCTGATTTTCTGCACTCAACCTTATATTAGGCACTAAGAGTATGTTATGCTAAATCACCACCTATACTAGCATAATAAAACCAAATAATAATAAAATTTCAAGAAAAAGAGACCTAAGAAGGTGAAAAGGTGACTATTAACCCCTCCAAATATGTCTAATTATGGATCTCATCAACCTTCACCTCCATTTTGAACAAGGGCTGTGATTGTTTCATGACACTCGAATTGGGTTGATCTTTTTTTATGTTCTTTCTTCACCTCGTTATTTGTTTCTTCCTAATCTCGATATCCCCCTTCTAATTTGTCCTCTACATTGGAACCCACATCTTCTCTAAATATCCCAATCTTATTACTGAGGGCTGCCATGAGGATATTTACATTATGATTTATATCCAAGGCTTATTATTCCAACCATGAAAACCCCTCCTCTATAGAATCACAAGGGTTATTCACATATATGTCGGCCATGATTAGGGTTTTACAACTTTTGACCTAATTTATCTAGGTCCATTGTAAATCTTCGTTATATACCCAAAGAAACCTACTTTGATACTAATATGATTCGTAAAATTCTGTGGATATTCCACTGGATAGTTGATCGCAACAAATCTGTTAAAATTAAACTTAAGATATGAAATTATACACTATTAAAAGTTTATTTCCTTTTAGATTTCTAGATTTGTAAATTATTGTTAATAGTGTATGCAAGCAAATTAAGATTGTGTGGAAAATAGAGAACAAGAAATAAAAGCTCTCACACACAATTTAAACAATATATGCATTAGAGGAAATTTCAGCATAAAAGTGGCCTCCTAAGGAAAGATAATAAAATAATAGTTAAAATCATAAACAAGTGTTATAAATTTTGGAGGGAAAAGAATAAAACTACTTTTTTTTTAAATTGTATTTTTGGCTTATCTCCTTATATGTGTACTCAAATTTCAAGTGTAGAAACTCATTGGATGTGGAATTAAATTCCGCACATATCAATTACCCATTATGCATACTTTTGAGAAGACACACATTGTTAAAATTGAAGATACATTAAAAAAGTGTGTTGGATGAGCGTCTACAATTGAAATTTGAGTAAACCTATAAGGAGATAAGCCAAAAATACAATTAAAAAATATTTTTTTCTTCTTTTCCCTCCAATATATTTACATGTACCTCTTTTAAATTTAAATAATTTTGATTGGTTTACATACTATGACATGAAAATTATAGGAAAATTTCATGGAAACTTTTAAGCTTAAATTTTCTCTAATGACCTGGGAAATGCTTTCGGGAGAAAAGCCCAGCTGAAAGGTGAGGCCACTTTTCTCTCTTTCTTTGGATAGAAAATGTTTATGAGTACAAAGAAGTATGGGTTGTTGCCTATAGGCTACTACAGTGTGCAAATCCTCTCCATGTGCTCTATCTCATATCCCTCTTGGTTATTTTTTCTCAACTATGGAACAAATGCACTGGGAATAATGGAACCCCTTTTCCTCCTAATGGCTCGGTTATAACACAACTCAATATACTAGTAGTGGTTAGGTTTGGCTACCTCAAATCTTAACTAGAGTTAAAATATGGGATATTATAGATTTTTCTTCATCATAATCACGTGGATAGCCCTTTTTTCATGAATAATGGGGGCTTCCGTGACATCCTCTTTAATTATGGTGGTGAAAATAGGAAGGTCAACTTCTGAGTGGCATAAATTTTGTATATGAACTCTGATTGACGTAATGTTGTGCCATTGGAAATTTATTTGTGTGTATAATAGGAAAAAAAAGTGTCACACTAGAGAGGAACATATTTACCCCAAAAAATTTCAATTGATACCTCAAAATTCTCCTGGAAGGTTTCAAACTCTAATTTTCCAAACTAGCACCTGCTAGTAAAAAGGGTCATGTAAGCTCATCCCTCCATTTTTTACACTCTGAAAGCACTTAGATGGATGAAAAAAATACAATGGTCCAATCTACATCACACACACACATATATATAATTCATCAACTCTCTGCTATATTGACTTATCTCTTCTGAGATCATATCAATAAGAGGCTGCCCTTGTGCACACACACACACACATGAAGGCCATCCCTCCTGAGCTTTAGTATTGTTAATAGAGGAATAAAATTAACTCTCAACAATATTGATATAGCCATTCTAGGCTTTGAGTGAATTGTAGACACATCCACACTTCTACATACACACACACACACATACATAGAATCATGATTTATTATAATTAACCCTATAGCATAGATTTGTTCACAACACAAGCCATTCATTATAGAATTAACTAGTGACAACAATGAATATACCTCTTTCTCACTATAGTGAGCATGAACAAGCATCCATTCCTTCATAAACATAGGAACATGCTTCCTTAATTAAGGCAAAACACACCATCCCTAAGCTTCTACACATCTAAAATTAGCATGCATTTATGAAATTAGCGCACAATATTTGTAACAATTAATTGAATCCTACACATTCAAGAATCATGCAATTAACTAAGAATGTATCAATATTTATAGGGATTTATATATCCCTCACATTCTAAGCATGCAATAATATTCATAAAACACATCTCATTACAAAACATAAGTAAAAGTACTCAACCATCAATGACATTGTTCATACACCTTTTACCACATATTAATATGATTCAAAATTTAAGTGTAGTAGGATATATATGGAGCTTAAATGAATAACTTATCTTATCTTTGAAAGACTAGCAACTAAAGGTGGGACTTCAACTTTCCACCCGACCATAAAATAGCTACAACCTAACCTTTCTTGCAGCTATCATCCCCAAGCTAGATCCATGATCCAATGGGTTTTCTTAAGCAGACTCATTTGGAAATTATGCTCATCACCAAGGGATTAGGAATTTTCCTGGCAGAACTTCACCAAGTTTAGACACACCAGCCCCACAAATTCAACAAAAAAATATAGGGAACTCCATTCCATCAACCTCATCAAGCTATACCAGTGCTCAACAAGCACTCAAGTTTTTGGCTCTGCTTCTTGCTTGCAAAAATAAATTTATGCTCTTCCTCGAATTTTTTCCATCGAACTTACCTCCTTGAGCCAACCTCTCCCTTACTGTCCACATCCATATTTATCCTTTTTGTGTGGATATTCGTGTCCCCCAATGGTTCTTTTTATAGGAGGTTTGGAAAATGTGGGTGTTTTCTTGAGAACATATCTTTCCAGTTGTTACATGGGTGTGTTTTTGGTCTCCGCTAGCCAACACCATTCAGACCCATCCCCCCCAGATCATGGATATGTGTTCCACTCTTTAGGCCATCAATTAAATTGACATTAATTACAATAAAAATACAAGTACATTACTAATTTAGGGGATTATACAAAGGGTGTTACATCCCACCTCCAATCCGACCAATGCATATTATAGCATGGAATATAAGAGGTCTTAATGTCCCTTATAAACCAAGGGTGTTGAAGAAACATATAGTATATGAAAATATATGGATAATACATCTTCATGAAATGAAATGTGACCCTCCTCTATGACATAAATAGTAAAGAAAGTATAGAAAGGGTCCAAAGTTTTGATAGAAGGTGGATCTTGAGGAACAGGGAGATTGGGCATTCTTTTTAATCCAATCCAAACTTGGGGAGTAGACCCCCTTGAAACAAAAGCCTCGAATTAGGTGGTTAAAATAGGGATATTATAACCTTGATTTAAAATATACAAATAATTACATCAATTTATATGATTAATAATCAAAACCCAAATATTCAACTATTTAACATAGAAATTTCAAAAAAAATAAGTATACATGACTTACCTATATTGGCGATATTCCTTGTGATTTTGGAGTTCAATTCTCTTTGAATTATGCTAACCACAAAAAACGATTTTGGAGACGACTCTCCACCCAACTATAGGCTCAACTGCACTTAATCTTTCTATAGCTAGCCACCCCAAACCCTCAATCAATGTACTACTTCTAGGGAATCCTTTGTCTCACAACACTTTTCTTCCGAGAGAATGCATGAAGGAATGACTAATCTCATCTTCCTTATCGTCTAGTAAATAGAAAAAACAATAGAAGGGGGTCCACATGCACACATTCCATGTGTCAACATGAAACTTTTATTTCTTTATTTTAAGTTTTAAATTTAATATTTTTCTTAATTTAACTCTTTCTTATTTTATTTCTTTTTACATTTTGTTAAATTTACTTATTTTTACTATTTTATAGTTTATATATATATATATATATATATATAGAAATCGAGTTTTTTTTTAGTATTTTATTTATCTATTATTATTATATTATCTTCATTATTTATTATTTATTACTATTATTATCTTTTCTTTATTTTTTTACTATTTATTTACCATAATTATCTTTTCTTTATTTTTTTACTATTTATTTACCATAATTATCTTTTCTTTATTGTTTATTATTTATTTACTTATATTTTAATATTATATTATATTATATTATTTATTATTATTATTGTTAGGGGACATTACAAAAACTCTCTTCTCTAACACAATAGTTAGAATGACATATCATCGCTAAAAATCGAGCATGGTCTCAAGCTAGAAAGACATGAGGAAATATAATTTGAGCTAGCCACAAACATTGACTCTCTACTTCAAGAGGCTAAGGTTGTTCGCTCTAAGGAAACAAAAATATCCAAGAAACACTAGACCCCAAACTAGTAATGAAATAATAGAATAAAACTATGATATAGCCAATCTCCTTAAGAGAGGTTGAACAAGTAGTCAAATAGTTGGTCCTAGGAAGATATTCGAGCTAGATGGGTTCACTACTAATATTTCCAAGCTTGTTGGCACATCATAGGGAAAAATATATGGGAAGTAGTGGAGTAATTATGGTGGTTGGTATCTATGCTTCAAGCCTTTAATATAAAATTTCTGGCTCTAATTTCAAAGGACAATGAAACCAACACCACAAATAAATTTCACCCAATCTCTTTGTGTAATGTTTTCTATAAAATTATCACTAGGATTATTTTTAATTACCTAAAACCACTTATTCACTCTATCAATTCAAAGGAATAACAATATTTGGTGGAGGGATAATCCAGGTAGATATTAGTGGCCACCCACCTATTCCACCTAGACCTCCAGTCAGTTTCATCAACTTCCTTTTTTTATAGCAACATTTACTATTTTTAGAATTTTTTCGAGCCCTAAACTTCCGAAGCAGTTTTGACCCCTTAAACAACGTTTTTTTTTAGGTCTACATTTGGCCCATAACTGTAGGAAGGGGCCTGCGGTAAAAATGGTAGTATTGGGAGAGATATTTATGATGATATATCGTATGCGCCAAATAGAGATAATATGACCAAGTTACGAACCCTGGAAGTTGGTTGCCCAACTAGCCCCAACGGGGCCCACAAAATATTGGTGTTTCATCTCCTAGGGTTAGGGTTTTGGTTGTTTAGGGCTTTTCTATGTTGTTCAATAATAAAAAGGCCCTTGAGCCTCATTGTAACATAGTTCATTGGTATGTAGCCACCACATCTCTTCTCAAAGATAAGCTACCATCACCCTAGCTAGTTTATTTCCATTTTGTCTGTAAACATATTTCAGTTATTTGATATTAATTAAATAAAGTGTTATTTCTGCTACATCTCTGCGTTTATGTGTATTTTTGTGTTTTATTTTGTTCATGCATAAATCTGGATGAATGGTATCAGAGCAATCTGCTCTTTCTTGATCGTTCTTTGCATGTCCCCAACAAGGTTAGGGTATAAGGAGTTAGGACTCGATCTGGTTGAACCTTTGCAAGATCAGCCTCGCAAACATCGACGAAAACCCATAGGGGAAGAAAATAAAGACGAGGGAGCAAGAGATCCTATTAAAATATTTCTCGATAAGGCCCTTAAGAAACAAAGTAGCGTTATGATGGATAATTTTTCCCAAATCCTTCAATGGATGCCCACCAACGACACATTTGCATCCAACAGCAACTCTGGAGGTGCCACTTCTTTTAAGGTGAAAGTAAAATTTGACATTCCCATATTTGAGGGCCAAATAGATGCAGAAATTGTAGATAGATGGTTGAATATATTAGAAGGATATTTCTCAGTTCATAACTTTTCCAACCGGGAAAATATTACTTTTGCACTCCTTAAAGCCGACCCCATGTCAAGGACTGGTGGGAAACTTATTGTGAGAAAAAGGATGAGGGGGAACCCTTTCTGTTCTCGGCTACGCCCACTTGGGATTCATTCCGAGATGCCATTAAGGAAAAATATTATCCCATGGGGAGCGATGAGGATAAGTACATACAATGGAACGCACTATGGAAAAAAAAGGGGTCAAGATGTGCATGAGCTGATGAATCTGTTCCATACCCTGTGCACAAAGTTGGGTATCAAAGATTCGGAGAAACATTTGGTGTTGAAGTACCACAGTTGTCTGCAAAAATAAATTTAGGAGGAAATGGAGTTCCTTGACATCTCCTCACTTGGTGCAACATACCGGTATGCTGCCAAGATTTAGTATAAATTCAAACAAAATAAGCGAGACTTTGGATCTGCAAATTAGAAGCAAGGGAAAGGTGCCCCTAAACCACAGAACAAAGGATAAATCCAAGGCGGGGCAACCCAGGACAACCTACCAAAGCTGCAAGAAAAGAATAATGTTGCGAAGCCAAAGAAGGACATCAGAAAGAAGTGTGAGTTCCATAAGAGCTCCACTCACAACACAAGTGAGTGTCGGGACAAGAAGTCACTAGTGGCCGAGCTGAAGGCTTCTGAATCAGATGCATGCTTCGACTCTGAATCAGAACTCAAAAAAAGGAATGAGAAAGGGAAATATATTATCGATTCAGATCCTAATGCCATCGTTACCACCATGAATATCCATAAGGAGGAGCTGAAAGATTTAGAGGAGGGGGAGCGCCTCTTCCATTCCTAGATGTGGGTAAATGGTTCCCCACTGTAGTTCATTATCGATAGTGAGAGCTAAAAGAACCTCATTCCAACAGAGGTCGTGAAGCGGTTGGGTTTTCCGACCACATCACACCCACAGTCATACACCATCGGGTGGTTTCACCAAGGATGAGATCTCCACATCAGGCAGCAGTGCTGCCTTCCCTACAACATCAAACCCTTCACAAATGAGGTATTAAGTGACATTTATCCTCTTAATGTTTGTGATGTATTATTAGGCCAACCATACTTGTGGAAGTGACATGTTGTGTATGAGTCTAGGCCTAGCGTTGTTATTGTTAATTTGGGAAATAATGTGTACAAGACACTGTAGGTAGCACCGCCTACCGCCATCTCTTTGGTTGCTGCAAAAAAATGCAGTAAGCTCATTTCCAAAATGGGGAAATTTGTTTTCCTGGTGATCCGCCCCCAAGGAAAGAAGAAGATAGTGGCCATGATCTCTAGACAGTTCTCCTCTGAACGACAATAACATATGGAAAAATTCATGGAGGAGTACAGGGACATATTCACCTCACCCGTAAGGGTGCCTCTGCACTGTCAGGTCAAGCACTCCATCGATCTGACCCCAAGTGCATTGTTTCCAAATGAAACAACCTATCGACACTCTGTTCTGGAGAATGACAAAATTAAGAGGCAGATTCAAGAGTTGCTACAGAAAGGTCACATCTGGTCGAGTTCATTTCCCTGTGGGAGCCTGATCGTGTTGGTGCAGAAGAAGGGTGGGACTTAGAGACTCTGTATTGACTATTGGGCACTGAACAAGATCATTGTCTGGAATAGGTACCCGATCCCACAGGTTGATGAACTTCTGGACCAACTCAAGAGGGAAAAGTATTTCAGCAAGATCGATTGGAATTCTGGGTATCACCAGATACCAATTGAACCCTCTGATGTGTGGAAGCCTGCCTTCAAATCCAACGAGGGCCTTTTCGAATGGCTGGTCATGCCTTTCGGGTTGACGAATTCTCCCGCAACCTTCATGCAGTTGATGGAAGACATCTTGTGGCCATTCACCAACTCATTTTTGGTGGTGTACTTGGATGACATCCTTACCTTCATCTAGACTTGGGAAGAGCACCTCCACCACATCCGACAGGTCCTCCAAACACTGTAGCAACACAAGTTGTGTGCCAATTTGGAGAAGTGAACTTTTGGCATGACCCAGGTTCAGTATCTGGTATACATTATTGATGAGCGGGGGATGCATGTGAATCCAAGCAAGATCCAAGTCCTTCAATATTGGCCAGCCCCATCCACTCTAACAAAGCTCCACAGTTTTCTGGGTCTTCCCAATTTCTACTGCAGGTTTGTGTTGGGATTCTCTCATATCACTTGGCCCTTGAGTCAAGTCACCAAGGGGGGAATGAAAGTAAAATTATTTCGGTCTGAAACTCAATAGAAGGCATTCGTAGAGTTGAAACATTGCCTCTTCTCTCCACCAGTGCTAAAATTACCATACTTGAAACAACCATTTGAGATCGAGACATATGCCTCTGACTATGCTATTGGGGAAGTTTTTGCTCAACAGGCGCATCTAGTGGCATATCACAATGAGACACTTTTCGACACAATCCAGAAGTATCCCATATATGAAAAAGAGATGTATTCCATTATGCAGGCTTGCTGACAATGGAAGTATTACATTTTGGGGAAGGAAACGGTCATCCACACAGACCACCGACCCCTATAGTTCATACAGACACAAGGGAAGCTACAGAATGGTCACCATCCGAAGTGGTCCACATATCTGCAACAATTATATTTGAACATCAAGTAAAAGAAGGGAAACACCAATAATGCTATTGACTACCTCAGCCGACCACTAATTGTGGCGCTAACCACTGTGCTCAACTCTTGTGGGCATGAGACTTATAAATGTCCGCTTATCTACAAAAGCGATCCAGTATTTTGCCACACATACAAGACACTCTTGGAGGGTAATAAAGTTCCAAATTTTCACCTCTAGGATGCACTGCTATGTCAACTGGGACAATTTTTGGTTTCTTCAAGCGAGCGTGCTAAGATGGTTTGGGAAGCGCACTATAGTCGGGTCACTGGGCATTTCGGGGTCAAGAAAATATTCATAGTACTAAAAAATAATTTCTATTTGCTGAACCTTCAACAGGATGTCAAGAAGTACATCAGATCCTGCACTACCTGCACCATTTCCAAACCGACCATCAAGAATCAAGGCTTCTATACTCTGCTACCTACCCCTAGTCGACCTTGGGAATAAATCTTCATGGATTACATGTCGAGCCTTCCTTCTTGATCAGAGGCTCAGTATATAGCTCAAAAATGAAAGTTCTCGGAAATTCTCCAAACTAGAATGACCAGATAGAGCTCGTCTCCAGGATTTCGACGCAATTTGTTTCGTCAAAATCTGACTCTGTATGAGTAAGTTATGACATGTTGTTCGCTTTCCCAAACAGGGAAAAAATGTGCAGAACAGTGACAGACTGATGACTTGGAAGTCTAGCCAGCATCTCAGGAATATCCAGGGAATATTATCTAGTTTTTAACCAATGACACTGTGACAAGTGTCACAGTAATATTTGCTTGGGAATTGAATTTTTTCTTCCTATTCTAAGGTTGAATTTTTTATATGTGGGTGCATTATTTTTTTTTTTTATTATGGTGGAATTGGGCCAATGGAGAAGGAACACGTGGAGTAGCCAGGGGCTGCCACGAGCCCTCCCCCATGGAAATTCTACGAGCGCATATATTTATTTAAACCAAAGTCAAGGGGCGCATACATTTTTTAACCATGGTCAAAATGCCGAAGTGTATTTTAACAAAATTATATCACCAAGGAGGGGCAAAGGTTGGGGTTGACCCGCGACCTCCCCCATACAAGCACCAACACCAACCAACATACCACACAACAAGTCTTAACATGTAAGGGAGCCCGCTTATACTTAAAGCTTATGCATTCCACAGTTGGGTGGAGGAGGGGGCTAGCCTCATAGGCTAGGCCCCTCATAATACGACCTCTACCCTGTGAGGGCTAACGCGTTAAACACGCTTAGCAATAACCACTATAGTTAATGACATTTAAAACCTTGCTTATCTCCAATTAATAAAGCAATTGATCTGGTGACGGAGATGGCATAGTCCGGTAAATGCGGTGGAGATCCAGTTTTAGTGGACTTATCTGGCCAATTTCCAGATTTGGAGGCAAAATTGTGGAAAATTGGTTTTTTCCATAACTGAGGCAATTCTTGACCAATTTTGGCTCAGGAAGAGTCATTATTGATATATTTTGATGTTTTTGAGCCATTGGAGTAGGTTGTAGAGGCAACAGCACACTGTAAACAACATTTTTGCATAATTGAAGCTAATATAAAGACCCATGCCATGGAAGTTGGACCAGGGAGATGTAGCCCAAGAGGGGTGAAATCCTTCATAAAAAACCATGTGTATTTGACTCAGTTGTCTGTGTTTGCTGTGTGTTTATATGCTTATGTTCAACATTTAGTTTCCATGCTTTTATGTTCATGAAATCAACTTAATCTCATCAAATTTATTTTTTTATCAATAGTAAGTACATCTATAAATCCTTGTACAAGAAGCAAACATAAGCACTTTCATTATAGTTATGAAACTGATATTAGCACAAAAATAAATAACAATCAATTTTATATCACTTCTAATAAGCATGGCAACGACTGTGTTTTTGTGTCGTCGATATATTCTCGAAGATGGCCATATGGCAGCTCGCAAGAAGAATATCACACAAGAAGCCACCAATAAAATCTTATTTGAGCGAGTGTGGGTACACTTTGTGATCCCACAATTTATCATCTTAGATCGGGACAACATGTTCCTTAGTACATTTTGGTGCCACACAAATTCCAGGTGGGCGATAAAGTGTGGCTACATTTGCAGAAGGAGCACCTCGATGGACCCCACCCCAAGTTTCACCCACTCCGATATCGGCCATACACAATCACCAAGGCTATAGGGGACAATTCCTTCAAGCTGTTATTTCACCATTCCTTGGTCTGCACCCAATGTTCAATGTGGACCACCTTCAGCCCTACTTTCGACCTCTACTGGACACATCCGACATGGCATAACAACTCACACAACAAGAGTTAACCCAAGGCTGCGTGGAACAAGCCACAATTGATTGAATCATGGAAACACAAATCAATAACACTTTCCAGTAGAGGATCCAACTATATCGAGTTGTCAAAGAAGGCCAAATCCTCCACGAGGGCAAGTGGATCACCAAGGACCAGGTTCAACATAAATTTCCTCACCTCATGGAGGCTCTGCACATAATGGGGACCATTGATTCCTAAGGCGGGAGGAATGATCCAGGTGGATATTGGTGGCCACACACCTATTCCACCTATACCTCACGTCAATTTCATCAGTTTCATTTTTTATAACATCATTTACAAATTTTAGCAGTTTTTCGGGTCATGAACTTCTAGAGTAGTTTTTACCACCTAAATGAATTTTTTAAGGCTTGAAGTAGGTCTATACTCATAGGTAGGGTTATGTGGAAAAAAATATAGTACTCAGAGAGATCTTTCAAATGATATATCATACGCTCCAAACAGATATAATATGACCAAGTTACGACCCCGAGAAATTGGCTGCCTAACTAACCCCAACGAGGCCCACAAACTTTTGGTGCTTCATCTCCTGAGGTTATGGTTGTGGTTGTTTAGGGTTTTCCTATGTTTTTAAACAATAAAAATACCCTTGAACCTCATTGTAACATATTTCAAAGGTCCGTGTCCGCCACATCTCTTCTCAGAGATAAGCTACGAGCACCCTAGCTAGTTTATTTCCATTCTGTCTGTAAACATATTTCAAATATTTGATATTAATGAAATGAAGTGTTATTTCTTCTGCATATTAACATTTATGTGTATTTCTATATTTTATTGCATTCTTGCATAAGTTCGGATCAAGGGATGCCAAATTATATATGGTATTATTATTTTTAGTGATCTATAAATTATATGTGAAAGAAAAAACACTCTGGGATGCTAGTCAAAATTGATATGCCCAAGGATTATGACTAGTTAAATTAAGGATTACTATCCAAAATCCTTATGGACTTTGAGATTCAAGAGAATTGGGTCAATTGGATCATGGGCCTTATATCGTGTAACTTCTTTTCTATATTAACCAATGGACATCTGTTTAAACTATTCAACCCTTCATGAGGAATTCACCAATGAGACCCTAATTTTCCTTTCCTTTACATTATTATTGTAAAAGGTTTAGGTTAGTATATCAATAGCAAAGTTTTAGAGAGACATATCCTCTGTCTCTCTTGTTGGCCTATTATTAAGCCCCTCTTTCCCACCTTAAATTTGTGTATGATAATCTCCTCTTGGGAACTAGCTTAGTCATAGAAACCAAAGGCTTAAAAGAAGCCTTATATACTTTTCTACAGACTTTAGAAGGTATCATTAACAAATATAAATCCCAATTTTATTCTTTAACACTTACCTAAACATTTAAAGAAACATATCTTGTATTTTATGTTTTCATAGGACCTACCTTCCATCCACATACATAGGGGCTATCCTTCTTAACAAAGCATTGAGATAGCCTCTTGGGAAGAACTCTTACTTAAACTAGAGGCCAAAATATTGAGATGAAACTTTAGATTATTTCTCTCCTAGGGATATCTCCTAATAAAATTTATCTTGTATGTTATGCCTCTATATTTTTTTTTTAGTTTTAGCAACTCCTATTAATATCATCAATAAATTGGGAATATTCAAAGGACCCTTTTGTGGGTATACACCCACAACCAACACAAATGGTATCTAGTAGCCAAACACTAGTGGAAATGGATAAAAATATAAGGATATATTTAGGTGAAGTTATGGAGATAAAATTGTTAGTGTCCAAATATTCAGTGATCAAATGTTCTCTTTTAGATTTTCTTAGTAGTGGTCCTAGGTCAAAATTTCATGTTTCAGGTCATTTTTCAAATAAAATCTTGTTCACTGAATATTTCTAGGTCTTAAATGCTACTCCCTACACTCCATTCATGGTGATTATCATCTTATAGGTCATGTCATCCATTTATCATATTGGGTCTGAGGTCATTCACCACACCTTCATTTAGGTCAAAGTGTAGGTCTCATTTTTTTCGCCACCATAAGAGTCAAATATCATAAAAGAAGGTGAACAAAATCTCATTGTCACCATACAAGTCATTTTCATAGGGAGTTAGCAAAGATAGGGAAATAAGTAAAGAGCTCCTCTCTTCTCACCATCATACTCCATAGTTTCCAAGTGTAGAAGAAAAATAAACAGATTTGTGCCAACACTACCTATGCTACGCTTCTAAGGTGTTGTGCTATGCTTCTAGAGGTGTTGCACATGTGTTGCGCTACGTTTCTGGCATGCGCTACGATTTTGGTATTTCAGCTCCGAATTAGTTCTCCAAGGTTAAAATATATTGCACAAAGTTTCATACACCTCCTAAACAATAAGTGAATTCTCTTCATACCTCATTCAAGTCAAATTCTTAAGAAAAGTGTGGATTCCCTCCTTAGGGTTTTCTTCAATACGTTTTTGGTTTCCTCCATGCTTGGATATTTTTAGTTGGAAAACCCTAATATAACCAACTACAACATTCATATAACCTTCATACATGAGGCCCTAACATCTCTTATCACTCATAGCCCTCTTTTCCATCATTTTTATCAAAACCCTAATTTTCACTACATTATTGCAAGAAAACTAGGAAATACCTGTGTTTTGACCTTTTGGGCACCTTCCTCATGCCCATTTCCAGAAATTTCACTTGCAGTGTAAAGCCAATGCATCACCCTACCTCCTAAATTTTTTAGGGATTTTTCCCTAGCTTCCTTCCACCCCATTTTTGCACCTAAAATCACCCTACCATTACCCCTGTTTTCCTAATTCTACACCACCCATTTCATCTAGCTAGGGTTTTAATATTGTTGAAAAACACCATGGATGGAGAAGCGAAAGGCCCATAAGGGAGGTCATAATTTCAGGTTTGAGCCAACTCAGACCCATGTCATCATTTTTAGAGCTTCGTGATCATTTGTTAGGGTTTACATTGCACACAGGGAACTTTTTCTTCAAAATCAGTTTATGAAGTAATGGAGATGAATTTTACAAATGTGAAAAAGGTTTTTGTCAATAATAGGCCAAAGAAAAAAAATTCCTTCATTTTTTGCACAGGTGTTATTATTTGAGAGAAATTCAAAAAATAGAGTTTCTCCAGGTCATTTTCTGCACTTTAGAACATGTTGTCTTCAATTCAAGTTTTCATGGATTTGGAGCAGGGTTTTGCAGTTCTTGATGACTCCATTTTGTAGCATCCATCCTAATATTTCCAACCATACCACTTTCGACCCAAAAATCCTCTGGGAAGGCCTCCAAACTCCCTCTCAAATTAGGTGTGACGCTTCTACTGAGAGTGCGCTATGCTTCTACAAATGTTTAGTGGTCAACGTCAAACTTGGATTCTGAGAAAATGGGAAACAATTTTGAAAACTTGGAGGTTGTTGTTCCTAACATGCAAAAGAAAAAAAACCTCTCTCTGGTTTTAAAAAAACATTATTTTTTGAGGGATATTGATCCATCTTTGAGCCCTATTTATGCAAAAAATGTTTGGAAAATCTAGAAAATTAGTCTTTGCAGAAGCATCGCACATCGACATGCCACTTTTCCTCAGAGCATATAAATGGAGAAATTTTTATATGGTTGGATTTATTTTCACTTCTAAATCACAGATATGACCTCAGGTTTTTATGTCCCCCTCCCATTTTGAAGAAAAATGCAAAAAACATCACCTTTTTCATGCTTCTGCCATCTATTTTGCTTTTGTGTGGTGCTTCTGGAGTGAGGTTGGGAGAATCAATTTTTGAAGGCCTTCCAGGGGGTATTTTATCAGTTTTGAGGGTGCAATGGAAATAATACACACAATTATACCTTTCCTAACTCTCATATTTTCAAATGGGTTCCTAAACGCCAGTCAAAATCAGCTCCAAAGTGGCGTGACACTAATGCTAGGAGGCATGACGCTTTTGTCATTGGATTCCCTTGGACAATTGTCAACTCAGAAAATATCCAAATTTCGAAGTTTAGCTGTCCCATGAGGTGTCTTTTTAGTGGAAAATTTTGTTTTTGACTTTTTTTATAGAGAAATGATGTAATTAATTCAAGACACATGAACTCCTAGTTATTAGCAAAATTTGAGGAAGCGGTTTCTAACTTCCCTAGATTCTAGGTAGTGACTCATATAGTACATTTATGATGTGTTTTAGATCAGATTTCGACCCTAAGAGGTGTCATGAACTCTATTATATATAAGTAGTCCACCTCAAGTCATTTTAGAGGTTGGATAGTTGTTATTTGCAGTGGAGCTATTTTACAAGCTTTTGTTTTTAATGAAATCAAAGACAATGCTGCATACATAGTGTTGTAGAAAATGTTCACATATATGCTTCTTTTTGTTAATATTATCATTTTATAGACAGAAATCATGCTTTCCATGCTCCGTTTTTATAATATTTGCATGAACATGTCTCTACTCCCATGATGAATGAATTCATTTTAATGCTCATTTCGACTCTCTCTCTGTTCACCCTATACACATTGAAAAATTAAGCATGTTCCTAAGCTTACCTACCTGGCCTCATCCTTACCTGTGCAGCTAAACCTTTGAAATCTAGCTTAAAACCGAGACCTAGTTCCTTAATTGTCATTATTATCCAGCAAAACTTCAAAAAAATAAAAACCTTAATCTATTGAGCATCATAACTAGCCTAAGATCATTATATATTCAGTCATATCATTGGCTACAAAGTGACAATGAGAGAGCCCTCTCAGGTTTTGGTAGGGCTAGCTACCTGACCTAAAGGTTGGTTTATGGTTACCTTCCTTCAGTTGCATTCTCAGCCTTGGGAAATGGGGGAACTGATAACATTTTTGGCATCGTTTTCGGGGAGCGAAGGTTAAATATTTCCTGGGAAAGAATGAAAAATATTAGCTCTAACTGCTGATCGTGAACAATGGTCAGGCACAAGAAGGCTGTGCATATTTCACCTGGCGACTCCAGTGTCAAAGAATCCAAAAGTTCATAGTTTTCATGGCGACTCCACTCTTCAAAAACTGGTATCTTGAAGAACTTTTTGGTGAGTTTATTGTTTTCAAGATGAGTTCTCGGTACAAAAGTATGCTCATATGCATTGAGATCATATTCCAGGATTTCCAAATCGTATGCCTCAGGTAGATTGGAAAAAATACTTGCAAAACTTCAGTGATGGAAAATGTGATGATCCTACACTTCATTTAATAAGATTTTATATGCATGTGTGTAAGCTGAAGATTAATTTTCATGAAAATTGTTTAATGAATATGTTCATGATCACATTAGAAGAAAAATCATAGTTTTGGTATGAAAGCTTGCCTCCTACTTGTATTTATTCTCTCAAGGATTTTCACTCAGTATTTTTTGAGAAGTATAGAGAAACCTATCCTTCTTTGCTTTTGATTGAGGATTGCTGTGATCACTTTGAGAATTTTATTCAAGAGTTAGAAAGTAATTATGGCGATGAATATTTTATGCATGATGAACTCTTGGATTTTTTGAATGAAAACCCCTTTCACCGCCATGAGAAGATCATGGATTCTAACCTGGATGACATCGAACTTGAGCAAAATTGTTCAAAGGATGACATTGATCTTCCATCTTTCGAAGTTGATGATAATTTTGAGCATTATTGCCAATCTTCAAGTGATCAAGATATATATTAAGATGTTCTATCCAACTAACCTTCATCACTTTCCTCTTCTAATTTTTTAATTCAGGAAGAAATATGTGCAGATCAGAATTTTGAGTTTGCTTATATAGAAACTCTAGAGAGTCATGATTTATGTGTTGAGGTAAAAAACAATGTACAACATGTTTTTTTTCTTGATTTTGATGAACATGTTCAAAAACCTTCAAATGATCAAGATATAGAATTTTTTCAGAGTCAAGACAATTCTCTTTCTGATATACATGAAAAGCCACTTGTATATATTTGTGTTGATGCTGATTTGGCTACCTCAATTGAAGATCTGCAAGAACATACAAATCTTGTCTCTCATATGGATGATATGGAAGATAAAATTGTTGCATTTTTATTTAAGAATGATCAACCAAATGAAGAAGAAAAATCATCCATTATATCTGCAAGCATCTCCCTTCTTTTTGCTGATCAAAAAGAGGTAATGTTTCATGATTTTCAAGACCCCTTGGGAAGTCTTTTGCAAGCATAAGAAAAGGTGGAGCTTGTTTTGTTCACCAACCCTTTTTTTGGGCTTAGATTTGATTTTTAATTTCCATTTACTCAATATTTCTTTATTGCTGGTGGAGATGAATACAAGCATCAGTCACGTAGTCATTTACTTGATTGGTTACATTAGATCTTAGAATTCACTTGATCAAGTGATTTATGGATCAGTTAGAGTAGGTAAGGTGTGATGAATAATATCAACATTCTTAGCATCTTTTTCAATGTTAGTTTCCAGTATAGTTTTTAGTTTATGATGTACAGTTCAGCTTTAAGTTTGATTTGAGTCAGTTTGCGGATTGTAGCTGCGGTTACTCCATTTCCCAATGGATGAGGATACTTGATCTACAATCTTCTTGACACCTCCTGAAGGAGATGCCATCACCATATGGAGCCAATGTTAATGTCCAAATGTTTAGTGATCAAATGTACTCTTTCATATTTTCTTAGTAGTAGTCCTAGTTCAAAATTTCATGTTTCAAGTCAGTTTTCAAATAAAATTTTGTTCACTGAATATGTCTAGGTATGAAATGATACTCCCTACACTCAATTCAGGGTCATTATAACCTTAGATTCATGTCATCCATTTATCATCTTGGGTCTGAGGTCATTCAACACACCTTCATTTAGTTCAGAGCCTAGGTCTCATTTGTTTCACCACCATAAGAGTCAATTATGTCATAAAATAAGGCGAACAAAATCTCATTTTCACCATACAAGTCATTTTCATAGGGAGTTAGAAAAGATAGGGAAATAAGTAAAGAGATCCTCTCTTCTCACCATCATACTCCACAACTTCCAAGGGTTGAATAAAAATAAGAAAATTTGTGCCAACACTACCTATGCTGCACTTCTAAGGTGATGCACTACACTTCTGGAGGTGTTACACACATGTTGCGTTACGTTTTTGGCATGCGCTACACTTTTGGTATTTGAGCTCCAAATTAGTTATCAAAGGTTCAAAAATACTGAAAAAGGGTTCATAAACCTCCTAAAAAGTAAGTAAATTCTCTTCATACCTCATTCAAGTCAAATTCTTAAAAAAATGGTGGCTTTCCTCCTAAGGGTTTTCTTCACTATGTTTTTGGTTTCCTCCATGCTTGGCTGGTTTCAATTGGAAAAAAACTAATCTAACCATCCACAACCTTCATATAACCTTCATACACCATACCCTAACATTTGCCTATCACTCATAGCCCTCTTTTCTATCATTTTTATCAAAACCCTAACTTTCACTACATTCTTGTACGAAAACTAGGAAATTCTTGTGTTTTGACCTTTTGGGCACCTTCCTCAAGCCCATTTCTAGAAATTTCACTTCCATTATAAAGAAAACTCTTCATCATACCTCCTCAAATTTTTAGGGATTTTTCCCTAGCTTCTTTCCACCCCATTTCTACCCCTAAAATCACCCTACCACTACCCCCTCTTTTCCTAATTCTACACCTCCCCTACCCATTTCATCTAGCTAGGATTTTCATCTTGTTGACAAACACCATGGATGGAGAAGAGAAAGGCCCATAAGGGAGGTCATAGTTTCCATTTTTAGCGAAATCAGACCCATGGTATCATTTTTAGAGCTTCGTGATCATTCGCTAGGGTTTACATTGCACACAGGGACACTTTTGCTTCAAAATATGTTTATGAAGTAATGGAGAATAATTTTACAAAAGGGAAAGAGGTTTTTGTCACTAATAGGCCAAAGAAAAATAAAATCTTAATTTTATGCACATGTGTTATTATTTGAGAAAAATGCCAAAAATACAGTTGCTCCAGATCATTTTCTGCACTTTTGTACAAGTTGTCTTCAAGTAAAATTTTCAAGGGCTTGGAGCAGGTTTTTGCAGTTATTTATAAATCCATTTAGAAGTAGAGATCCTACTATTTACAACAATACCACTTTCAGCCCAAAATTCCTCTGGGAAAGCCTCCAAACTCCCTCTCAAAGTAGGCATGATGCTTCTGCTGAGAATGTGTTATGCTTCTACAAATGTTTAGCGATCAACTTCAAACTTGGATTCTAAGCAAATGGGAAGCTATTTTCACAAACTAGAGGAGTTTTTTGTTCCTAACATGTCAAAGAACAAAAAAAATCTGTTCTTTTTTGAAAAACTGTTATGGTTTGAGATATATTGATCCATCGTTGAGCCTTATTTCTGCAGAAAATTTTTGGAAAATCTGGAAAATTGGTCTTTGCAGACGCGTCGTGCAGCGGCGCGACGCTTTTCCTCAGAGCATATAAATGGAGAAATTTTAATATGGCTGGATTTAATTTCACTTATAAATCACATATATGACCTCAGGTTTTCATGTCACCCTTCCATTTTGAAGAAAAATGCAAAAAACATCACTTTTTTCATGCTTCTGCCACCTATTTTGCCTTTGTGTGGCGCTTCTAGAGCGAGGTTGGGAGAATCATTTTTTGAAGGCCTTCTAGGGGGTATTTTCTCAGTTTTCAGGGTGAAATGGAAAGAAGAAACACAAGGCTACCTTTTATAACTCTCATATTTGCAAATGGGTTCCTAAAATTCAAGCAAAATCAAATCCAAAGTGGCGCGATGCTTCTACTGGGAGGCCTGATGCTTTTGCTAGGAGGCATGACGCTTCTGCTACGAGGCATGACACTTCCATCATTGGATTCCCTTTGATAGTTGTAAACTCAAAAAATCTACAAATTTCAAAGTTTAGCTGTCCCATGAGGTGTATTTTTAGTGGAATTTTTTTTTTTTGCCTCTTTTTATGGAGGAATGATGTAATTAATTCAAGAGACATGAACTCCTAGTTATTAGCTAAATTTGAGGAAGTGGTCTCTAACTTCCCTAGATTCTAGGTAATGAATCATGTAGTATATTTATGATGTGTTTTAGATCAAATTTCAACCCTATGAAGTGTCATGAACTCTATTTTCTATAATTAGTCCACCTAAAGTCATTTTAGAGGTTGGATAGTTGTTATTTGCAATGGAGCTATTATACACACTTTTGTTTTTAATGAAATCAAAGACAGTATTGTAGACATAGTTTTGAGGCTCCAGTGGCATGCCTTTGAGAATTTATTTTTCTTTGTTTTCTTATCATGTTGAATGTTATGTTATCCATCTTTCACATATATGCTTCTTTATGTTAATATTATTCATTTATAGACATAGATCATGCTTTCCATGCTCTGTTTTTATAATATTTACATGAACATGCCTCTGCTCCTTTGATGAATGAATTCATTTTAATTATCATTTTGACTCTCTCTCTATTCACACTATACACAATGACAAATTAAGAATGTTCCTAAGATTACCTACCTGGCCTCGTCCTTACCTCTGCAGCTAAACCTTTGAAATCTAACTTAAACCCTAGACATAGTTCCTTAACTGTCATTCCTATCCAGCAAAAAATCAAACAAGCAAAAAAACCCTAATCTACTGCGAATCATAACTAGCCTAAGATAATTATATATTCAGTCATCTCATTGGCTGCAAAGTGACATTGAGAGATCCCTCTCTGGTTTTGGTAGGGCTAGCTACCTGACCTAAAGGTTGGTTTGTGGTTACCTTCACTCAGTTCCATTCTCAGCCTTGGGAAATGATGGGAGTGATAACACAAAGTATGCCCCTGGAATTCTTGAAAAATATCTAGTAAGAATAGAAGGTGATTTTCTATGCTCTCTTATTTGGAACAATGCTTGGATAAATAGAAACTTGGATGAGCACCAATATTTTTGGAAGGTGTAATGAAAAACAAGACATTTTAGGACAACACATGGTAGCAAGAATCTATCCTATCTCCAAAAGAGGATTTTATTTCATTTCAATTTGAAACCCTAGAAGTTGGATGCTAAAAGATCAACCATTATTGGACTAAGGAAGGGGACATGGAAAAATTATGGCTTCTCTAATAGCTTCCTAGTAAATACTAGCCTATACAAGGGAGTAATGACTACCTCCAAAAAATAAATGAACTTATATAATTTTGACTTATAATAATTAGTGCAAATGATGACATCCTTAGGTGGGAGTGGAAAGGAGACAACCAATTAAAAGTTAAGGAATCCTTCTATCTAGTGACCAAATGGATAAACACCAAGTTTTCCCCACAATGGAAATTAATACGGAACCTTGAAATCTAGTGAAATATCAATACATTCCTTTAGTTTCTTAAGGTTAAGAAAGCCTTAAATTGGTCCCATAAGCTCATTAGAGGGGGATTTATAGGACCATTTAGATACCCACTATGCTTAAATATGGATGAAATCCAAAACCATTTCTTTATAAAGTGAAAGGTCTTCAAAAATATATCTGATAGAGGGGAAATTCCTTCTTGTCAATTAGATGTATCTTTCATAGTGGTTCAACACACCATTAATCAATGAAGGAAGAACCCCTTCTATAACAACATCCTAAACCTATTTTGGAACTCATTTCTGGGATTTTTTTATGGAATCTTTGGAAGGAAAGGAATAAGTGGATATTTAAATAAAAAGTGCTCAAATTTGAACAAGTCTGAGGCCTAATTCTAAGAAAGAGCAAGGAAATAGCTACAACTAGATCTTGGTCTCTAGAATATAAAAAAACACCTAGTGTATAAATAGAAATCTTGAAGGAGCTTGATATAATGGGATCAATACAATGGACCCCTTCATAGTCCAAAAAAAAAGGCATCTCCTCTCCCGAAAAATGGTATCCCCTTTAAGAGGATCAAATAAAGTTGAATTTCGATGGAGCCTATAAAGGGAATCCTGGACAGGCCGGGGCGGGAGAAGTTTCCACAATCACAAAGTTGAGGTCCTCTATTTTTTCTCTAAATGGTTGGGTTACAACACCAAAAATGGCATATATCTCACAAATATCATAAGCGAGTTGTGTATGACAATTTAAAGAATATTCGCTTATCTCATAGCAGAGGGTGACTCTTGTTTAATAATTCAAGTATTTTCTAATATCTAAGATGGTGCCCATCCCCTCAAGATCTCAATCAATTGGAGGTTGACAATAGGATATTTCGAAGTGGATTAATTTTTGGAAATCCTTCCCATTATCATTACACAATACATTATATGATTTAGAAATATACTAGCTAACAGACTAGGTAATGAGTGGGTAGCTCATTTTACTCATCTCTATGTTTGGAATTATTTAGAAGCGACTGTGGACCCACTTTAAGATGAATATTACACCATCATGATTTGAGAAAATCAAACCTCGAATACGGTGCTATATCACAAGCAAGACACTTGGAAAACAAAATCATGTGACATGGTGAAGAAAGGTAGAAACACATCATAGTTTTTGGAGGTATGTTACAACTCAGGTGATTGTGCCATGTATAGGATCCATTGGCTATATTTCCCCTCACTAAGTGATCCCACCTTTTGCCATGGATGCCACACTACATTCCATTAATGTCATAAGCAAGGGAGGGGTTCATCCATTGGGTACCTTGGGAAGACGATAGATGAGGGGATGCTACATGGGCTAGTAGGTTTAAAATTCAACGTCATGGCCAAGACAACAACCATGATTATGGAATTACAGTCAAGGGAGAAAAATACAACTTAGCATGATTATTTTAGGGTACACCAACTAATTCCTTAAATGATGAGTATGTCTCGATGGAGGGTGATGGGTGGTGTATCAGTACACACAGATTGTAATGGGCTCAAATTTATTTTCACTCCATGGAGCCTCCAAAATAGTTGCAACACTTGCAGAAAAAATTTACAAAGGATGAAATATTAGGTCAAGGTTTTCTTACAGGATAAGTGCATAAGGGTTATGGCTCCAACTAGGTGATGAAATTTTAAGTGGAAGAAGCCAATGGAAGCTTCTAGAAGCTCAATGTGCAATCAAGATATGTATTCGAGCCTAGTTTCCTAATATAAATAAGACATGGTTCGAGCTCATAATTAGTTCCTGTTTTGGTGTCTGGCATAAGGAAAAGAGGCCATGGGGGAAAATGAGGAAGTAATGCATTAACTTTAGGAATCAATAGAAAAGGAGAAATTGGTATCTAAGACCCAGGGATAGGTCTACAACTCAGGTAATTCATGGACTATGTAGGTTTTAACCTCGTACAAAAATTCTTTCAAACGAATTCTTAAAAAATAAAATATACAATGGCGAGAACATAAAACAAATATACCCAAAGATTTTCTCCCGGATCCCAAAACAGGGAATACTAGATTTATTTTGCATTATATTAATTTAAATGTTACAACACACACACACACACACACACATATAAATGTTGAATCATTCATAAATCCCAATCCATTAACTCTGTATTAGAACTTAACATATATATTTTGTATTGGATCTACAAAATACCATGGGCATAAAACTATCATGCCCAAAACCACGTGTGAAAAACATACACAAAACCATGGTTAGGTCTGCCCACCATCCTTGGGTCGGCATAAAAAAAATTCCTCGAAGCGCTACCCCAAACCCCGTGCAAGGGGGCTATTGCCCCCCTGCAACCCCCCCCCCCCGCTACACCTGACACAACGTAACAACACGTGGGGCTAGTCATGGAAGGAATATAACACACCCAAAAGACTAGGGAGACCATACTTTTTTGTTTGGTTGAAATGTATTAGCATACAAAGGCCATGGCGGTTCAATCCATATCCATGAGAAGAGAAAAAATTGATGAGCTAAAGAAGCATCTCTCTCTTTAAGGGATAATTTGAAGCCTTTGTTAAAGGCGTCTTCAGGCTCACCATCACAATTTAGGCATTAACATGAAAAAAGGAGCAATAGAATGATAGAGATATTTATGGGGTTCAAAATTTTCCCAGGATTACTGCATCTTGATCACTTATGACCCTCTCTGTCATTTATCTAGGTTGATTTTCACTCCCAGTTCAAGACTTCTAGGTCTAGTGAAATAGGAGGTCACTCCAAGGCCTTCCCTAGAGTGTTTTCCACCCTTTAGCATATTTCAATAATGTGTTTGGTCCTGGTTTTTAATTCATCTCTCTTTTCCTTTTAATCTCCTTCATAGAGCACTATATATAGGGTCCAACATAACTGGCCCAAACTTGCAATTTATTTTTGTCTGTCATCCAGTAACAATAGTTTTTTGATGAATCATGTTAAAACTTTATTTACTGTGTATATAGTTGACCATCAAATATTGGTTTCCCATTATGGAAAGCTTGTTGAATTCAAGGAGCTTGGTTTCCTAGGTGGAAAAACCCCTATTTCCTATGTTTTTGTTTCAATAATGTGAATAGAAGGAGATATTAAAAACAAAAAAAATGATATCTTGCACAACATAACAAGTTTCTATATCATACCCTATTATGACTTCGCAAGAATATTGTATTACATAATGATTAAGAAAACCAACTATTCAATAAAACATTAAAATGGTAAATGAGATGATTATTTTTTTAGATCCACAAAGGGTTGTTGTTTGTTAACACCACTTTTCCTTATGTTCTTTAAAAGTTTCATGTTGTTACTCATTAAAGGAAATAATAAAGAGAAATATGCATATGTCTAATTTTGGCTTGAAGAATCGTTGAGGTCCATCAAAGGCATTGGAAGGACATCAAAGGATGCCTCCATTGAAGGAGAAGTTATAAAAGATGGAGATTTAGCCACAAACTCATAAGTGCTGAGTTGGACCACAATTTACCCCAAAAATAATGTTATTGAGTCTAGTTGCACTATAACCTCTAAGTATTTTCAACATTCAACACCCATACATGCCTCTACCACCTTTTACCATTCCCTCATTGGTGTCATGTGCTTTGGTGTGTTTATGGCACGAGAATTTTTTGTTGCATTATCTTGCTTTACATTCTATTCAAACTATGGTTTCCACTTATCTCAACGTGTCATAAAATTAATAATGATACATTGCAATTCTTTTTTTTTAAATTGTGGGATAACCTATCATAACTCAGTTGTCAAACCAACAGTGGGGACAACCACCACTGCTGCTATCCACAAATGCAGCTTGACTCATTAATGTTATTTAAGGAAAACCACGCCACATGTAATTACTCGTTGGTGGTCCGTAAGGGGGTAGACTATCACTCCTCCCAGATGCCTTTAGGTCTTAGACCATTAACCTATTTCCTTACGTCCAAAAAAAACAAACTCTTAACCAAACAAAAATAGTTTTAGGACATACCTAAGCCCAATACATTACAATTCAACCACATCTTAACTACATATATTCAATTTTTTTTAACCATCACCCACTTTTACTACTTAGGAGAATGCCAAACTAATGACAAACTAAAAAACAAATAAAAAATAACAAAAACTGAAAAACCTGCAATTGGAACAACCATTAAAACTAATATGTACCTCCAGAGAGTACCATATCCAACTTTGGACCCAAAACACCCAAAATAGAGCATAAACCAGCAATAGAATCATAACTAGAAAGGATGCATATCCATTGAAATGAACCCACATTTATTTTCAAACTTCAAACTTCATGATTTGACACCACATAACTATTCACACAAGTGGGAGGAGAGAACAAATATGAAAATAACACCCGTTCATAAATACCCATTGTTTTAAACTTCAACTTTATTTTCCATATAGAGAAATGATAAGAGACTTATCGTATCCATAGTCACGTCATGGGGGAAGTTGAATGGAGCTCCCCACATTTATAATGGAGACGTGTTCCTACACTAGGTAAAACGTTGCGATCAAGTTATGATGGAGTTATAAAGTGTGTACAAATTCAAAATTAAAAAAACTAAAACTTTTTAATTTTGTAAAAATTAAATCTAAATCAAATTTTAACATATTTTTTTAATATTAATTTTATTTAATGATGTGATTAATTTGAATAATATAATTAATTTGAAAAACATTTATTTAAATCTTGATTTATTTAAAAAATTCAATTTTATAAATTAAAACTTAAATTAAATCTTAATTTGTTTTTTAAATCTCAATATTTCAAACCATGTTTCTTATTTTTTCAATGTTGGGCTAATACTACCTCGAAAATGATAATTGCATATTTGTAAGTTCAATGTTTTTAGTTGCAATGGAACATAATAATTAAAAACATTGATTCTTTCCTCAAAAGGCAAAGGTTGGTGGTTGCATACTTAATTTTTTTAAGTCAATATCCTTTACAATATGAACATATGGCAGATCATTAATCAATGAAAGTACTAAGTAGGTATAATATTATGAATTTATTGGTCAAAGATTCCATAAAATTATGGATGTGGTAAATAGCGGTAAAGAAAAAAATGATAATATCTAATTTAGATGATCTTTTAACAAAGAAATAAATATATTTTGAAAATAAGTAGTAGCATTGTTATATGGATTAACATCAATCGATTGAAAATATGATTACTATTGTTTTTACTTGAATTTAATTTCTACAATAATATGTTGCTCAAATTGTGATAATATTAAAATGGTGAATGTTTAATAAAATAAAGATATGTTTAAGTGTTTTTAGAACAATTGTATTTTAGATAATTGTTTTTCGAATTAATCACATCATTAGAATTAGGTCAATGTTTCCAACCATTTAATGTGGTTCATCCTCAGGACAAGGTGAAAAAAGATGATTGATCTTAATGAATAAATAGTTAGGATGCATCATGATTTCATAATAAAATCAAATAAAATAAAAAAATTTAAACATAATTTAATTAAAATATAATTTAATTAATAAATGATTATTATCAATTAAAATATGTATACATTAATTATAATAAGGTTAATAATTGAATGTTTTGAAATTTAAAAACCGATTTCATAAAAAAATAAAAAAATTTAAACATAATTTAATTAAAATATAATTTAATTAATAAATGAGTATTATCAATTAAAATATTTATATAATAGGGTGAATATAGTTCATAGTTAAAAAATTTTGAAAGGTAAAAATTCAATTTCATAAAAAAATATAAAAGTTAAAACATAATTTAATAATATATTAAATAGAATAAAGTGTTTTAGTATTATAATAGGTTAATATAGATTATTATAATAGGTAAATCAAAATTTTATAATAAAAGCATTTAAAAATCAATTATTAGTAAGAGAAAAAAAGGGTGGCAGGATAAAATCATATATATATATATATATAATAATAGGGAACAAATAAAAAAAAGAAAAGCAAGAGGGTGAAATTATTTAAAGAGAGCTAGAGTCCGGCTCTTACTCAATTTCCACCCGTCATCCCGATTGAGATTCTTAGCATGCCTTTCAATCTCAATGGCTTCCCTAAGCTTCCTATGGTGGAAGTGACCCACCCTAGCAAGGACTTTGGAGTCCTCAATGCAAACATGGTGACCCCGTTTTTCTGTATGTTCAGCAAGAGTAGAAGTGCGGAATCGATTATGTCTGATGTCTGCCGCATGCTCCTGGATTCTCTGTCTAATAGACCGACCTGTTTCCCTAATATAGAGAGTGCCACAGGAACAAGGAACCAAATAAACACCCTTCATTAAATTATATTTATTAAATGTTTAGTGGCAAGTTGATAATACTATTTTTTGTAGCTTTATTAAGTCAAATTTAAACTTAAACTTTATTCAAATAATTGTAATTGTGTTTAGACTTGTCTTACAACTCAGTATAGAAACAATGTTATAAAATGTAATGTTATGTTGATTTGGAAAAATTATCATTATTAGTTAAGATAAAATTGAGTTAGTCATTTGATGGGTTTACAAATGGTGGTTTACAAGTTTATAGTATTGCATAGCCCATGATGTTTGTTTATGGTATTTGTTACGATGGAGCATATTTATAGGCATGAAGAAATCTATTATGGAATGCAAGAGTACTATCTTAGATTCATCTTAACTCGAGACTTTATCTCTCTCAAGTAGATCCACATTTAAGATGAATCTAGATCGATTCTAATCAATTACTAATTTTTTCTCTCGATTAAAAAAAAATAAAAATAAAAACATTTAACCATCATTAAGAAAGCTCTTGATTTAAAAAACAAACAAAAAACAAAAAATAAAAACATTTAACCATAGTTGAGAAAGCTCTCCCAAACTAATTTTATTAATAATATATTTAAATGTAATAAATTATAGTAAAAAATAGTATATAATATTAAATAAAATATAAAAATTAACATTAAAATTATTAATCACCAAAAGGATGACACGAAAAGGAGGTACATTATGGTCTCAAGGAAGTTAAAGTTATAGACTATTCATGTGGTTTAAGATTCATAACAAATAACCAAATTCAAGCTTATGCCCTCTATTAGGGGTTGTATTAGTCAAAGAAAACCAGATAGCTTCTCTCACTGTTTTGGGAGACTCCCTCAGTATTATTCAACATTTGGTGAAGGGTTCCTCTATGAGGGATAAAACATTAAAAAATTCTTAGGAAAATAATTAGGGAAACAATAGAAGGATTCTCTTCAATAACACATTTCCATGTTTTCCGTGATCTCAATAAATATGTGAGCTTATGTGCTAATGAGGGGTGTAAATTAAAATTGGGAAACTTAAAAATAAATGGTTGAATGAGTTTCTCTCATATTCCTTAAAGCTAAATAGAATGAGATTACATAGATATAAAATATTGCATTATCAATTAATAATAGTATGACATATAAATTTTATTTTTTGGTGTGCTATTTTTGTAAGGTATATACCTACAAAACCCAAATTTTTTATTGTCTAATTTAAAATCATGTAGTTTTACTAGTTAAAAAAACTCAATTTTTTTTTTTTTTTTTTAAAATATAACTATATATTATTTACTAAATACTAACCCCCACACACATATATAAAACTCTTTTTCATCTTTTTGTATTAACCTACCATAACTCATTCCTTCTTAACAAATGGTAGCATTACATAACTATTTACTGAATACGTGATCCATATATATATACATAACTCTTTTTCAATTTTTTTTTTTTTTTTGTTAATTAACCTCGTCATTCAACGAGATCGGAACAGAGATATTTTTATATCAGCAACAAAAACTCGAGCTTATGGCATTCTTGATACCGTAGCGGAAGGTTGATCTTATAGTGGAAAATCCTATTTTGAATTTATTTTTATAATGAACCATAAAGTGTGATCTCTTTGTTCCTTACCATAACTCATTCCTTCTTAACAAATGGTAACATAACTTGTTTTTTTATAGCAAATTAAAATATATTTAAAAAAAAAAACTTTTGTTAACTCAATCATGGTTAATACATAATAATAATTTAAAAATGGAGTAAAATTTTTAATAAATTAAAAAATAAATGGTAATGGTATTTCCTGGTAAAATGACAATTATTATTCTTGACTTAGATTTCATGATAAAAGTGTATTATAAATTGTTTAAGATGGAAATGGAATATTGAATAGGAAGATGAAAGTACTCTCAAATACTAATAAATCATAACACAAGATCTATAACTAGTGGACAATTTAAACTTCCTATTTATGGGGTGACATATTATAGAAACAGTGGGATTAGTGTGGGGCTCATCAACCCTTTGGTTCTGTCGATAATTAAAAGGAGAGGCATGGAATCTCATAGCCACGCAACCCTGTGTGGAATGAACTTTCCTTTAGTTGATACGATGATGTATTTAGTTGTTGGTTTTTGTTGTGAAGATGGCTATCCTGGAATCGGTATGGGAGATATGAAGGAGAGTACCAAACTTGATTTACTTATGTATGATGTCAATTTGCAGGAGACAAAATGTTTGTAGGGATTTATTGTGGAGGCCTAGTGTTTTATTGCAGGAGATTTGGGAGTTAAAGCTTTAAGTACGCTAAAACATTGTAAATAAATATGGTATCCTAGCATTAAAATCTTCTACCTTGGCCTTGGAGAGGCTATCGACCCTAACCCAACATAATAACTTGGAATTTCCCCCCTCCCCCTCTGGACATCTTTGAAAACTAAATAAGGCATGTAACCCTCCTCTTGGAGCAACTCAACAAGAATAGTCATGATAACATGAATGTGGTCATCAGATTTATGAATGATCTCCAACGTAATTAGTGGAAAATGAAAGAATGTTCGGCCACCTTGTAGAGGGGTCAAAGGATAATATATGAGAAATTGGAATGCTTGGAAGGTGGGTTTTCACACATGGAATAACATGTCCATTGTGACTTCAGACCTCCATTGCTTGGCTTTGGAATGGAGAATCCTACATCGATCAACTCTTTTTATCCTTAAAGTTTGTTGGTTTCATTTTGATTTTAAAAGTATTTTGGTTCTGTTTTTTTTCTGGTTATAGTTAATAATATTATATTGGACACTTTCTATATGTTTTCGTTGTCACCTTCTATCCAATAAATCTAGTAAGAGTGAAGCCGGTGTGATTTTGCAAAAATGTAATCATCGATGTAATATTTTGATATAATAGAAAATCTTACACACATACACACACACACACACAATAAAGGTGATATTAATTTTTAATAAAGTAAACAAATACAAATATTTAATAATAAATAAATATAAATATTAACATTTTTTTAACAAAAATGAGTACTTTTGGTATTAAGTTTGAGTTCGGTCGCAACAAATACTTAGGGGATTACATTGCCTATTTTTAGTACTAACCAAAGTTTAAAGTGACCACAAACCCATTACATGGAAAGAAACCATTAGGATTAACCGTAGACCCAATTACATAAGATTTACAAAACTACAAAAGGAATAAAAGACACATATAGTGATCCACCATATACATGAAATTTGGTCATTTTCCATTTTTTTCGTTGAGATAAACATATCGCTTCCCTATATTCTCCTAGATTTGGTCTTAGCTTGTAGGATCATCTTTGATGAGCTTAAAACCTAATATTATACCCCTGAGCGCATTCACTTCATCCACAAAGCAAGAGATCTGAGGTTGGAGAGCCATTATCTCACTTTGTTCTGTTAGTGAGTGATATAGTTGGAAAATATCAACTTGCATATTGTAGTCATCCCTATGGAGGGCTTCGTGAAAATATATATAATGTGAGCATGGGATTTCTACTGAGTAGGTCTCAAAATTAGGGTTAGATTTCACGAGGATACACAGAAATAGGCTATAGAAGCAACCGATACCATAAGGATATGATCCAAACCTCCACAAGATGGCTTCGGGAGAGAGATAATTGACCCAAAGAGATTGTGGACAGGGGAATTCAGACTCAAACCTCTCAGGCCTCAAATTATTGATACCCAAAGAATAAATGATATACATTGGCCATTCAAAATTTCTATCAAACTACCATCGGAGACTAAGGTCGGTTGTGAGACAAAAGTCAAAAAATTATCACATCACCACTAAAAAAGAAACATTCATAAAACCACTAAGAAGGAAGACCACAATATTTCTAGAATGATGTCCAATAGAGATTCAAACCTATTTAATAAACATGAATTGGAATCGAGATCATTGAAAAAGGAGCCTACTTCACTAGAGTTTCCATACAAGCCATGTTGATTACAGAGAACTAAATTAAAGACAAGAAACAAAGAGTTACCTTCATGCACTAGAGCTTGGAACAACCTAAGGTCGTCAGATTTAGGGAGAGCAGGTGCCATTGGAGTGGCTTCAGAACCAGAGAGCCACATTCTCCAAACTTCCCAAGAACTGGAGTGTCGAACCCACAATATCACCACGTAGAGGAGAAGCAACTTAAGAAAAAAATAGAGCTCTTTGTACAAATGCTAGAAAATTGGAAGCCTAGACGCCATAGTGAATTCCAGAGACATGACTGGAAGCAACTTAATAGACCACGAAGGTGATGGAGCATTATGGGATGCGAACTATGACATGAATGGAGATGGAACAAGGTGAAAGATATATTTATCACTCATCCCCCTATCCATCCACATGCTTCTCATCAACTGATCATTTAATTTCCCAGTACAAATTTCGAAGAGAGGTATCATGATTCTAAGAGGAAGGAGTTTAAAATGTGAGGGAATATGATCGTAGTAATACTAAGCACACGAGGTGAAGAGAAATACATATGCATGGAGGTGGCTCTCATATATTGCCACATCATGCGAGATAAAATTCCAAACTCGAAACCAAATCTTGAAACCTTCAAGATATCTATGAAGATTATGAAGGGCATCACATAGAAGGGGAAGGGTGATGGGAAGGATATAAGGTGGGGGGGACCTAGGTTAATTCCAAGGAGACAAATAGTTAGATAAGCGAGAGGCCAATGGGAACCTTAAGTTCAAAATAAAAGGTGAAAAACCCTTCTTGACAAAGGAAGATACTACCTCCCCCTTCATGTTGGGTTTCTAGTTAGTATCAATCTAAGATCTAACAGAACAGGGAGAGGGACATATGCCCGTAAATTTACCGACCAGACCTGATCCGCCAACTGAAGAGCCCTCGATCTAGCTTGTGGTTTCAAAATCACTATTTTTTGGATATCACCAATATTCTTGATAAACTTTGAAGGAGTTACCTTTTGAAATTTAGGGCCATTTTTGACTAGGTTATTGAATGTCACGACCTCCTGAGAAAGCTGAGAATCTTGGGTCAGATCGAATATGATGGGCTACCCTGCCAATGAAAAAAAACAAGTCAACAAAAATAACTTACCTCTGTAGGGAAAAATAACCCACCAATGGGTGTCAGGTCAATAACTCCAACAATTGAGCCTAGGCGTTGGTTCCTAAGGATGTTGTGATCGATCCATCCTTAACCATATCTTGCCCAATGATGATAATTTCACTTTATCTGACTGCTTCAAAGATCGAGTATACAAATGACGTAGAACCAATATGACTAGGGTTATTGCAGGTGATTTTCATCGTCAATTCCAAATACTAACATTTATTATTAAGAAAGGAGTATATTATTAAGAAAATAGTATAATTTAATAATTACTAATATATGAAGGTATAGTGATTTAAAATGTTTATTACCATGAATTCACACACACACACATATATGGAGTATCTTTTTTTTCATAAAGTAAAGGTTAGGTTATGGGATGTGTTTATATTTAATTTTACACTTTTCTTTTAGAGTATGATTATATGATAAAATATTTAATATTTTTTTTTTCAAGATTTAGTAGATTAAAATTATTTGAGTGAGGTTCAAGTTTAAATTTTATTGACTACTATTATAATCTTTAAATTAGTGTTAAAAAACCACAATATAATATGTAACTCAACTTTTTTAATAGAAAAAGAATGAGACATCCTGAGACACACCTAATTTTTTAGGGTTTCACTTGTAGAGAAAACCGACTCTTTTAGCCTTATTATAATGGGCCAAAGTCTTACTGGAGATTTCAATCTAGGTGAAGAAATTGAGAGGCCTACCTTACAACTATTCAATTATACCACCTCAACTAAAATTTACAATTAAAATTAATAAATAAATAGATTCTAAGAATAAAAGTTGATGTTGCACTTTAATTTAAAGCTATAAAATTAATTAATAAATATATAAAAATTATTATAATAAAATAATAATTAATGATTAGTTATCAATATTTTTTATAACATATTAATAACTTAGTTAACACTAGCCTTTCATTTTAGTGAATTAATACCTTATTTGACACTAGCCTTTCACTTTAGTGAATTAATGCCTTATTAGTCCCTGTCGTCACGACATGGGACTATACTAATCGCTTGGTGTATGTTAACATTAATTTCTTTAATTTCTCTGTTATTTTTTTATTAGTATGTGGGGGCTAACTTTACTAAAGCATAGTTATATGAGAAATCATGGTTCTGGCCTCTTCCCGAGGCAGACCACAGGATATTTTTGTTTTTGCTAACCATATATCAGCTTAGGTAGACTAATGCTAACATTATTCTGTTAGCTTGAAATGCTAACTCATTTTTGAAGGGTTGGATGGATGTGCAAGCAACGTTTAAGGTTAACAACTGTTAAAATTAAGGTTAACAACTGGGTCAACAACTGGTGGATGCATGTGGATGCATATGGACACAGTTGGTGGATGCATGTGCATGTCGTGTGGCTTCAAGTTCAACCTTCAAGTTCAACTTGATTTCGGTCCCTGCTTCAACAATTCAATTTCGGTCTCAACTATATCTGGTCTCAAATCAATTTCGGTCTCAACTGTATCTACTACCCCTACTGCAACTCAATTCCGGTACCTGAAACTCAATTTTGGTCCCTACAACTGTATCTACGGCCCCTACTTCTCAATTCTATTTCGGTCCTTGCTTCAACAACTCAAACTCAATTTCAGTCTCAACTGTGAAGCAACTCAATTTCAGTCTCAACCCAATTTCCGTGTCAATTGTATCTACCGTCCCTACTGCAACTAGATTTCAGTCCCTGCTTCTGCAACTGGATTTCGGTCTGTCAGAGGGACTCTTTGACTGGTGAAAAAGGCAACATGGGCATATAATGGATATAGGTTAAATAAACCAACAACGACATACAATGGGTACGACTTAGAAGGCCGAATTCAAGTCCAGAGAACAAATCTTACCTTGTTGCAGCAGCGCTTACCCCTTTTTCTTCTGCTCGGTTTTTGAGGAGAGCTTGTTCATGAGTTGCTTGATGGGATACAAGCATGCACACCCTGCACACCCTCCACTTGTGGTTAAGCACTACTGCAATAAAAAAATAGCTGCGAGCTGCTTTCGATGAGATACAAGCATGCACACCCTGCACACCCTTCACTAGTGGTTAAGCACTACTGGAATAACAAAATAGCTTCTCCATACTGAAAGAGACCCCTTTAACAAGCATCACGAGCATACGGGCATCAATAGTAGGAATAATAACTAGCAAGACCAAAAGCATGAGAAGACTCCATGTTTTCTTCCCACGATGATTCATGCCCTAAATTGTCCTCTCTGATTCTCTTGTATGAAGGAGAGTTGCAACAGCTTCGCAGAGAATTCATGGCTGCAGAAAAGTACATAGAGACAAATTCCAGAAATGCAATGTGTCTATATCAACCAGCTTGTTTACCAGCCTAGCTAGCACAGTAGATTTCAGGATAAGCATCGCATGGCATCTTACATGTCTTGCATGGTTGTTTATAGGAATGGAGAAGTAAACCCGTGGGCTTCATGTGGGTTCCACATGTCGTATGTCATAATTTAGAATTTTTATTTTTCAAATAACTTTTTTCATTTACAATGTAATTTATTTTTTTGATTTTTCAAATAACTTTTTTCATTAACAATGTGCAAATGAGCCGATTTTTAAGAATATTTTCTGGTTGGATTAATTTAAGTCGTGGGTCTTTGGTTGAAGCTGCTCGGATGCAAAGATGTACACCAGGGATCCTAAAGCTTAACTCACTGAAGCTCACCTATCATAAAGTATAAATTCAGGTCCAAAAGGGAAATATGTAATCTATATCAATGAAAAACAATCGAATCAATGGGTGCGACTGATCCTACTACTGATTAGGCCAGAACTGTGACTATAGCTTGATTTGGCAGACATCAAAGCTTACCATAGCTTTTGGTGACCCTTAACTCACTTTTCACCAGCTCATTCACCAACACGCGATCGCTAAGAATCATTTACAGGCTACGTTATCCAATCTCGATTATTCTTCGAAAATATTAAAAAAATTTATTTTGTGGATGAAATTTAAATCTCCTTTCGAGTACTCAACAGTTTTTGGATACTATTTATAGATTTGCATAGAATTTAAAATATTCTAAAAGAAATAATTGATCATTCGAAATTTTGATTGACATGCACGGGTTTTCTGAACAGTTACACAATCTGCAATGTGTTTCTACATGAGAATATTTGAGTATTTTTAGATCTACAACCAATTAATCTCTTTTCAAAAGATTTTAATTGCTAGGATTTGTAATTTAGACATTGGTACTAGTCTAAATCTAGCTGGTTGATCAAACTTTCAGAGAGTTGAGTTATGAAGCATGGCCTAATCTAAACCTATCTGTCTTTAGAACATTTTCAGGGAGTTGAATTCTGAAGCAAGGCCTCAATTCTTTTGGCATAATCTGGCCATATTCCCGAGGCCTCATTGCATGCCAGCAAAGAACAACCCTTCCTTACAAAAGGTTTTTTTGCTAGTAAATGTCAGGCACGAGGGAAAAATTCGTGCAAAAAAGGGTATTCGACTTCTGGCCAATAAACCTACGGCTCCAATTGTTGAGAGCACATTACAAGAACGAAGTGAATCTACAGTGGAACTGAAGAACCCATCACAAACATTTGTTAAGAGTCTTCCAAGCTCATTTACTTCACATTATGCAGATAGTGAGCTAAGAAAGGGTGCAGATGTCATTGTAAAGGCTTTAGAGCAAGAGGGTGCCGAACATGTCTTCGCCTACCCTGGAGGAGCATCTGTGGAAATTCATCAGGTACTTACTCGGTCCAAGATCATAAAAAATTTCATTTTTCACCATGAACAAGGAGAAGTATTTGCAACAGAGGGGTATGCCAGGTCTACAGGAAAGGTAGATGTTTGAATTGCAACTTCTGGTCCTGGTGCCACCAAATTGGTAAGTGTTCTTACGGATGCATTTCTTGACAACATTCCTTTGGTTGCTAGTATTGTATTGTTTCCTTATTTGACAATGTTTAAGTGTGGCTCAAAAGTGTTAAGACAATTTTCATAGAAGCTTTAGAACTTCATAGGACAATACTAAGAAAAGTTCCATTTTGGTCCATTTTTATTTTCCTTTTTACACTCACAAACTTTTCTCATACTTACATTTCCCTTAAACCTATTGTTGCATGGCAGTTCACTACTTGAACTTCGGCTCAAGGCAGGGACTAGATGCCTTGCAACCATCCTTGTTTGATATTTTTTTTTGAGATGGTGGATGCTCCACTTTAACTTTAGACCACTAGTGCTCCTTGAAGGTTTTGGAGCACCAATACCTTCCTATCAATTTTAGAACATCATAACACCTAGATGTCATGTGGATAGTCATATTGTTCTTTCATATCGATTTTAAAACACCATGGCACCTAGGTGCCATATTGATATTTTTGTTCCTATACAACTCACATATTGGTGCTCTATATTTATATATGTGCAGAAGATTTGTGGTTTGGAAAAACGTCTTGAAAACCTTCAAAAAAACTCTAGTTTTCCAATTAAAATCTTCCATAAAATACATCCACTTCCAAATATAGAGGTGTGCATGGATATTTGTTTGAAAATTTTGCCCCATCATTAACTCTTACTACTTTTTTTCAAATCATATATCTTTGTAACATATCCCTGATATCACAGATTTAAGGAACGAGGCCCTTGTACTTGGGAAATGGATAAGGTTGATTAAACATATGATCTATATATAAACAATATTAGACAACAAAAGTAAAAGGTTAAATCTAATGAACACCATATATATAACTAACATTTGCACCTAAAGGTGCAAAGGAATGCTAAATGGAAATACTTGTGGGAAGAACGCACATATCAGAGGAGTTTAATTTCTTTGGGGTTCTTTAAAATGACATAAAATAAATTTTGAACACATAAATTATGAGGTATCTATCAAGTAAAGATATCTCTCTTTTGGAAATATTGAGATAGCCACTATGACTCAAGATCTAGCTCAAATCCCTTATGTGACACAAGAGATGTACCTTGTACACTGTGCCTTATTATTTGGCTATTTTGAAAAAGAAGAACAACTTGATAAGAAACACAATCTAAGTTGTTTCAAATCGTCAAAACAAATTTGTTTGTAATATATATATATATACAAACAAAAAAACTTAAAATGCATAGATATTGATAAAACTTGAACTTAGTTGGTATAAATATAATAATCCAAATTTAATGTTAAAAAATAATATAACAAACATTAACATAAAACTCTAATAGAATTGTGAAAAATTGCTAAAATATTTATCCAATTCTATGTGATAGAGTACAGGTAGCTATTGGTTTTGCTATGATTTTTTACTATCGCCCGACCATTACAGAAGCTTTTTCCTCTGTTCAATATTGTATGACCGAAGTTAAATTTGGTTGGTTAATTTGATCAATGCATTGATGGTCAACAAGTATGATGGTTCTAATGATGATCCTGCATGTATTCTATGTTTATCTCACAAGTGGATTAAAAAAACCCTGTGAATTAACTTGGGTCACAGTTGTAATTTTGGTTGTCTTGACGATAACTTTTGGTGTAACTGGTTATTCTTTTCCCTGGGATCAAATTGGTTATTGAGCAGTGAAAAGTGTGACTGGTGTACCTGAGGCTATTCCTGTAATAAGATCTCCTTTGGTAGAATTATTATGTGGAGTTGTTAGTGTGGTTCGATCTACCTTGACTTGTTTTTATAGTTTACACACTTTCATAATGCCCCTTCTTACTACTATATTTATGCCAATGCAATTTCTAATGATCCGTAAGCAGGGTATTTCAGGTCCTTTATAGAGAGGAAAGATATATTGAAAATAACTATTCATAACTTATTGTTCCGAGTAAAGACGGTAATATATAATTGCCAGGAATATTTCTTATTCAAAAATGGAAATATCCATAGAAAATAGAAAATATGGTCCTCAGATTTCTCCTTTCGATTTTGGAGTATTATTCATCCAATACAAGCAAATAATTGGAGTAGATTCTTAGAGAGAATATGGATTATGTGAGTGTATGACTTGAACTATTGATTAGGCCATGCAGATACTTTATCCGATCTACCACATAAATATTTCTTATAAAATGTGTCTCTGTCCTAATTTCCTTATCAGAGATAGGAAGTTTAGCACCTAGGTGGAAAGGCATTAGTTAGTTTGTTACGTTCCAAGAGAATTCTTTCTATGATAGAATCTGAATCAAGAAGGGCTCCGTGAGATCCAAAAAATGGGGAAAAAATTTCACATATTCAATAATTGGACCATATGACTTTACTTATCCTTTTCATAGTGTGAAAATGCATCCATTTTCCTTGCATCCATTTCAATGGGAAAATTATTGGAGTGAAATAAGGGATCTAAGGAAGGAGAGAGGCCATATCAATAACAAGTCAATACCTTGTATGCTAAAAACTTTTTGAGGTCTATTCGTGGTGATAAACACAAATTACAAGGGCTAATATGGTCCAAAAGGCATATCAATCTATTTGTGAGCTTACTTGGGTAATGCGAATTTAATTGGAATAATAAAATGGCCAATGATTGATGATCATAGACATTATTAGTTCCTATTCTTCCAATTTGTCTTCCATCATGGGAAAATAAGTGATATTTACTTCCTCCAGTTATTGTTCGATCCAGATGATAAAAATCAGCATGTCTGGTTCTTTCGGGGGATAGATAAAAATATATATACTTATCCCAATAACAAAGAAACCAGACCTAAATGATCCTATATTAAGGGCTAAATTAGCTAAATATATGGGACATAATTATTATGGAGAGCCCTCTTGGCCCAATGATCTTTCATATATTTTTCCAGTAGTAATTTTAGGTACTATTGCATGTACAATAGGTTTAGCAGTTCTGGAACCATCAATGATTCATGAACCAACAAATCCATTTGCAACTCCTTTGGAGATATTGCCTGAATTTTATCTTTTCCCTGTATTCCAAATACTTCGTATAGTACCTAAAAAATTATTAGGTGTCCTTTTAATGCCATTTCTAGAGAACTTGAATCAATTTCAGAATCCATTTCGTCATTTAGTAGCTACAACAGTATCCTTGATCGGTATTGCAATAGCTCTTTGGTTAGGTATTGGGCCAACATTGCTTTTTGATGAATCTTTAACTTTAGGTCTTTTCCAATTTGATCCAACCATAAAATATAAAATTATTTCAATTTTTTTTCATATATCTAGGGAGTAGTTTCTTTAAGAAAAATTATATCTCCCTAGATATATGCATCTTGTCAGATATTTCTTTCGAATATTCCACGAAAGAGAGATATGTCAAAGATTCGAAATAATTCTCAAGACTCTCCAAAAGAACTTGGGGAAAGGAAATGAATGAAGAGATTAAAAGAAACCAACCATTTTATGAACCCAAAACTAATTCTTGGGTGGATCAATTGCAAAACATTTTCGTAGAACTTTCAATACCTATTTGACATATTCCTTCCCGAAGTGTTCAATTCTCATTAGATCTTCTCGATTGTAATTTAAGAGGTCCAATAATGTATGTTCATTTCCATTCTATGTGATAGGTTTATTATTAGAATCACAACAGTATAAAAGAGTATCAAATTATAAGTAGTTGTTATATTATTAATACAATAGTTGTTTAAAGTCAAATTTAATTATTTATTAAGTGTGTTTTCAAACTCTAAAACATTGATTCCATTATAGTTTGGTTTTACAATGTTAAAGAGATATAACTTATTAATTTTAAAAATACCATACAATAATTCACTATTAAATATATTAATGTCAATAACATTCTAGTTTAAGATGATTTAGCCATAAGAGCAACGCGTTTGTGGTGAGGTGAAGGGCACAAGTTGAGAAGAAGTCCGCAAAAAAGCTAGGTCACAGTGAATGGAGGCAGTAGATTTCAAGCGATGACAGTGAAAGGAAGCAACACCTCTAGGCTTGCTGGGCCTAGAATGATGGTAAGGAGCTTGGAAGGTGAGGGGGGTCCCTAAACAGACCTGCAGGGGAAGGAGCACATGACAGGGGAAAAAAATGGCAAGTATGGCAGGGCCTGGGAAAGAGAAGAACTCTGAACACATGAAGGAGGGAGGGAAAGCAAAGGGGGCACAACATCTTGGTCAATGTCTATCGAATATGTCAGAAATTCCCCAGGTACAAGTCAAATCGGAAGGTATGGGATCTCATATCCAATATATGAAAGATCATGCCCTAATAGGAAAATTTGTGGGCATATGGCCGCTGGAAAAAACCCTAATATGGTGGATCAATAAACCTGGAAACCAAAAGTGAATTATGACCTGCAGTTAGGGGTGAAAGGCTTCTTTACAATAATATTCCTCAACCTGGAAGACAAAAATAGGGTGTTTGATGGAGGCCCGTATTTCTACAACTCAGCATGATTGTATTTGACTCTATGGAAGGAATGATTCAATCCAAACAAAGTGGTTCTAATGGTGGCTCCAGTCTGGTTGAGGCTCTACTCCCTCCTGGCAGAATTTTGGCACCTAGATATTCTGGAAGACATAGGAAATGCCTTGTGGTCCTTCTTCAAGGTGGCTGAGTAAACCAAGAAAATGAGGTATGTATCTTACGCTCGAATCTGTGTGTACCTAGATATTTCGAGGAACCAGTGGAAGGAGTGAAATTGACCTAGCAGGATGAAGAATAGTTCCAAGCAATAGAATATGAACAAATTCCTTTCAGATGCAGACGATGTCATGAACATGGCCACTTGTTCTACAAATGCCCATTGAACTCCCTGCATGCTTCAGCAAAGAACACCAATGGGGAGAAGGATGTAGAAGGATTCGAGAAGGTTGTCAATAGAAAGAGACAGGAAAAGAAAAACCCAGGGTTGGAAGTCTACAAGAAGCCATAGACATAGAACAAGTTCGAGGCTCTAAACAAGGTTAGTGAGGAAGGGACCAATGATGGGGTGGGCGGTCCTACAACCAATAAGGAACAAGGGAAGGAAGAGGCACTTCCTTAGGAGACAGAAGAGGAGATGACACAGGTGGATAATAGACAAGGGGAGGAGACATAGGATATGGACATAGGGAAGTTACACCTAGACGGGATCGAGCAGGTCTGCGTGGACCCAAAATCAGGATACATACCTTTCCAACAAGTGGAACTATTAAGAGAGGCTATCATCAAATCCAAAAGTTCAAAAACATTAGGAGTGGTTTCAAAATCCTTAAAGGTCTTGTAAGGAAAAAGAAGAGGGAGATGCAACAAAAACCAGTGAATACAAGAAGTGAGAGGAAAATTAGTGGCATTAGGGCAATACCCTACTATTGAGGACGCCTTCCTCACAATTTCAAAATCTTCCTCATTAAAGTGATTTCTTGGAATGTAAGAAAATGTTACAGTCAACTCAAAAAAAGATTGATAAAAAGGAAAATAGAGGTGGAGAGACCCTTGGTCCTCTTTCTTCAAGAAACAGAGTGTAGTGGCGCAGAACTGAAGAAGATCAACCTATCCATCTGGAAAGGCTCAGAAATAATGGCAGTGGATGCAAGGGAAATGGCTGGAGGGATAGGCATCTTGTGGAACTCGTCGGTTATCAACCTCTCAGACTTTGTGGTCTATCCCCACTCCCTCTCTTCTCACTTTCATGTCATGGGCACCTTGGTTTAGGGGGTGATGATGAACGTCTATGGGCCTTTAAAAATGGCTCTGAAAATGACATTCTTAGAAGGTATTCGTAATCTTCACCCCTAGGTGGGGGAAAAACACTAGATATTAGGAGGTGATTTCAATTTGATAAGGAATCCGGGTGAGAAAAAGGGGGAATCAGGACCCTCAGTGGTATGAGTGAACTATTCAATGAATTTATTGAGGACTTGTACCTGGTGGATGTGAAAACCACCAACATCCTATTCACATGGAAAAACAAATGTGTTGGATCTCGATACATAGTCTCTTGGCTAGATAGGTTTCTGGTGTTTGAATATGTTCTGACGGGGGGAGGAGAGATTGGGGCAATAGTCATTCAAGTGGCGAGATCAGATCACTAGCCAGTACACCTGGTCTGGCTTTGCATATGTGAGTATTTGAAAAGGCCCTTTTGGTTTGATATATTTTGGTTGTCTCACCCTAATTTCCATAACATTATCAGAGAATGGTGGGGGGAATTTGAGGCCCCCTTAGGGTCCAAAATGTATTTCCTACAACATAAAATAAAGTTCATAAAATATAGGTTGAGGCAATGGAATAAAGTCTCCTTCGGCAATATACAAGAGGAAAAACAGAGAATAGAAGGAAAAATAGAGGAACTATAGTAACGAGTGATGCAAGGAAGATACAATGATGAGGAGAGGGAAACGAAATCCAGAATCCTCTTGGAAGGCAGGAGGATATCCTATGGCAGCAGAAATATAGAAACCTCTAGCTCAGGGAGGGGGACAAGAACACTATATTCTTCCACAGAGCCACAAAACATCATCACCAGAGAAATCACATAGCCCGATTAAAAATTCCCTTTGGCTACTACATGGAAAATCAAGAAGATCTTGAGCGGAACCTTAACCAATTTTTCTCAGGGCTTCTCCAGGAGACTTAGGAAGATAGAGGCTTGGATATAGACAAGATAACGACCAACATTCCCCACTTGGTATCGACTGAGAATAACTAGATGTTGATGCATATAATAGAAATGACACAGGTGGAGGAAGCATTTAAGCAGATGGAAGGAGGAAAAGCCCCATACCCAGGTGGGATCACGACCAACTTCTTTCAAAGCTACTGGGATCTAGTGAAGGACGAACTAGTGGACATTGTAGAGGACTCACGGAAAACAGATAGAATTTTGAAGGCCTTCAACTCAACCTTCCTCACCCTTATTCCAAAAGAGAACAGAGTGGAAGAACCAGGTAAGTTTCAGCTGATAGCACTATGTAATGTCATCTATAAAATTATCACAAAATTTATGGAAAACAGACTAAAATCTTTTCTCCCAAAGCTCATTTCCTTGGAACAAGTTGGCTTTGTGGAAGGGAGACAGATTCTGGACGGTATCATCCTTACCCATGAGGTGATCCACTCCCTGAAAAATTCCAGGAAGCCGGGGATGATGTTCAAACTTGACCTAGAAAAAGCCTACAACAAATTGAGCTGGAAATACATGAGGCAGATGCTAAAATATTTCGGGTTCTGCCACGATTGGGTGAAATGGGTCCTAAACCTAGTGTCATCAACTTTTTTCTCTATTTTGATAAATGGCTCCCCCTATGATACTTTCAAGACATCAAGGGGCATTAGGCAGGGTGATCCTTTGTCCCCTTTTCTATTCATACTGATGGAGGAAACATTGGGCATAAAATTGAAGGCTAGCCAAGAGGAAGGGAAGATCAAAGGGCTAGGATTACATGAGGGGGCATCACACAATATGCATCAGAAATTTGTCAATTACATGATGTTGAATGGGTAGGCAATGGTTAAAGAGGCACAAGGATTAACAGAAATCTTGGAATTATTTAAAAGAGCTAGCGGCCTCGAAGTAAATAACAGGAAATAGAAAGTATAATTCTTCAATACTCATGTGATAACACGAAGGAAAATTATCAAAATCCTGGGCTTTGTGCAAGGCTCCCTCCCTTCAAAATACTTGGGAGCCCCATTGTTAGGCTATAAGGCATGGTATAGTACCTCAAATGAACTCTTAGATAAGATGACAGCCAAGCTGGAAAAGTGGACTCATCGGGTGTTAAACCTTCCTTATCGTCTAACTCTATTGAAGTCGATGCTTCAGGCGATGCCAATGTACCTCTTCTCAGTACTTGTGGTCCCAAATTTGGTCATTAAGAAAATAAGAGCTATGCAGAGAAATTTCCTCTAGGGAAACACTCAGAACAAACATAAATGGGTACTGGTTGACTGGAAAATAATTTTCCTTCCGAAGGAAGCGGGAGGTCTGGGGCTCAGGGATCTAGAAGTAAGTAATAAGGTGCTAGGGTCGAAAATCTAGTGGCGATGGATTGCAAACAAGTCAGACCCATGGGCAGGCCTCTGGACGAGTAAATATGCCAGAGGATGGAATAGACAGAACCTCATTTGATTCAATGAGGAACCCTTAGGATCAATAATATGGAGGGCGGCTAATTCCAATCGCAACATAGTCAAAGAGCACAGATTTTGGGAGATAGGGGATGGAGGTGAGGTAGATTTTTTCAGGGATTCTTGGAAACAACTGCCAAATATCCAAGGGTTGGTGGAAATTCCAGGTCTCCAAGAAAAATTGCAAAAGGAAGGCCTAAATAGGGTCAAATATTTCTATGAATCTGATGTTGAAGGTAACCCATATAACCAACGGAAGAGGGAGGATTGGTTCAGGACACGTATCTCGACAGAAGATACAAGCATGCTTGTACAAGTACTAGGTGAAAGAAAGATAAAAAAAAGTTAGCACACACATAAGATCATATGGGGATACAATATAGTAGGGCAATTCAACATAAAGGAGGAATCTAGAATAGGTGGGAAATACCAAATGGCCCAAAATGAGAAGAAATGGAATAAAGTCTGGAAGTTAGGACTCTAGCCTAAAATATCCACCTTCCTATGGCTGCCACTGAAAGAAAGAGTGATGACATGGGAGAACCTACACAAGAGGAGGATGACAGGTCCATCAATCTGTGTCCTATGCCTTTCAACTACAGAAACCATGAACCACTTGTTCGACGAGTGAAACTAGACCTTGAAAGTATTGAGTGAGGGAGATGATCCGGATTTTATGCAGGAACGCAACAGAATACAGATATAACCATAGATATAGAGATGCAGCGGAAATAATGCTTCATTTTATTAATAAAAGAATGACTGCAATAAGCTTACAAACATAATGGAAACAAGCTAGGGCGCTGGTAGCATATCTCTGAGAAGAGATGTGGCGGCTACAGGCCTCTGAACTGTGTTACATTGAGGCTCGCAGGCCTATTACAGACATAATGGAAATAGATGAGCTAGGGTACTGGCAGCGTATCCCTAAGAAGAGATGTGGCGGCTACCAGCCCCTGAACTGTGTTCCAATACAGACATAATGGAGATGCGGCGAGCTGGGGAGCGGGCGCGCTTATCTGCGAAGAAATGTCGACGAGTCCACAGTATGTACAATGGAACTCGAAACTCTATTTATTGTTGGCAATGTAGAATCCCGAAACGTCAAAACCCTAGCACGGGAGATGAAGCACACCAAAGCTGGCCAGATTTGGTTGGGTGCGATGGTGGCTCTTTGGGGGGAACTTCGGGAAATGCTTTGGGAAATGGCATCGTCCTCCGTTTGATCCTTAACAATAGCTCGTTAGAAGATCTATCAGGGACTATCAGCTATCATGATGAATTTGATCAGCAAACTCACTGAGCGCTCGTACAAAAACGTCGTTTTAGGGCCTCAAACGAAGCATGGAAGTTCAGGACACAGCGCAGTAGAAGGATTTGTGAAGCTTACAAGCCCAGAAATAGATGGCAGGTGAGGTTCAAATGGACTTGGTGGGTGGCCACCAATATCCACATGGATCATTAAGTCCCCAAAGCATTTCAGAGGTGTCACGGACAGGAAACACACGCTATAAATAGTAAGCTGTGCTGAAGCTGAAAAACTGAAAGAATTGATGTTGCGGGTCCAAATGGAATAGGTGGGAGGCCACCGATATCCACCTGGATCATTCCTCCCTCCTTAGGAAGCAATGTTCTCCATTGCGTTAAGTTCCTCCATGGGGGGGGGGGGAATTTTGCTGAACTTGGTGTTGGCAGCCGTGCTGGATGTAGATGTGCCACCACTGGGCAACCATTAAAGGATCTGAAAAAAAAAAATTGTCCATCATCGCGTTCCTCTGTTTCTCGAGGGCATCCTCGAGCAAGATTTTGATAGGATCTCCTGCTCCCTCGTCTTTCTTTCCTTCCGCCATGGGGGGTCGTCGGGGTTGCGAGGTTGAACTCCTTATACCACGGCATTTGGGGACACTGAAGAAAGCAGAGAAAGACGGACAGCTCTAGTTTACAGTCCGGATTTTATGCGAAGTCTGTAGAATCTGAATATAACCATAAGATATAGAGATGCGGCGGAAATAATGCTTCATTTTGTTAATAAAAGAATGACTGCAATAAGCTTACAAACATAATGGAAATAAGCTAGGGCGCTGGTAGCGTATCTCTGAGAAGAGATGTAGCGTACGCAGGCCTCTGAACTGTGTTACATTGAGGCTCGCGGGCCTATTACAGACATAATGGAAATAAAAGAGCTATGGTACTGGCAGCGTATCCCTGAGAAGAGATGTGGCGGCTACCAGCCCTTGAACTGTGTTACAATGCAGACATGATGGAGATGCGGCGAGCTAGGGCACTGGTAGCGCTTATCTCTGAAAAGAGATGTATCGGCTCCGAGTCCACAGGGCATCTTCCCAATGGGCTGGGGCCCTGGCTATTGTTGAGAAGCAAATAGAATCAGACCGAGTGGAGCCTAACATGCAGATGAAAGCAAAGTGGCAGGCTAGTTTGGAAGTAAATTGGTGGGATTTCCAACTTCAGGAAACTAACTTTGGCATCCGATCTCCGTTTGGCCCAGCTGTTGAAAGGTCTATCCGAGGACTATAGCTATCGTGATGAATTTGATCGGCAAATTCGTGACAACACCGTACTTAAAAAACGTTCGTTGGGCCTCAAACGACTCAGGAAGTTCGGGACCCCGAAAAGCGCAAAATAGTAAGTTGTCTGAAAACTTACAAAAAATCTTTGTTTGGTGGGGGTTCAAATGGACTTGATGGGTGGCCACCAATATCCACCTGGATTATTAATGCCCCAAAACGGCTCTGAGTGTGCAGGACCCGAAAACCTGCTATAAATAGTAAGCTGTGCTGAAGCTGAAAAACTGAAAGAATTGATGCTGCGGGTCCAAATGGAATAGGTGGGAGGCCACCGATATCCACCTGAATCAGGAGATAAGATTTTTAACTAGCCCAACCAGACCCCAGGATGTCCAACGAGCACTGTTTTCAACTAGGAGGTGAACCCCTTCAAGAGAAACCTGTTAAATCGGATATGGGAGCTCACCCTAGGGTTTCTGTTATGGGAAATCTGGAAGGAAAGGAATCATCGTATCTTCGAAGCCAAGAAGCGACCGTAAGAGGAAGTCTGGGCAAGCATCTAAGTTCATGTGAGAGTGACCCTAGGCCTCAAGAGATGGGGAATGGACGAAGTCAAGACCAAAGAGGAGGAACTCTATATGATTCAAGCATGGAAAGTTCTGCAACTACCGCAGCATATCAGAAAGGACGAAAATGCACCCGGGATTTCTCCGAGCTTGGATCACGTAAAGAGAAAATCCAATAGTCTTGCAAACCTAATAGCCAACCACAGGGTACAGGCAAGAGAGGAAATTCAATCAAGGAAGTGGGAAGAAATGAAGGAATCATAATTCAAAGCACGATGCAAGAGGATAGCGAGAAAGGATTAGAAACACCCGAGATGTGGGTGACTAAGGCCCAAGGGAGGCAGGAATGGTGCCATGCACGCTGGCCCACATGGAGGTTGAGCATGCGTGAGGGGCATGAAGGAGGTGATGTGGAGGCAGGCATGAAAGAGGAGGGCAATATAAGTGAGGGACGAATGGTGGCAACGAGAAGTATAGTGCAACACTGGAAAAGGAGGCAAAGGAAATGGATTCATAGGATCCCAAGGGAGGGAGGCACCTGTGATTCCCCAGTCCACTCGAGTGTGGAGTTAAAGGTGTTGGAAGGCATAGGGATGAAGGCAAAGAAAAGTGGGAAGCTCAGGACAAGTTTGTAAGAAGCCGTAGGGGACGAGGTGGAACCGTCCTAACTTGGTGCAGCAGGGTGAATGGGCAAAAAGGGGCAGGGATATTAGCTACGACATAGGAGGTAGTGTTTGTGGTATGTCAACTCTATTTCCTGGAGGGGAGGATGGAAGGTCATCTTATTCAAGCCCACCGCTGGGTAGAATGGGGAACAGGTAGAGGTAGAGGAGAGATGTCTAAAGGTGGGGAAGGGGGGCGACACAGGTCTCAGTCGAAGTTTGGGGATAGAAGGCTATATTCGGAGGTGTTGTTCTTTGCCGAGAGTGACAACACGAATGTGAATGCCATCTCCAAATTGGAGGCTGACCTGGTTAAGTCCTTATGGTTGGATTATGGGGAGCGGGTTGAGGTGCAACCATTTTGGGTGACACAGATCATCCTGGGCCACTTGATATGCTAGAGAAGGTGAATTGGCCAAGCTATGGGAGAGAACCTCCACAACATTAGGGATGGGCTCGACAAAAGTATCAGAAAGCTGCAGAACACCCTGATGATTGCAGGGTACCTCGACATTCTTCGACCAAACTATGCGCCTCCGTCGGATGATCTCGGGGATGGAGAAGAGGAGGATGTCAAGACAATGCAAAATTTGAACAACCTGGGAGGGGATAACTAGCATTGATACTTTCGAGGTGCTTTTTTGTGTAATGATAAGCTTTTAGTGGACATCTAGCCCTGTAATGTTCATAGTTCGAAGCCTTATCAGGTTTAGTTGGTTAAATGTTGAAGCTCTAGCCCTTCTATATGGTTTAGGGGTCATTAGACTTGATATCCCTCTGGTTTCCCATGTTGGTTGGAGACATTTTGATAATTTTGGACACGGGGTCTAGTTTCCAGCTAGCTGGCAGATCTATGACTGTAAATATTTAACAAGTTAATAGGAGTCCCATACTTCCTGATAAAAAAAAATATGATTTGGCTACAAAATGATTTGATATTGTATTGGTATTAACAATGGTACACACCACAAAAAGGATTTGGAGCATAACTTTAAATAATACTATAATGTAAAATGATGAAGTTACATTAATTTAAACAACAATGCAATGCAAAACAATACTTTCCATTGATATTGATGAATATATAATGTTAAATGTTTTAATGCCTTGATTTTAACACTGAAATGATGAAAAATATTTAGATACAATAATCTGCACAACCATATGGTGTAACATTTTAATGTTAATTCATTTCAAAACAATCAAGACATTAACTTCAATACATGCCCATTAATTATCATTAATTTTATTAATAATATGATGCAAACCAATAAAACAAATGATTTTGGATGCCATCTTGAATCAACGGGTTTTGTACAACAACATGAATCTGAGGGACTAGTTTTTTCAATTTTCTGGGTGGAATGAATCTGAGGTACTTATTTTTTTAATGTGAGTTGGATATCAGAATTTCATAAAGTTAGATTTCTCCTGAATTTTTTCTTCAAAAATGATATTAATTTAGATAGATTTTATGCTTCTCATTTTTGGGTGAATTAATGGTCGTTATGACTTCAAAAGTGTTGGGAAAAAAAGTTCACATTGGTTTAAATTAGTTCAAATGCTTTGTAATCTCCAATTAGTATAGAATTGAAAAGAAAAAATAAAATGGATTTGTATGGCTTCTGAATAAAAATAACCCATTGGTTTAAATTAATTCAAATGCTTTGTAATTTCCAAATAGTATAGAATTGAAAATAAAAAAATAAAAGAGATTTGTATGGATGCTTACCTAAAGGCAAATCAAAATCCTAACTGAACAAGTTTCATAAAAATTTATCGCTATCTACATAACAATAACGATTGGAATTGATTGAGTATTGTGAAATGAATGGATATGTCATTTTCTAGATGGCTTGTGTTAGTCATCAGTATTTTTCACTTGTTGGTGATGACTGGTTGTTACAGCCAAGTTTTCTAGCAGCTGATCTAAAAATTTGTCAAATTTGCTAGCTGGAAAACACCCATAAACTTTTTTTTCCCTCTTACCTTTTCAGCCCGCCCATGACGAGATGAAACCTCATTATCAAATCCTACCTAGCCTCAGCCATACTAGTCTTCCCATCAGCTCTAAAGAAACAATCCAAATCTGTCCAAAAGTCTCCCCTAAGTTAGGAAGTGGTGCTTTAGGCATGTCTCCCTTGGCAAACTATCCTAAAGCCAAAGAGCCTCCATCTGATATAGACCAGTCATAACAGACCTTCCCATTCTGCAAATAAAGTTGGTTACAGCCATAGGTTGCGCTACTAATACACCCTCAAGTCTCATCAATTCATGTCCCATAATTCAAACTGATTCTAGGTGTTTTTTATAGTGTTTTAAATGGATCTTTCAAAGAAAAAGGCCTACGAGCATCTCAGAAGACAATATTTGGCTCCACATGAGAAGATAGCTGCTTCTCAATGTGATCTTGAGCCTAGGATACAGCCACAGAGCAGAGATTTTTTCATCAAGCTCTTGCGATCACAGTCAAAGCCTGAAAGGACAGTGAAAGGAAAAATAACACTGTCAAAGGACTAATGATATGAAATGAAAGAAAAAAATCCTTCATCTATAAGCAGAGGGTTTGAAGACTGAAGAACCTCCTTCATTTCACAAGCAGAGGGTTAGGAGCGCCTCCTTCATCTATAAGCAGAGGGAAAATAGACAAAGTTTGATTTTAAGAGTTGCACTGACTGTAAGACAAATTTTTTGATAAACAGTGAGACAGTAACTAAGATTTTCTAAAGTAAAATGATGATTAAAGGCAGAGACAAAACAGTGGGCTTTAAAAATGATTTGCATAAGCTCCATTGTTATTGAGTTACAATATAAAGCTAATGAGTTGATCACCAATGGAAAAACATTATTGAGCAGATAGCCAAAGGAGTCCAATAGTCCTAGTCTCTAACTAGCTTCTGCCATCATGTATAAGGGAAACCAATATCAGTATGATTTATCAAACATTCTGCATTTGGTTGAGACAGAGGTTGGAAGGAAATCAGGCATTTGTCAAAGAAGGCCTCCTTCATAAGCAAGGTAAAGGGGCTCACCATTGTTTGAAGATAAAAAGAAATCATGGCATATGGCAAAGACTCTAAAGAGGCTGCTCTCAAAAAGAGGTGAAATAAATGAAAACCCAGGCTTCTTGCAGACCTCCTTCACAGAAGAACTAAAGGGCAGCTCTCCCTTGTTCAATTTTCAAATCTAGAACATCATCCCTGTTTTATCTCTTTAAAACTGAAAACTGGATCATTTTGTCAATCTGAAGATAAGTTAATGTTTTTGGGATTGGGGGCCTTTTGTAAACAGGATTTGCACTTACAATGTCCAATTTTTTTTTTACCCACAGTCAAAGAGAAGCTCAAATAGCACAAGTAGCAGCAGATGAGCCATACAAAGAAAAGAGGTGGAAAAGGGATATTGAAATTACAGTTAAGCCTTTTTCCCAGTAAAAGACAGTCACACTCAAAAGGCATCTCTGCAATCCTTCATAGGGCTCAAAGAATGATTTTCCTTCCATAATGCAGATAATCAGAATAGGAAAACCATTTTTTCGTTCCTCAATAAGAAGCAGTGAAAGTTTTTCATTTTTTACAAAAAAAAGAGGTTTCCTTACTTCAAAAGTGGTCAGACTTATAAAGGAAATGATCATTTTCCACTGTAAGTTTTGTTTGAACAAAAGGGAGTCTCATTTGTGTTTTGGAAAAGGTACGAGCTTCAGGTTTTGGTTTTAACCCAAAGGCATTTTCAAACATTTTCAAAACCTTCATCAAACACTTCATAGGGTTTTTAATTCTCTTTTCAAATACAAGGGTAGTGTGACCATTGCGAGCTCTTTTAATTTTCTCCATACACAAAGCAAACTCCCCTTTGCTGATCAGCTGGGTCGAAGAAGGAAGTTTTGAGCGGATTCATAGAATTTTTCGAGCTTAAATATTGTGCGGCGCGACTGTACAGTTGCGCGGCACGTTCAGGCACATTTTTTACAAAGGAATACACAGCCATGCGACGTGCCTGTAGCAACCCGCGGAGTGCCTGTAGGCGTTGGTCATGTCGGCCCGACAAGTGACTAGACAGATTGTTTTGCATGACGCTCTTTCATTATAAACGTGCCGCGCATATTTCAAGCCATTAAAATACCTCCAAAGGTTTTCAAATCCACTCAAACCCTCAGCCAAAGCTTTCCATCGAAGTCTCGAGGTATTCCAAGTGCCTCCTTGGTATTTTCAAATTTCTAAAAGGTGTTAAATGCTGTGTTTTTTCAAAAGACTAAATGTTGGTGAAAATGGGAAAGTCTTGGTAGGAATTTCAAAGTGATTCGATTAGAATCTATTGATAAAGTCTATCACAGTGGAAAATGGTGGGAGGTTTATTCAATTTATAAAAAAAAACCCTAGAGCTACCCTAAAAAAAAAGTGACAAACCATGAACTTTGTCAACTATATGTGACGGAGAAAACAGTGCTTGGGATGTTTGATTTTTTAGTTAAAACTCATGATTTGCTGTGTTCTCGGATTACTCAAGGTGAACATAGAAAAAATGGTGGGTTCCTATTGATGTTTAAAAACCTATAAACTGCCCTCAAAACAGTATTGAAAGGTGTAAGATAGTGTCCAAAGGAAGAAACATAGTATTTGGAAAAGTAAAACAGTAGGCCTAATTTCATGAACAATGATCACTGTATAAGTATTTTTGATTCAAAAGTCATCTCTGTGGGGTAAAAAAGGGCAAAAAACCACTGTTCCCTCCTTTGTTCTATAAAGCAGACTTTATTAAGTGGAGCTACCATTGGATTTGGAGGTGTTTGTAAAAATCCGTATGAGAAAACAGTGAAGACAAGGAGGGTGTTTTGATTGTGAGGAACTTTTGTTTTTATCTGCTACAAGGCTGTCTTGTTGTCACCAAAACACCAAGAGCTGGATGGCCTTACCTAAACAAAATGACCCTTTGAATGTGTGTATCTTTTGTTGACTGTGTACTTGTTTTTAAAAATTGTTTGTTGATTGGCATACCAAGAGAAAGGGCAGTGTTTTGGGAGGAAAAGGGACCTAATACCACAGAAGCATCTCACACAGCATTTGAAACAAATTTGCCTTGATTAAAACAGTGATTGACAAAGAAGACAGAGTTTGTTTGAAAAGACATTCTTGAAATATTTTTGGAGGCAGTTTGGTTTTGCAAAGAGCATCCATAACAAGATGCCTCCCAGGCAGGATAGTAGGAGTGGATTGCATAAGAGATATGAACCTATTTCCACTGAAGAAGTGAATGCACACCCATCAGTATTGTTCAATTTCCATGAGGTCGGGTGTTTAGATTTTTGTCAAACGGTGCAAGAGGTAAAAAAATTTTCTCCTTTAACACATCTTTACGCTTTGAGGTTCAGAGGCAAGCATTTCCAGTTGGCAGGAATTGACTTCAAATTCTCCCCAAGATCCATATCCAAGGCTACTAAAATCCCCTATATTGGTGAGAAATGGTTTAAGCAAAGCCATTTAAACTCAGATGATTACAAGCCCTTCCTAAAACCTGAGCACAGAGAATCATGTCCTTCTATTTTCCATTTTTCATATCTTTTAGCCAGCTACGCCCCTCTCATGAAGATTATCATGAAGTACTTCACTTGTGAGGGGAGATTCTCCCGAATTTATGCATATCACATTCGACTGCTCGTGCATTTCACTAGGGCCAGATTGCTAAATCTTCCCTTCTTCTTACACAAGAGCATTGAAAAATGGCCTGCACTGTCCAGAAGAAGCCTCCTTCGCAGCAAATCGCCTGTCTCTTCCATCATTCCCTCATCAAAATCATCATTCTCCATCAGCTTGAAAAGAGAGAGGTCTCTTGGGATTTTTTCATAACTCATCTAGATTTCTCCACTGTCCCTCTAGTCCATACATCCCCTACATCTCCTACTCATCGTCCCTCACCTTCTTCTAGCAGACCTATTCCTAAAAAGCTCAAATTTACTACATAACAAGCAGAAAATCCTGAAGAGAGGGAAGAGCATGATCATGATGATGAGGAAGGGGATGAAGGGCAACAACAAACTGAAGGGCAGCAACATGACAGTGATAAGGGTGAACAACAGACTCATGATGAGGCTGAAAAACAGCCTTATGATGACACAGAGCAGCATTACAGTGGTGATGAATAGCAGCAAGGGGAGGAGGAAGAAAATGTTGAACAAAAACATGACAGTGAGGGAGAGACAGGGCAGCAGCATGAAGATAATGAACAAGGACATGAAAGGGATGAACAGGGGCAGCCACAACATGTTACACATCAGCCATAGCTTGAGGAACAACAACTTCAAGAAGATGACAAGCAAGGTGAAAAAGGTAAAGGGGCCATGCCCTCTTCTCCTAAAAAGGCCAAGCCCCGGACAGAAAAGAAGAGAGTGCCTAGAGTGGTCACTCCAAATGTGACAAGGGCTCTCCGAAGTAAAGGAAAATTGCCAAAGAAGCCTATCATTGATTTTCCTAGGAGGAAGAGCACTAGAATAGCCACCCAAAGCAAAGGGAAGGGCAAGGTAGAAGGAAGTCATGAACAGGAGAGTGCATTCGATATCATCCCTATCTAAAGCGATGATAGTGATAATGAGGCCTGGATTTTAGAAAACCTCTTCATCCATAGGGAAGGCCAAATTGATGCATTGAAGGATGATCTTCATAGGGCAAGGAATTTCAATCAATTTCTGAAAATCCAAAATAGGCAAATGAGTGTCCATATGGCTGTTTATGAGACACGGGCGACTAAGTACAAGAAGGAGGCCTCCAAAGCCCAAGTAAGGTTGGAAGAACTCATGGGCGAGTTTGATGAAAGTGAAGGCGAAGATCAGCCTAAGCGAAAGAGGCCTAGAACCATGGGGCTTAAAAAGGCCCTTGAAAAGCAAAAAGAAGAGGAAAATGCCTTTCTCCAATCTACCCCTCTCATTGCATTGTTTGAACAGGAGATAGAGAACAATAAGGAGGCATGGCTTGAGAGAGTCAATGACCATTTGGAGAAGAAGTTAGAGAGGGAAAACAGGGATTTAGACCTTCAAAGAAGAATGACGAGGGATTATAAAAGGTTAAATCAGTTTGCTCGATGCAAGTTGAAGGTTGCTCAAGACAAGCTCAAGGAGGCTAAAGGGAAGCGCCCGGCACGAAAGTGAGGAAAGACACATCAGGACTTCAGATTTTGGCCTCTGATTCACAACATGTTTCTGAGAACCCTTGAGGGTCATGCTCACCAATTTTGGGCGTCTTTCAACATATTTTGGTTTTTTGGCATTTTTGGGTTTTTGGTCAAAACTCATGGGCTTCACCATTTCAGTTTAGGGGATCATCAACGGAGGAGAATGGTATCATTGGATGCCATAATTTCAGGAGCACATACTTAGCAATTTTTAGGACATTTGAAGATCATTTTCTCCTCCGAAATGGCGAAAAATGCCCGCTTTTTCTACACTCTACCCGGTCTATCAACAAACCTTATTTTTTGGTTTTTTTACACACATGCCTACTTTTGGAGGACTTCTAGGCATCAAATTGAGAAAATTATAGTTTCTCCAGAAAGTAGACACTCATATCTTTCCAACGAGCTATCATGAGCCTAGTTTCGACATCGGGAAGGCTGCCAAAGGTTGCGGGCAAGTCAGGGGACCTTTTGCTGATATAATTTTTGAGTATTTTTGTAAAAATTGAACCTTTAAAAACTGCTTTTTCCTCATGTGCGTTTAGCTATTTTTGCACATGAGAAGTTATGAAAAGTCAATTTATTTTCCTCTTTTAGCATTTTTTAGATATTTTATGAGATATTTTGTGCCTTGGGCTTTGCAAAGCCTCAAGGACAAGTTTAGATATTTTGAATAGGCCAATGAGAGTGAAAATTGAACTAAGAGGTTTTTCTCACTTGAGCCTATATATTCCAAAGGATTTCATTGTAAACAAGCCTGAACTTGATGATAGAAGCAATATATGGTCATATAAGCTTTGGAAGAAATACTTGTCTCATGCTTTTGGATAGTCTCTTGGATGTTCTTGGATGATGAAAGAGGATTGTTGTTGGATTCCATTACTTGGTAGAATGGTATAGTGTCTCTCTCTTTTTTTTGTTTCCTAGTTTTCATTCATGAATCCATGTTTCTTGCTTGCTATAGATCAGTAGAGAACAAATTTGAGACATGCCCTTGGAGGCACCTCAAATTTCCTGTTTCTTCATAGCTTCCATGTTTTCTTCTTCCTTAGTCACATTAAAGAATTCTTGATTGCTCTTTAATAACTTAAGGATATTGTTGCTTATTTCATTCATGGTTTTATGCATGCTAAGTATGATTTACGGTACGCTCTGCTTACTCATGGCTAGCCATAGCTCCATCCATGAAATTTCTCTTTGACTGATTAGATTGTCATTTGTTGAACCAAGGAGGTCTTGTTCCGATCTTTCTCTTTGCCTAATACTATGCAATCTTGTTTTCAAAGTGCCCAATAACTTGAAGTACTGTGTTTAGGCATTCCGACATAGTGATTTAAGTTTTTTGTCTGTCTTAAGTGTTTTTCCCCAAAGTCTGATAGCCATTTCCCAAAGTTAGAGGGTGATATATCTCTATGCATGGTTTGGATGTTTATTTCTATGTATTGATTAGCTTATAGTTACATTTCTCATGATTAATGGTTTGCCCTACCATGTTTATGTCAGCTATTAAACTAGTTATGCTTGAAATCCCTTGTTGTTCCCAAACTTGATGTCCATTTTATTCCATTTTTCCCAAAGATCCTTTCTACCTCGAATCAAATCGGCCCTTCAATAGCCTTGTATCACCGTTTGATAGCTTTCTTGACCTTTCGACCCCATAGCCCAGTTGATCTGACATCTTTTTACCTATCTTATATCTTTGATCAGCTTCATCCCCCACAACCTAAAAACCAAAACCAAAAAACCTACTTCATAACTAGCCTAAAATCAGAACACAATAAGCAAAACACACAAATATCCCTTACACATATAGAGAGAGCCCTCTCTGAGTCCAGGAAGGCTAGGTCCTTGGGCTCCAAAGACTGGTTTGATGTTACACTGTCATTTGGCTTTCCAATCAGCCAAATCACGGGACCCTAACAGCTTGAAATCCTCCAACGGTAGACAATATTAAGTGAAACCCACAAAATATTCACCCAATGAAACAAATTGTGCAATACCAAACATGCTTTTTCCACAAAATTAAGATACCGAATATGTTTTTTTCACAAAATTACAATACCCAAATCTATACTAAGTTGTTTCCATCTCTAGAATTGCTATAATTTTAGTTCGTTTTCTCTAGTCTTTGAATCTAAATCTACTTCATTTCAATTTGATTGTGTTGTTCATTCACCCCATACGCTCCAACAAATATATTGGAAATTTAAGGAATTGATCTTCTATCCTCCATCACCCTTTTTATCCATAAGCCATTTAACATATTTTATTGGCGTTTTAATCTCCTAGTGATTCCTTGAAGATTCCTTGGCCGCATGTGTTTGGGGACCTTTCTCTTTGAACTCAAACCTAGAAATTTCCCCAAAAACCTTAGCAATCCTATCCACCTTAAAAATTAATGGTTCAATCCTTTGATTGGTGGTATTTGATGTAGAAGCCTTAAGGGGCTCTTGACATGGTTTGATCACAACAATAGATCCCTAAGTTCGCATGGTATTTGAAACAGAAGCCTTAAGGGGCTCTTGACATGGTTTGATCACAACATTAAATCCCTAAGTTCGCTATAATTTTATAATCTTTGTGATCTCGTGGATTTTTAAAAAATACATATAATTATTTGATAGAAAATAAAATAAAATAAAAATCAATTCATTTAATAATTATTTGATAAAAAATAAAATAGAATATAAATCAATTCATTTAATAATAAATAGAAAATAAGGAAAAAACAAACTTTTTATAAAAGGTGATCGTCCATAATGCTTACACAAATATATACATAAAATCCCGCACACACAATTCCTTAGTTAGGCGAGTGAATAGTTAACAAGGAAAACCCCTTTTCAAAAAAATAAAACATTAAAAAAATCATATTTACCATCAATTAAAAAATCGGATGAATTCAACACATTCACAACCTCTGGCTTTCCAGCATGAGGCATTTCAACAAATTTTAAGAATTAAATAAGGTGAGACTAAATAATCTGAACAATTCCATCAAATGGAATGGAATGCAAATAAAGACTCGGCCTTATTGCAGTGAAAAGCCTTTCCCTTTACTTTTTTACAAACTTGAGCTTCACCAGAAAAAATCCAAGTGGGAGCAAATGTCGTAGTCTAACTAGACTATTTTTTCTCTCTGAAAATTATGGAAATTCTGATAAGTTTTTAAGAAAATTTGATAAGGATTTTTGTAAATCCATGTTATAATTATCACTTTAATATTTTAGGTGTTTTAGAGATTTTTGATGGTGCTGAATCTATTTCTAACATCAAAATCATGATTTAAACACTGTTGCTATAGAATTTCTTAAATTTTTTTGGTCTAGATTCCAGCCAATTTTAACCGTCCAAACAATTGCTCTGTCTCATTAGACAACTCCTGAACAAATTATCCACCCTCTACTTTCACATCATCGTCCTGTAACAAACAGAGCTCTTTCATGTAAAATAAAACATGTGAACCCAGCAGCACCAACATTACCGTTTTTCTTTTGCCAAAAGGAAGATAGTGATGCGAGATATTCACAGCTCGAAATACTGAAATAAGCAGGGATGGAAATAAATTTACATCTTTTATCAACATAAAATTACAGAATGTTGAAGAGTCAGATGGAGTAAACATGTTGACAACCTCTGGGTTTCTGAAATGTAGCGTGTTTCAAGAAGTTTTCACAAACTAAATTACGACAAGACTGAATAATCTGGACAATGCCCTGAAATAGAATGGAATGCTAAAGAATACTCAATAGTATTTCCCTAAAAAGCCTTACCCTTTACTTGTTTATATACTTGAGTTTCTCCGCATGAGATATGAGTGGCAAAAAAATTCTTCACCCTCTCGCTTTAACATTAATGTACTATATTCAATGGACTTCATGCATATAAAATTAGAGTTGTTTAAGGACTTAACAAAATAACTAGGATGATAGTTTTTCGTTGGAATCTGGTAAAATAAATTTCAAAAAATCAGGTAGTTGGAGTGTTTGAATCATTTTTTTATTAGAGTTGTTTAAGGACTTAACAAAATAATTAGGATGATAGTATTTTGTTGGAATCTGGTAAAATAAATTTCAAAAAATCAGGTAGTTGGAGTGTTTGAATCGTTTTTTTAATGGTGGAAATGTGGAAATGGATTCAGCACCATCAAAAACACTTGAAGCACCTAAAATCATGAATTTTAATAGCTATAACCCATATTTTCAAATATTTCTATTGAAATTTTTTATAATCTTGCTAAAATTTCTAGATTATTTTATGGATTTTTTAGCATGCACTTATAAAAGCATATATGTGAAAACCAACAGCACCATCATTACTATTTTCCCTAAGAAATATGGTCAAAACAAAATATTCCTGATCGAAGATAGTTATGCCCTCTTACACAACTCGAAGTACTAAAATAAGCAGGGATGGAACGATGGCATTTAATTTACAAGTCATTAGGTGGAATATGTGTTCAGAATGTGTCAGTGATGAAGAATTTGAACAATGTCTTCACGAAAAACCTCACCATATAAAATGCTTTCAGCGTAGCATAATAAAGTTTATGCATGAGATAGAACTTGTATATATCTTAAAAAAATTATCTGAAGGGAAAGGCACACAAATTGATTAATCTATATTGAATTTCATCTTGTATTAATTGTAAATTATTTTAAGTAAAACCATAGATTATTTTAAGTGCTACAAACCATATATTGAATGAATAAAAAAATAAAGAATTTATCACATAATTTTTTAAATGATGAACACAAATTATTTCATGAAAGAGCCAACAATCAAATAGAAAATCTTGAAAATTTATCAAACATTGAGATACATTAACAACCCAAAGCAAGCAATGTAGGAATTTCTCATAACTAGCCAAACCAACCATTCCTACGGGAAGAAATTTTGGGTTTCATGCCAAAAGAAGTCATCCAAGGACTAATTCCATTAGTGGAGGAATCTAACTAATGAGAATTCTTATCCAATTTTTTCAAGTGTAGCTAGGAAAGTTTGAAAGTACTTGTATCTAAATCACAAAACTCAAACACTAGGACTTAATCACGCTATTTAATATTTTTATCTTTCTTGGACTTTGTCATGCTACTTTAGAATGTGGATTGTCCCCACGAAAAACCTCAAGGTCTTCTTCTTGTCAATATCTTCTCTTCCGCTTTTTTTTTGTACACTTAGTAGTACGTTGCTATTAATTCATTTTGACAAAATGCATGTTACATTAATATGTATTTTTGTTGACCTCAACCTGCCTGTAGGAAACCAAGTCTATTGGCCATCTCAAAGAGTTATAGGCCAGCCAAAATTTAAAGAGTTTGAAGCATTCTTTTGCAATATTAAGAGGTCTATTATCTATCTTAATATATATAAACATATAAAAAAGTAAATGCTATCCGTAGTCTTCATATCAAGAAAAAAATAGATATTCAGAATATTCAGTCTTCAGATGATTCAATAGGTCCTAGGTGTTTGACACTTGACTCAGGAATGTCAACTTGGTGCAGATTTTAGAGCTGCCTATCTATTCGTCCAAGGTAGAAGTTCTAATGATGTTGTTGTAGATGAATCTCTTAGATGTCTCTGTGGATTTCAACTAGAATTGAAGCCCCTCCAATCTTTTGCACTGTAACAATTACTTTAGTTGGTAAACACTTCATGGTCCAGTTAATATGAATAGACTGCTTAAAAAGTGGCAGTCTACCTTTGGTATGACCAGGATCAATTAGAATTGGATCCATATATTCCTCGGACTTAGTTCTGAGATCCTATACCCACCCAAAAATGAGATATTTAACATGGTTGGGTATCCCTTCGGCATAAGCCAGAAACAAATTCTCCATGATTTATTTCCCATACTTCCTTCCTCTTCTGCTTCTTCCCACTTTGGCTTTCCCTTTATCCTTTCCTTCCCTTCTACCCGACTGCGGTTTAACCATTTTGACTTGAAACTGATCTCCCAGCCAATGTGCATTCACCCAGTTCCACACCAAGGTTCTACCCCAACATGCAATGTCCTAAGGGTGAAAATTGCTAGCAGGACCTGCAGATGAAGACAACATAACAATATTGAAATCAAAAAGGTGTTTTACAATAATGTCCTGCTTGCTGGGAGCCAAAAAATTTCTCACAAGCTGGCCAGAGGTTATTTCCATCTTCATGATTACTATATTTCAAGACCCCCTACCACCCAGACAGGTTGCAGCTTCAGATTATCATTACGCTTGCCCTTCCCAATATTTACCAGATCAAGAGGGAAGATACAAGACCATAAAGGACCCCGATAATATTTGCAGTGAATCCCATGCAAACCCAGACAGAAGATGATATAACCCCCTCGACTAGCCCAGGAATTGTTGTACCGGTTCTACTATCCTTGATGTTGCTATCAATATTGACAGAGCCTCTAACACCCTTTTTCCTAGAGCATTATTTCCATTATTAATCGAGCCTCTAACCTCGAATTTTTCATTGCGTGACATGCATTAAATTTCACATAATTGGCATAGAAAATCAAAATAGTTACAGGAGGAAGTATGCAATTTACCTATAGTATTGTCAACACAACCATGCAAATTACAAGAATATCGAGTAGGGACAAAAAAATCGCAATCAGTACTATGAAACAAGATTTTAAGATAGAGAAGACGACAATAAGGATGTAAAACTCGCAGTGTCATGAAGATGACATGCAAGGATTATAGAAAAATATAAATCAATGTAATGCTGACATGCAGGAGCATTCATATAACATGCACGGTGAGGAGGGAATTTAGACTGACAAGGGTCTTAACATTGAACCACCACCTCCTTTGCAATTTCCATGCCCAGAAGGTGAAGAAAAATAGAACCATTTATTTGCAGAACTGAAGTGGACTCATAAGAATTAACCAAGACAAGGTTTTGAAACCCAATTAAGACCCATAAATTAGTCATGTAGATCCAATCAACATTTCCAAACATCCTCTCATTCCTCTCAGCCAACCCATATTTTTCGGGAGACTGGTATACAATCATTCCAAACAAGGACCAAATAAACAAAGCATACAAACCAACACTATTCTTCATCTCAGAGACAGATATATCGAGGGATAAGCTAGACACATTAGGGGAATTTTGAGGTCTAAAATGGACCTCCTAAGAAAAATGTACAACCAAAATAAACTTTATAAGAACCAATAGGATTCAAGATGATGATGTCAACCATGGGGGATGATTCACCATTTTTTAAGTAAAAGGGTAAAAATATTAAAAATTAATAAAATAATAAAACTACATTTTCAACTCGTATTTTCAACTTATCTCTCAAATTTTTTACTCAAATTTCAAGCAGAAGTACTCATTGGATGAAAAATTTAATTCCTTATCCAAGGAGCATCCATGTTTCATACTTTTGATGGACCTTGCTACACGAAAAATGAGAAATACATGAAAAAACGTGATTGCAATCACTTTTTTCATGTATTTCTCATTTTCATGTAGCAAGATCCATCGAAAGTATGCAACATGGGTACTCCTTAGATGAGGAATTAAAATTTTCATCCAACAAGTACCCCCGCTCAAAATTTGAGTAAAACCTTTGGGAGATAAGTTGAAAATACGAGTTGAAAAAATAGTTTTTTCTTTTTTCCCTCTAAACATTGATGATGTAATCAAATCTTATTTTATTTTTTCTACTATTTTATATAATTTCCTTACGAGGCCCATT